>CM052901.1:59282971-59310503 GCA_028534135.1 Potos flavus
CAAGATTCTCAACAAGATCCTAGCTAATAGGATCCAACAGTACATTAAAAAGATTATTCATCATGACCAGGTGGGATTTATCCCTGGGATGCAAGGGTGGTTCAACATTCGCAAATCAATCAATGTGACAGAACAAATCAAGAAGAGAAGAGAGAAGAACCACATGACCCTCTCAATTGATGCAGAAAAAGCATTTGACAAAATTCAGCATCCGTTCCTGATGAAAACTCTCCAAAGTATAGGGATAGAAGGAACATTCCTCAATCTCATAAAATCCATCTATGAAAAGCCCACAGAGAATATCATTCTCAATGGAGAAAAGCTGACAGCCTTCCCTTTGAGATCAGGAACACGACAAGGATGCCCACTCTCGCCACTCTTGTTCAACATAGTATTAGAAGTCCTAGCGACAGCAATTATTTTTATTTTTTACTAATTACTTTTATTTTATTTATTCAATGTTCCAAGATTGATTGTTCATGTACCACACCCAGTGGTCCATGCAATATGTGCCCTCCTCAATACCCACCACCAGGCTTGCCCATGCCCCCAACCCCCTCCCCTCCAAAACCTTCAGTTTGTTGTTCAGAGTCCACAGTCTCTCATGATTCATCTCCCCCTTCGATTTCCTCCAATTCACCATTCCCTTTCTTATCACAATGTCCTCCATGTTTTTCCTTATACTCCACACATAAATGAAACCATATGATAATTGACTCTCTCTGCTTGACTTCTTTCACTCAGCATAATCTCTTCCAGTCCCGTCCATGTTGAAACAAAGATGGGTATTCATCCTTACTGATGGAGGCATAATATTCTATTGTATATATGGACCATATCTTATTGATCCATTCATCTGTTGAAGGGCATCTTGGCTCTTTCCACAGTTTGGTGATTGTGGCTATTGCTGCTATGAACATTAGGGTACATGTGGCCCTTCTTTGTACTGCGTCTGTATCTTTGGGGTAAATACCCAGTAGTGCAATGGCAGGGTCATAGGGTAGGTCTATTTTTAATTTCTTGAGGAATCTCCACACTGTTTTCCAAAGTGGCTGTACCAACATACATTCCCACCAACAGTGGAAGAGGGTTCCCCTTTCTCCATATCCTCTCCAATATTTGTTTTTTTATGTCTTGTTGATTTTGGCCATTCTAACTGGTGTGAGGTGGTATCTCAGTGTGGTTTTGATTTGAATCTCCCTGATGGCTAATGATGATGAACATTTTTTCACGTGTCTGTTAGCCACTTGCATGTCTTCTTTGGAGAAGTGTCTGTTCATGTCTTCTGCCCATTTTTTGACGTGATTATCTGGTTTTTGAGTGTTGACTTTGAGGAGTTCTTTATAGATCCAAGGTATCAGACCTTTGTAGTATCACTTGCGAATATCTTCTCCCATTCAGTGGGTTGCCTGTTTGTTTTGTTGACTGTTTGCTTTTTATCTTGATGAAGTCCCAAAAGTTCATTTTCGCTTTTGTTTCCTTGGCTTTTGGAGACATGTCCTGAAAGAAGTTGCTGTGGCTGATGTCGAAGAAGTTTCAGCCTATTTTGTCCTCTAGGATTTTGATAGATTCCTGCCTCACGTTGAGGTCTTTTATCCATCTCGAGTTTATCTTTGTGTGTGGTGTAGGAGAATGGTCAAATTTCATTCTTCTATATATAGCTGTCCAATTTTCCCAACACTCTTTGTTGAAGAGACTTTTTTCCACTGGATTTTTTTTTCCTGCTTTGTCAAAGATTATTTGACCATAGAGTTGCGGGTCTATATCTGGGCTCTCTACTGTGTTCCACTTGTCTATGTGTCTGTTTTTGTGCCAATACCATGCTGTCTTGATGATCACAGCTTTGTAGTAAATCTTTTAATTTTGAGGAACCTCCAGACTGTTTTTCAGAGTGGCTGCACCACTTTCCATTTCCATCAACAGTGCCATACAATTCCCCTTTCTTTGAATCCATACCGATACCTGTTGTTTCCTGTGTTGTTAATTTTAGCATTTCTGACAGGTGTTAGGTGACATCTCATTGTAGTTTTGATTTGTATTTCCCTGATGATGAGCATCTTTTTATCTGTCTGTTAGCCATCTGGATGTCTTCTTTGGAAATATGTCTATTTCTGCCTTCTGCCTACTTTTTAACTGTATATTTGGTTAGTTGAGTGTTGAGTTTGGTAAGTTTTTTATAGATTTTGTATACTAACCCTTTAACAGATAGGTCATTTGCAAATATCTTCTCCCATTCTGAAGGCTACCTTTTAGTTATATAGATTGTTTCTTTCACTGTCCAGAAGATTTTTATCTTGATGAAGTCGAATAGTTTAGTTTTGGTTTTGTTTCCCTTGACTCAAAAGATATATCTAGAAAGAAGTTGCTACAATCAATGTCAAAGAGGACATTGACTTTGTTCTCCTAAAGGATTTTTATGGTTTCCCCTCTCACATTTAGGTCTTTCATCCATTTTGAATTTATTTTTGTGTATGGTGTAAGGAAATGGTCAGGTTTCATTCTATTTTTTTTTTTTTTTTTTTTTTTGGTGTATACTGAAACACTTCAATGTTTACATTCAGTGTTACGAGTGACAAATCTTGTCACTTTAATATTTACATTGAGTGTTGTTAGTTACAAATCTTAGAAAAAAATTTATCCTTGTTTATTTATTTTTTCAAAATTTTATTTTATTTTTTCAGTGTTCCAAGATTCATTGTTTATGCACCACACCCAGTGCTCCATGCAATACGTGCCCTCCTTAATACCCACCACCAGGCTCACCTAAACCATCACCCCCATCCCCTCCAAAACCCTAAGTTTGTTTCTCAGAGTCCACAGTCTTTCAAGGTTCATCTCCCCCTCCGATTTCCCACACTTCATTTTTTTGTTTCCTTCTCCTAATGTCCTCCTTGTTATTCCTTATGCTCCACAAGTAAGTGAAACTATATGATAATTGACTCTCTCTGCGTAAACCAACTTGTTTTATCTCAATAAAAATAAATGCATTGTTTTCTACACTTAGAATCTAGTTTTTTATGTCATCAATATTTTTAAATTTTTTTATTAATTTTTTATTAACATATATTATTTGTTTCAGAGGTACAGGTTTGTGATTCATCAGTCTTACACAATTCACAGCACTCACCATAGCACATACCCTCCATAATGTCCATCACCTAGCCACCCCATCCCTCCCACCCCCCTACACTCCAGCAACCCTCAATTTCTTTCCTGAGATTAAGAGTCTCTTATGGCTTGTCTCCCTCCCCAGTCCCATCTTGTTTCATTTTTTCCTCCCTTCCCCCTATAAACCCCTGCCCTGGCTCTCAACTTCCTCATGTCAGAGAGATCATAAGATAATTTTCTTTCTCTGATTGAATTATTTCGCTTAGCATAATACCCTCTAGTTCTATCCATGTCATTGCAAATGACAAGATTTCATTTTCTGATGGCTTCATAGTATTCCATTGTGTATATATATATATACCACATCTTCTTTATCAACTCTTCTGTTGATGGACATCTAGGTTCTTTCCATAGTTTGCCTATTGTGGACATTGCTGCTATAAGCATTCGGGTGCACGTGCCCCTTCGGATCACTACATTTCTATCTTTAGGGTAAATACCAAGTAGTGCAGTTGCTGGATTTTAGGGTAGCTCTATTTTCAACTTTCTGAGTAACTTCCATACTGTTTTTCAGAGTGGCTGCGCCAGCTTGCATTCCCACCAACAGCGTGAGAGGGTTCCCCTTTCTCAGCATCCTCGCCTACACGTGTTGTTTCCTGACTGGTTAATTTTAGCCATTCTGACTTGTGTAAGGTGGTATCTCACTGTGGTTTTGATTTGTATTTCCCTGATGCCAAGTGATGTTGTACATTTTTTCATGTGTCTGTTGGCCATTTGGATGTCTTCTTTGAAGAAATGTCTGTTCATGTCTTCTGCCCATTTCTTGATTGGATTATTTGTTCTTTGGATATTGAGTTTGATAAGTTCTGTATAGATTTTGGATACTAGTCCTTTATCTGATATGTCGTTTGCAAATATCTTTTCCCATTCTGTCGGTTTTCTTTTAGTTTTTTTGACTGTTTCCTTTGCTGTGCAAAACATTTTTATCTTGATGAAGTCCCAATAGTTCATTTTTGCCCTTGCTTCCCTTGCCTTTGGCGATGTTTCTAGGAAGAAGTTGCTGTGGCTGAGGTTTAAGAGGTTGCTGCCTGTGTTCTCCTCAAGGATTTTGATGGATTTCTGTCTCACATTGAGGTCTTTCATCCATTTTGAGTCTATTTTTGTGTGTGGTGTAAGGAAATGGTCCAGTTTCATTCTTCTGCATGTGGCTGTCCAATTTTCCTAACAGCATTTGTTGAAGAGACTGTCTTTTTTCCATTGGACATTCTTTCCTGTTTTGTCAAAGATTAGTTGATTATAGAGTCGAGGGTCCATTTCTGGGCTCTCTACTCTGTTCCATTGTTCTATGGGTCTGTTTTTGAGCCAGTACCATATTGTCTTGATGATTACAGCTTTGTAATAGAGCTTGAAGTCTGGAATTGTGATGCCACCAACTTTGGTTTTCTTTTTTAACATTCCTCTGGCTGTTCAGCGTCTTTTCAGGCTCAATATAAATTTTAGGATTATTTGTTCTATTTCTTTGAAAAAAGTTGATGGTATTTAGATAGGGATTGCATTAAATGGGTAGATTTCCCTAGGTATCATAGACATTTTCACAATATTTGTTCTTCTAATCCATGAGCATGGAACGTTTTTCCATTTCTTTGTGTCTTCCTCCATTTCTTTCATGAGTACTTTATAGTTTTCTGAGTAAAGATTCTTTGCCTCTTTTGTTAGGTTTATTCCTAGGTGTCTTATGGTTTTGGGTGCAATTATAAATGGGATTGACTCCTCAATTTCTCCTTCTTCTGTCTTCTTGTTGGTGTATAGAAATGCAACTGATATCTGTGCACTGATTTTATATCCTGACACGTTACTGAATTCCTGTATGAGTTCTAGCAGTTTGGGAGTGGAGTCTTTTAGGTTTTCCACATAAAGTATCATATCATCTGCAAAAAGTGAGAGTTTGACTTCTTCTTTGTCGATTTGGATGCCTTTTATTTCTTTTTGTTGTCTGACTGCTGAGGCTAGGACTTCTAGTACTGTGTTGAATAGCAGTGGTGATAGTGGACAGCCCTGCCATGTTCCTGTCTTTAGGGAAAAAGTTCTCAGTTTTTCCCCATTCAGAATGATGTTCGCTGTGGGTTTTTCATTAATGGTTTTTATGATACTGAGGTATGTACCCTCTATCTCTACACTGTGAGAAGTTTTGATCAAGAGAGAATGCTGTACTTTGTCAACTGCTTTTTCAGCATCTATTGAAAGTATCATATGGTTCTTGTTCTTTCTTTTATTCATGTATTGTATCACATTGTTTTGCAGTTGTTGAGCCAACCTTGCAGCCCAGGAATAAATCCCACTTGGTCATGGTGAATAATCCTTTTAATGTACTGTTGGATCCTATTGGCCAGTATTTTGGTAAGAATTCTTGCATCCATGTTCATCATGTTGGTCTGTAATTCTCCTAAAAAGGAGGGATGGGGTCTTTGTCTGGTTTTGGGATCAAGGTAATGCTGGCCTCATAAAATGAGTTTGAAAGTTTTCCTTCCATTTCTATTTTTTGGAACAATTTCAGGAGAATAGGTATTAATTCTTCTTTAAATGTCTGGTAGAATTCCCCTGGAAGCCATCTGGCCCTGGGCTCCTGTTTGTTGGGAGATTTTTGATGACTTTTTCAATCTCCTTACTGGTTATGTGTCTGTTCAGGTTTTCTATTTCTTCCTGGTTCAGTTTTGGTAGTTTATACATCTCTGGGAATGCATCTATTTCTTCCAGCTTGTCTAATTTTCTGGTGTATAGTTGCTCGTAATATGTTCTTATAGTTGTTTGTATTTCTTTGGTGTTGGTTGTGATCTCTCCTGTTTTATTCATGATTTTATTAATTTGGGTCCTTTCTCTTTTCTTTTTGGTAAGTCTGGCCAGGGTTTCTCAATCTTATTAATTCTTTCAAAGAACCAGCTCCTAGTTTCGTCGATCTGTTCTTTTTTCTTTGGGTTTCTATTTCATTGATTTCTACTCTGATCTTTCTTATTTCTCTTCTCCTGCTGGGTTTAGGCTTTATTTGCTGTTTTTTTCTCCAGCTCCTTTAGGTGTATGGTTAGGTTGTATATTTGAGACCTTTCTTGTTTCTTGAGAAAGGCTTTTATTGCTATGTAATTTCCTCTCAGGACTGCCTTTGCTGTATCCCAAAGATTTTGAACAGTTTTGTTTTCATTTTCATTTGTTTCCCATGAATTTTTAAAATTCTTCTTTAATTTCCTGGTTGACCTAATCATTCTTTACTAGGATGCTCTTTAGCCTCCATGTATTTGAGTTCTCTCCAACTTTCCTCTTGTGGTTGAGCTCTAGTTTCAAAGCATTGTGGTCTCAAAATATTCATGGAATAATCCCAGTCCTTTGGTACTGGTTGAGACCTGATTTGTGACCCAAGATGTGATCTCCTCTGGAGAATGTTCCATGTGCACTAGAGAAGAATGTTTATTCTGTTGCATTGGGATGTAAAGTTAAGAATACGTCTGTGATGTCCATCTGGTCCAGTGTGTAATTTAAAGCCTTTATTTCCTTATTGATCTTTCGCTTAGATGATCTGTCCATTTCAGTGGCTGGGTGTTAAAGTCCCCTACTATTATTGTATTATTGTCAACGTGTTTCTTTGATTTTGTTATTAATTGGTTTATATAATTGGCTGCTTCCATGTTAGGCGAATAGATATTTAAATTGTTAGATCTTGTTAGACAGACCCTTTAAGTATGATATAGAGTCCTTCTTCATCTCTTATTATACTCTTTGGCTTAAAATCTAATTTATCTGATTTAAGGATTGCCACCCCCAATCAAGAGACACAGCGTATCAGAATGGATTAAAAAAACAAGACTCATTGATATGCTGTCTGTAAGAAACTCATTTTAGAACCAAAGACACCTCCAGATTTAAAGTGAGGGTATGGAAAACAATTTCCCATGCTAATTCACATTCGTTTGATTCTTTTGTGTGTTGCTGTCCAGTTTTTCCAATGCCATTTGTTGGAGAGACTGTCTTTTTTCCACTGGATATTCTTTCCTGCTTTGTCAAAGATTCACTGACCATGGAGTTGTGAGTTCATTTCTTTTCTTTTTCTTTTTCTTTTATTTTTTCATTGTCCCAAGATTCATTGTTAATGCACCAAACCCAGTGCTCCAAGCAATATGTGCCCTCCTCAATAGCCACCATCAGGCTCGCCCAACCCCCACCCCCCTCCCTTCCAAAACTTCAGTTTGTTGCTCAGAGTCCACAGTCTCTCATGATTCATCCCCCCTTCGATTTCCCCCAATTCACCCTTCCTTTCCTTATCCCAATGTCCTCCATTTTCTTCCTTATGCTCTACACATATGTGAAACCATATAATTGACTCTCTCTGCTTGACTTATTTCACTCAGCATAATCTCTTCCAGTCCCGTACATGTTGATACAAAAGTTGGGTATTCATCCTTTCTGATGGAGGCATAATATTCCATTGTATATATGGACCAGATCTTCTTTATCCATTCTTCTGTTGAAGGACATTTTCGCTCTTTCCACAGTTTGGTGATTGTGACCATTGCTGCTATGAACATTAGAGTACATGTGGCCCTTCTTTGGACTGCATGTGCATCTTTGGGGTAGATACCCAGTAGTGCAATGGCAGGGTCATAGGGTAGCTCTATTTTTAATTTCTTGAGGAATCACCACACTGTTTTCCAAAATGGCTGCACCAACATGCATTCCCACCAACAGTGGAAGAGGGTTCCCCTTTCGCCACATCCTCTCCAACATTTGTTGTTTGCTGTCTTGTTGATTTTGGCCATTCTAACTGGTATGAGGTGGTATATCAATGTGGTTTTGATTTGAATCTCCCTGATGGCTAATGATGATGAACATTCTTTCATGCGTCTGTTAGCCATTTGTACGTCTTCTTTGGAGAAGTGTCTCTTCATGTCTTCTGCCCATTTTTTGAGGTGATTATATGTTTTTTCAGGGTTCGGTTTGAGCAGTTCTTTATAGATCTTGGATATCAGATCTTCATCTGTAGTGTCATTTGTGAATATCTTCTTCCATTCCGTGGGTTGCCTGTTTGTTTTGTTGACTGTTTCCTTTGCTGTACAGGAGCTTTTTATCTTGATAAAGTCCCAAAAGTTCATTTTCGCTTTTGTTTCCTTTGCCTTTGGAGACATGTCCTGAAAGAAGTTACTGTGGCTGATGTCGAAGAGGTTACTGCCTATGTTCTCCTCTAGAATTTTGATTGATTCCTGCCTCACGTTGAGGTCTTTTATTCATTTCGAGTTTATCTTTGTGTAAGGTATAAAAGAATGGTTGAGTTTCATTCTTCTACATATAGCTGTCCAATTTCCTCAGCACCATTTATTGAAAAGACTGTCTTTATTCCACTGGATATTTTTTCTTGCTTTGTCAAAGATTATTTGACCATAGAGTTGTGGGTCCATATCTGGGCTCTCTAGTCTGTTCCACTGGTCTGTGTGTCTGTTTCTGTGCCAGTACCATGCTGTCTTGGTGATCCCACTTTGTTGTAAAGCTCGAAATCAAGGAATGTGATGCCCCCAGCTTTGGTTTTCTTTTTCAACATTTCCTTAACAATTTGGGGTCTTTTCTGGTTCAATACAATTATAGGATTGTTTTCTCAGCTCTTTGAAAAATGCTGGTGGAATTTTCGTCGGACGGCATTGATTGCTGTGGCCAGGACTTCAAGTACTATGTTGAAAAAGAGTGGTGAGAGTGGGCATCCTTGTCGTGTTCCTGGTCTCAAAGGGAAGGCTGTCAGCTCTTCCGCATTGAGAATGATATTCACTGTGGGCTTTTCATAGATATATTTTTTGAAGTTGAGGAATGTTTCCTCTATCCCTATACTTTGAAGAGTTTTAATCAGGAACGGATGTTGAATTTTGTCAAATGCTTTTTCTGCATCAATTGAGAAGACCATGTGGTTCTTCTCTCTTCTCTTATTGATTTGTTCTATCACATTGGTTGATTTGCAAATGTTTAAACACTCTTGTATCTCAGGGATAAATCCCACCTGGTCATGATGAATAATCTTTTTAATGTGCTCTTGGATCCTATTAGCTAGGATCTTGTTGAGAATCTTGGCATCCATATTCATCAGGGATATTGGTCTGAAATTCTCCTTTTTGATGGGGTCTTTGCCTGGTTTGGGGAATAGGGTAATGCTGGCTTCATTAAAGAGTCTGGAAGTTTTCCTTATCTTTCTATTTTTTGAAACAGTTTCAGGAGAATAGGTATTATTTCTTCTTTGAATGTTTGGTAGTATTCCCCAGGGAATCCATCAGGTCCTGGACTCTTGTTTTTTGGGATGTTTTTGATCACTGCTTCAATCTCATTACTAGATATTGGTCTATTCAGGTTGTCAATTTCTTCCTGATTCAGTCTTGAAAGTTTATAAGTTTCCAGGAATGCATCCATTTCTTCTAGGTTGTTTAATTTATTGGCATATAGCTGTTGATAATGATTTCTCATGATTGTTTCTATTTCTTTTGGATTAGTCGTGATCTCTCCCCTTTCATTCATAATTTTCTTAATTTGGGTCCTCTCTTTTCTTTTGGATTAGTTTGGCCAGTGGCTTATCAAGCTTATTGATTCTTTCATAAAACCAACTTCTGGATTCATTGATGCGTTCTACTGTTTCTCTGGTTTCTAACTCATTGATCTCTGCTCTAATCTTGATGATTTCCCTTCTTGTGTGGGGTTGGCTTAATTTGTTGTTGATTTTCCAGTTCTTTAAGGTGTGAAGAGAGCTGGTGTATTCAGAATTTTTCAACTTTTTTGAGTGTGGCTTGGATGGCTATGTATTTCCCCCTTAGGACCCCCTTTGCTGTGTTCCATGGGTTTTAGACTGATGTGTCTTCATTCTCATTGGTTTCCATGAATTGTTTAAGTTCTTCTTTTATTTCCTGGTTGATCCAAACATTCTTGAGCAGGTTGGTCTTTAGTTTCCACGTGTTTGTGTTCCTTCCAAACTTTTTCTTGTGGTTGAGTTCCAGTTTCAAAGCATTGTGATCTGAGAATATACAGGGAATCATCTCAATCTTTTGGTATCAGTTGAGTCTTGATTTGTTACCCATTATGTCGTCTATTCTTGAGAAAGTTCCATGTGCGCTTGAGAAGAATGAATATTCTGTTGTTTTAGGGTGGAATGTTCTGTATATATCTATGAGGTCCATTTGGTCCAGTGTGTCATTCAAAGCTCTTGTTTCTTTATCGATTTTCTGTTTGGATAATCTGTCTGTTACTCAGTGTGGTGTGTTAGGATCTCCTACAATTAATGTATTCATATCAATATGACTCTTTACTTTGATTAACAGTTGACTTATGTTGTTGGCTGCTCCTATATTGGGGGCATAAAATCTACAGTTGTTAGATCTTCTTGGAGGATAGACCCTTTCAGAATGATGTAGTGCCCTTCTGTATCTCTGACTATAGTCTTTAGCTTAAATCTAATTTATCTGATATGAGAATCGCTACCCCAGCTTTCTTTTGAGGCCCGTTGGCATGAATGATGGTTCTCCATTCCTTCACTTTCAGTCTGGATGAATCTTTAGGTTCCAAATGTGTCTCTTGTAGACAGCATATGGATGGGTCCTTATGAGTTCATTTATGGGTTTTCTATTCTCTTCTATTAATCAATGTTTTTTTTTAGTACCATACTCTCTTGATCATTACAGCTTTGTAATATAACTTGAAGTCCAGAATTGTGATGCACTCCAGCTTTGCTTTGCTTTTTCAAAATTGCTTTGGCTATTCAGGGTCTTTTGTAGTTCCAAACACATTTTAGGATTGTTTGTTTTAGCTCTGTGAAAAATGCTGTTGATTTTTTGTAGGGATTGCATTAAATATATAGATTGCTTTGGGTAATATAGTAATTTTAACAATATTTGTCCTTCTGATCCATGTGCATGGAATATCTTTCCATTTTCGTGTCATCTTCAATTCCTTTCATCAGTGTTTTATAGTTTTCAGAATTTAGGTCTTCCACCTCTTTGGTTTGGTTTATTCCTAGGTAAATGGGAGTGGTTTTTTAATTTCTCTTTCCACTGCTTCATTATAGTTGAAATGCAACAGATTTCCACACGTTGATTTTTGTATCATGCAAATTTACTGAATACTTGTATCAGTTCTAGCAATTTTTTGGTAGAGTCTTTCAGGTTTTCTTTATAGAGTATCATGTCATCTGCAAATAGTGAAAGGTTTATTTCTTTGTTACTTATTTGGATGTCTTTTATTACTCTTTGTTGTCTGATTGCTGGTGCAAGGATTTCCAGTAGTGTTACATAACAGTGGTCAGAGTGCATATCCCTGTCCTGTTCCTGACAATAGAAGATAAGCTCTCATATTTTCCCCATTGAGGATGACATTAGCTGTGTGTTTTTTGTTTTGTTTTGTTTTGTTTTGTTTCATATATGGCCTTTATTTTGTTGAGGTTTTTTCCTCTAACCCTTTGTTGAGGGTTTTTATTATGAATGGATATTGTACTTTTTCAAATGTCTTTTCTGTATCTAATGAAAGGACTGCATGGTTCTTATTTTCTTTCTTAATGTGGTAATAAAAAATATTCAAACAAACAATTGTCCTTGTCTATATGGCTTCAGTGGCGAATTATACCAAATATTTAAAGAGGAGTTAATACCTATTGTCACACTATTCCTAAAATTAGAATAGAAAGGAGAATTTTCAATTTCATTCAATGAACCCTGAATTACTTTGATACCAAAACCAGATAAAGACCCCACACACACTGTAAGCCAATATCCCTGATCAACAGGGATGCAAAAACTCTCAATAAAATTACTAGCAAATTGAAAAAAAAATACTAGCAAATTGAATCCAACAGTACATTAAAAGAATTACTCATCATGATCAAGTGTGGCTTTTTCCTGGGATGCAAAGGTGGTTCAGTATATGTAAATCAGTCTATCTGATACACCACATTAAGACTGTTTATTTTGATGTAGTCTCAATAGTTAAGTTTTTTTAATGGGTCACCCATTAGAGTAATTTGACTAACCTCCTGAAATACTTCACTCATCAAACAGTCAGTGGAAAATTTCACTTTCCTTTAAGGGTATTTTTTCTCAGTTAAAGATTTAAGAAAAAATAGAAGGATTGGGTGAAAAATATACCAGAATGTCAGTAGTGTTTCTTCCTGCATGGTGCAAATTGAGCAGTTTTTTTCTCCATATATTTTTGCTTTATTTCAAGAAAATTAAAAAAAAAATTGCAAATTGAGTGAAGGATCTGAATAGACACTTCTACATGAAGACATACAAAGGACAACAGGTGCATGAAGAAATATTTGACATCGCTAAGCATTAGAGAACTAGACATCAAAACCACAATGAGATATTACCTCACACCTGATAGAATGGCTATTATCAAAAAGAGAAGAAATAAAAAGTGTTGGCAAGTATATGGAGAAAAAGAACCCCTGCACTGTGTTGATGGGATTGTAAATTGGCTCAGCCACTATGGAAATCAATATGGAGATTCCTCAGTAAATTAAAAATAAAAAATACCATATTATCCAGCAATCCGAGTTTGAGGTATATATCCCAAGGATGTGAAATCAATATGCTGAAGAGTCATCTGAACCCCCACATTCACTGCAGCATTATTTACAAGAAAGAAGATATGAAATTAATGTAAGTGTCCATTGATGGATGAATAAAGAAAGTGTGATGCACACACACACAAACGCACAATGAAATACTAGTCAGCCTTAAAAAAGAAATCTGCCAGTTATGACATCATAGATAACCCTGGAGTATGTTATGCTAAGTGAAATAAATCAGGCACAGAAAGGCAAATAATGCATGTTTTCACTTATGTGTGGAATATGTGTGAGCCAGCAATTGCAGTACTAGGCGTTTACCCAAAGGATGCAAAAATACTAATTCAAAGGGAAACATGCACCCTGATGTTTGTAGCAGCAGTATCTATAATAGTATAGATGTTTGTAGCAGCAGTATCTATAATAGCCAAATTATGGAAAGAGCCCAAATGTCCATTGACTGATGAATGGATAAAGAGGTGATATTACATATATGCATATATATATATATATATACATACACACACACATAATGATATATACATATTATATATTATCTTAGTATTATATTATATATATTATATTAATATGTAGTATTATATGTATATAATATTACCCAGCCATCAGAAAGAATGAAATCTTGCCATTTGCAATGATGTGGATGGGATTATAGTGTACTATGCTAAGTGAAATAAATTAGTCAGAGAAAGACAAATACCATATGATTTTACTTATATGTGTAACTTAAGAAACAAAATAGATGAAAATAGTGGAAGAGAAGGAAAAATAAAATAATTTTTATTATTAATTTTTTAAGGCTTAGTAATATTCTGATATATATGTATATATATAATATTATATATATGATATAGGAATATTCTGATATATATATATATATATATGTGCGTGTGTATATATATATAATCTCCATAGTTAACTAATCCTTGGCAAAGCAGGAAAGAATATCCAATGGAAAAAAGACAGTCTTCAATGAATGGCATTGGGAAAACTGGACAACAACACATAAAAAAATGAATATATATATATAGATATATATATATACAAGAATATATATATACACACAATATATACACACACACACACACAAATATTGTTTGTATTTCTGGGTTTTCTATTCTCTTCTATTGATCTATGTGTCTGCTTTTAGTAACATGTTCTCTTGATCATTATAGCTTTGTAATATGACTTTTTTTCCAATTACTTTTATTTTATTTTTTCAGTGTTCCAAGATTCATTTTTCATGTACCACACTTTGAAGTCCAGAATTGTGGATGCCTCCAGCTTTGCTTTTCTTTTTCAAAATTGCTTTGGCTTTTCGGGGTCTTTTGTAGTTCCATAAAAGTCTTAGGACTGTTTGTTCTAGCTCTGTGGAGCTGTGGTAAGAAATTAGGTCCAAGAGATAATAGGACAGGAGTTCAATGTTGTGTGTGGCTTTGCAAATAAAATGATCTTTTATTTTTTTTAAATTTTTTCCACGTTTTTTTTTTTTTCTAGTTAAGTAACATACAGTGCAATATTAGTGTCAGGTTTATCAAGTAGGCATTGTCTTTTTTAAAACATTCTAAGATGCCACAGACTGAAAAATTAACTTTGCAACAGCCTTTAAGAAGAAGAAAGAGAGTAAAGAGGGCAGGAAGGAAAAAGGAAAGACAGACTCCCACAGTAACCAGACGTATGGGTTTTGGAATGCTTTCCAATTTCAGGAGCTTTAAATTATTCTAACATTTGAGGCAATACGTTATTAGCTCCCTTTCACAGACTAGTAAACTAAAGCTCAGAGTGGTGCTTGTGTGTGTGGCTGAGTCGGTTAAGCTGACTCCTGATTTCAGCTCAGGTCATGATCTCAGAGTCATGATATCAAACCCTGCATTGGGCTCCATGCTCAGTGGGGAGTTTGCTTGAGGTTTTCTCTCTCTCTCTCTTTTTAATATATATACATATGTATTTCATATACACATCTTTTTATATAAATAAATATATATATATATATAGATATAGATATATATAGATATAGATATATATGAATATTACTCAGTCTTTAAGAATTAACTCTTGCCATTTGCAAGGACATGGATGGAGCTAAACAATATTATGCTAAGTGAAATAAGTCAGAGAAAGAAAAATACCATATGATTTCACTCATATGTGGAATTTAAGAAACAAAACTAATGAACAAAGGGGAAAAAAAAATAAAAGAGAGGCAAGCCAAGAAGGTGACCCCTAACTATAAAGAACACACTGAGGGTTATTGTAGGGGAGGTGGGTCGGGGTGATGGGTTAAATAAGTGATGGGCATTAAGGAGGGCATTTGTGATGGGTACTGGATGCTATACATAAGTGATGAATCACTAAATTCTAAACCTGAAACTAATATTGCTCTGTATGTTAACCAAACAGTATTTAAGTAAACACTGGAAAAAAAAAAAGACATGTCAGAAAAGGCAGCCATATTGTGTATGGCTGAAACTGCAGCTCTAGGGCCTCACTGTGTTCATGCTTCCTTGGTTACTTTCTAGCTGTGAACCTGAAGGCTAGATTGCCTTAAATTTCCTGTGCTTCAATCTCCTTCTATATAAAATGGGAATAATAAATAAATAAATAATACTTTCCCACTATAGGATTACTGGGAAAGAAGATGGGTTGATATACATGAAATATCTAGAATGGTATCTAGCACAGAATGATCTTTCCATAATGTTAGTTATTTATTACTTTAAAAACATGTTTTTGTTTTATTTTTTTTAAATTTGTTACATTAAGGACTTCATATGGATGATAGATAGATGGATAGAAACATCTAGAGATCGTAAATATAGATATTAGAATTGAGGAAATTCTAACATGTATAGTTTAACCAAAATTTGAGTTCAAGTGCATGAGAATGGAAAGGTAAGGTTGAGTTCAGATCACAAAGGTCACTATATTTATGCCACATAAAATGTGTTTATATTTTACCCTATAGGAATTGTGGAGCCATAGATAGATCTTAAGTAGAAGAGGGACATGATCAGATTTGTGTTCTTAGACTACTCTGACTCCAGTGTGGAATATGGACTGGAAGAGAGAGACTGAAGATAGTTGACCAACTAGGAAGCTGTAGAAGAGATCTGGGATAGAAATTATAACATCTAACCTCAGGCAGTGGTAGAGCACCAATGAGGGGATGGATTTATGAAGGAATAACACTTCATGAGACCTGTTTGTTTTTGAAAACACCTCTCCACTGGATATTTTTTCCTGCTTTGTCAAAGATTATTTGACCATAGAGTTGTGGGTCCATATCTGGGTGCTCTAGTCTGTTCCACTGGTCCATGTGTCTGTTTTGTGCCAGTACCATGCTGTCTTGGTGGATATTCTTGAAGAAATTAAAAATAGAGCTACCGTATGACCCTGCAATTGCATTACTGGGTATTTACCCCAAAGATACAGATGCAATACAAAGAAGGGCCGCGTGTACCCCAATGTTCATAGCAGCAATGGCCACAATCACCAAACTGTGGAAAGAGCCAAGATGCCCTTCAACAGATGAATAGATCAAGAAGATATGGTCCATATATACAATGGAATATTATGCCTCCATTAGAAAGGATGAATACCCAACTTTTTTTTCAACATGGACTGGACTGGAAGAGATTATGCTGAGTGAAATAAGTCAAGCAGAGAGAGTCAATTATCATATGGTCTCACTTACATGTGGAGCATAAGGAAAAACATGGAGGACATTGTGAGAGGAAAGGGAGAGGTGAATTGGAGGAAATCAGAGGGGTGATGAACCATGAGAGACTGTGAACTCTGAGCAACAGACTGAGGGTTTTGGAGGGGTGGGGGTGGGGGATTGGTCGAGCCTGGTGGTGGGTATTGAGGAGGGCACATATTGCATGGAGCACTGGGTGTGGTACATGAACAATGAATCTTGGACACTGAAAAGATAAAATAAAAGTATTTGGGGGAAAAAAATAAAAACACCTCTCCAAAGACAAGGGAAACAAAAGCGAAAATGTACTTTTGGGACTTAATCAAGATAAAAAGCTTCGGCACAGCAAAGGAAACAGTGAATAAAACAAGGCAACCCACGGAAAGGGAGAAGATATCTGCAAATGACACTAAAGATAAAGGACTGGTATCCAATATCTTTAAAGAACTCTTCAAACTCAACACCCAAAAAACAAATAATCAAGTCAAAAAATGGGCAGAAGACATGAACAGACACTTCTCCAATGAAGACATACAAATGGCTAACAGACACATGAAAAAGTGTTCAACATCATTAGCCATCAGTGAAATTCAAATCAAAACCACATTGAGATACCACCTTACACTAGTTAGAATGGCAAAAATTGGCAAGGCAAGAAACAACAAATGTTGGAGAGGTTGTGGAGAAAGGAGAATCCTCTTACACTGTTGGAGGGAATGCAAGTTTGTGCAGCCACTTTGGAAAACAGTGTGGAGGTTCCTCAAAAACTTAAAAATAGAGCTACCCTATGACCCAGCAATTGCAGTACTGGATATTTACCCCAAAGATACAGATGTAGTGAAAAGAAGGGGCACATGCACCCCAATGTTCATAGCAGCAATGTCCACAACAGCCAAAGAACCAAGATGGCCTTCAACAGACAAATTGTTAAAGAAAATATTTTCAGCCATCAGAAAAGATGAATACCCAACTTTTGCATCAACATGGATGGGACGGGAGGAGATTATGCTAAGTGAAATAAGTCAAGCAGAGAAAGTCAATTATATGGTTTCACTTACTTGTGGAACATAAGGAATAACGTGGAGGACATTAGGAGAAGGAAGGGAAAATGAAGGAGGGGAAATCAGAGGGGGAGATGAACCATGACAGACTATGGACTCCAGGAAACAAAGTGAGGGTTTTAGAGGGGAGGGTGGGGGGATGGCTTAGCTCAGTGATGGGTATTAAGGAGGGCATGGATTGCGTGGAGAACTAGGTGTTATATGCAAACAATGAATCATGGAACACTACATCAAAAACTAATGATGTACTGCATGGTGGCTAACATAACATAATAACAAAAATTTATTTACTTATTTGAGAGAGGGGAAGAAGGAGAGAGAATCCCAAGCAGATTCCCATCATGGAAGGAGGGGAATGCTTGATCTCAGGACCATGAGATCATGACCTGAGTGAAACCAAGAGCCAGATTCTTAACTAACTTCACCCCCTGGATGCCCCCACAAGACTGGGTTTTTGATTGATTGTGCATAAATTGTGTTGGAGAAGTGTGAAAGAAGAGTGGAAGAACTCAGATCTGAAAGTCTCTTAACTCTTCCAATGCTTAACAATTTATCTAAGCCATTTACTTTTCCTCGCTGCTGCCATTAGCTTGCACTAAGACCTGTTCCATGGCACAGGGGCTTACTTTTTCAGTGTAATATCCTATGTATTCTGTTTGTCTATACTATTATATTAAGGGGCTCTAGGTTGGAAGGACAAATTTTCTCTTTTTCTCTATATCCAGACATGCTCATTTATAGAAGCATTCCTGGAAGTTGGCAGTCCCTTACCCAGGAGACGCCGTGGCCTTTGGGTGGCCAGGGCACAGGCTCAAGGGTTGAGGAAGTTGCCCAGAGCCCTCTGCTGCTTAATGTTACAGTTCTCTGGGACTCACTTCTTGTCTTCGTGGGAAATCTCAAATACTGTATGATCCCATCCTCCCTGAGGGCTCTGCCCAGAGAATGATCTTGGCTGAGCCTCTATGCCTTCCATTTCTAAACTTTGTGTATTTCAAGGGAAATCTGATCTGGACTCTTCTGATTCATTTACACTTAAATCATCCAAAGACTCTGTTGTAAGAGTGGACTCAGCTCCAAAAATGTCTTATAAGCTTTGGTTATAAAACTCCCTAAGATTTTGTGGGCTAGAATTCTTTTACTCCCTTTTTCTTTGAAACAAGATGTTGTGACTTTGCCAAGAGTAAATGGATTTCCAACCTCAAAGAGGTTGTGTTTGGTTCAAGAGTCAGAAATCATGAAGCTCAAAGGTTCAAATACATCCTTTGGCAACTGGCAATAATGAACACTAGGGGAATGGAATAAATGATAAATCTAACAGTCTCTGGTAAAAGGATGACAAGGAGCATGCATTCTATCTTTATGGCTCAGTGCCCAGAAGCCTCAGAACTTTTGTGTTATAACTGGGGAAAGGGGGCAATGAGACAGCACATTCCTACAAGGCACAAGCAAAATTAGAGGGGAAAAAATCTCATTTTGAACAACTGCCTGCCAGTTTGTGGAGTTATTTTCACCGTTTTTCCACTCATTTAATCCTCCAGCATCCCTGTTGGAACAGAGGAACAGAATGAGGTTCAGAGGAAGTGAAGTGACTTATCTACAGCCAACTCAGGAATTCTCTTTAATTAACTTCAGACTGCAATAGACTGGGAAGAAGTAAGATGTAGCCACTTACCTTGAGGAGCTGACAGTTAAGAAGGCAACTATGACAGGGTGTCTATCACAGTAAAATTTCCTAACAAAATGGGGTGTATGAAGTAGAAATACCAATGATGTGCATGTTCTCTTAATTTTAAATTTACTTAGAAATTGATTTCTACTCCCTTGCTCCTATTTCCTGACTTTTTTTTATGTTCAGTTAGCCACTGTATAGTACATAATTAGTTTTTGATGTAGTGTTCAATGATTCATCAGTTAAGTATAACACCCAGGGCTCATTTCCTGACTATTGTATTGACTCTCTCAGCCTAGCATGTGGCAGGTACAAAATAGGTGTTTGGGCAGTAGATGAATAAGTTAAAGAATAAATGCATAGGAACACAGGTTACAGGTCATAGTGACTGACTTATTCTAGAACAGTGTTTTTAAAACTTCCCTAATGGGGTGCCTGGGTGGCTCAGTGGGTTAAAGCCTCTGCCTTTGGCTCAGGTCATGATCTCAGGGTCCTGGGATCGAGTCCCACATCGGGCTCTCTGCTCAGCCTGCCTCTCTGCCTACTTGTGATCTGTCTCTCTCTGTCAAATAAATAAATAAATTCTTTAAAAAAATAAATAAAACTTCCCTTGTGACAAAAATTACTTGGAACACTAGTTAGATACACAGATTACAATAATTTTCTCTAAAAATTCTGATTTAGCAGTTCTGGGTTGGGATTTTGGAATGTGAATTTTGAGGAGTGCATGGGTGGCTCAGTCAGTTAAGTGTCTGCCTTGGGCTCAGATCATGATTCCAGGGCCATGGGATTGAGCCCTGCATCGTGCTCCTGGCTCAATGGGGAGTCTGTTTCTCCCTCAGCTGCTGCTGCTGCTCTCTCTCTCTCTCTCTCTCTCTCTCTCTGTCAAATAAATAAATAAAATATTTTAAAAAAGGAATGTGAATTTTGACTTGTTCACCAGATGATTCTCATTATCGGAAAAGTTGGGGAAACACTAGTCTAAAGAAGCCCCAGCTTCAATTTTACTTAACTGAGTTCAGTTTTTCCTGTCTCCAACCCAGTGAAGATTGAGGTAGGGGCTCAGAGGAAGCCACAAGTTTAAAATGATATATAATGTCTCCTAATATGCATAGGTTCTTACAATTAACCACGAACTTTTACATCAATGTCCGAGATTATTGGTACTATTGGTATTCATTATTATGCATGTTTTTTAAATTTTTTTCCTGGGCATAAGTTTCCCAACTTCTCTTGCCCTTGGGTGCAACCATATGACTGAATTTTGTCAATGTAATGTGAGGAGTAGTGTGTATCATTTTGAAATTTAATCCTAGCGAATTTCCCTGTGCAATCCTCTCTCACTTTTCAATTAGCAATAATCGCGCTTCGGATAAACCTCATTGGCTATGATACTGCCACTGCGCAAAGCTCCTCTCTCACTTTTCCTATCCAACATCTGAATGAAGAGTACTCCAAGTACCAAGAAGAGTGTAGAACTACAAGATGGAATGAGTCTGGACCCCTTAATGACTATGTAGAGCAAAGTCCCCACTAAAATGCATTAGGTTGTACAATAAGTGGGGGGAAAAGTATTGTTGTTTTAAGCAACACAGTTTTTAAGGTTTTTGTAGTTTCTTATTAGAGTAATTGATCTACCTGGACTGATACAGTATCTGTCACCTCAAATGAACATTCATGCTCTCAAATGAGCTTCATTGCAATCTTGTGACATAGAGATATCAGTCCCATTTTGTAGACAAGAAAACTGAGTCTCAGGAAAGAGGTTTTTGTTTACCAAAGATGCTTAGCAAAAAACAGTACAACTGGGATTAAAAAACAGTTCACCTGCCATGTGTTTGGTTTTATAAGGAATGTCATTCAATTCAAACTTATCCCAAATTAACTGGAATATGTGATGAAAATGAGAAAAACTATTGAAATCCTATCTTTTATTTAGAGCAATGGTCCAATGAAATCTCCACCAAGATCTCTTCAATGTCCACTGCTAAGAATTATCTTTGGCTTCATTGAAACCCTGTGGGAAATTTCTTTATGCATCTCTTACAGCATGCTTATATTTTATTCTTTCTCCAAATTTCTATTTAAATTCTAGTCAGTTAATATCCAGTGTAATATTAATGTCAGGTGTAGACTTTAGTGATTCATCACTTACATACAACACCCAGTGCTCATCACAAGTGCCCTCCTTAAAATCCTTAAAATTCATCCCCTAACGCATCCCCCCTGCCTATCTCCTCTCCAGCAACCTCTTAGAGCATGTTTGATGTTTCCTTTGTTTTACATTTATTTGTGTATTTTTCTTTTAACCTTTATACTCATTATCTTCCATACTTCACCAGCAACATCTCGAAGGTTAAAATGTGTCTTACTCATCTTTCTGTACAATTTCCAATTCAGTGTCAGGCACAGTAGAGTCATCTTTCCAATATGTATACAGTGTGAATATGTGAACATGCACAGGCATGAATATGTGTGTATGCTGCTATTTGTTTGTGTGGATGTGAAAATGTATGCATTTTAGAAGTATATAGATCTTGGTGAGAGGTGAGTGTGCACCTGTGTGTGTTAGAAAACTGTGGAGCAAAGTATATGTATGCATGTCTGTGTGTATTGGGAAGATGCGAATCTGTACGTGTGCTTGGGGACAAGGCTTGAAAACTTTTGCCCTGGGCCTGGGTAGGAAGGGGACTTTGTGCTTGCTGAAATAATTCTTTGACTAAATCAAATAATTTTATAGTTGCTGCTCAGCACTGAAGTTACCAAAGTCCAGCTCTAAAGCCGTTTCCAAAGTCTGTTGGTGCTCTCCCACAGGGAAATGGGTCACAAAGCCAGGGATCAACAAAAATGAAGTCAGCAAAGTTCACATTTGAAGCTCTTAAATTCCCTTTCTATGACATTTTCTGTGCTCTCACTGTCTAGACCCAGCTCCTAGAACCCTCAAGCAGGTATACTGGAAATAAGAAAACTGTCTAATAAGTAGGGTTGGCCAGATAGAAACCCAAGGCCTTGCTTGAAAAACTGAAGACTCTGGGGTTCTTCTTGGCTGTTACTAATTTCCTACTGCTGCCACTCATATACTCCAGGAACAACTGTAAATTTTGTAGAAGCTCTGACCTCCGAGATATAGAGCAATTAGCCTGGGAAGACAGATGCAATCTGATAGGAACTCTCTTTTTTTGCTTCACAAAATCTATAAATCTACTTGAGACTTGACCTACTTTTTTCCACTACTCCTTCTGCTACAATGGAGGACAGTTTTTTTTTATATTATCAAAGTCTAATTTTTCTACTTGTATTTTGGACCTTAGTCCTTCCAAACTTACCAAAGATTTCACATATTCAGTTTTTACCTATGCACCAGTATCCACCCATTTGCATAAGACAAAATATTAAAAGCCATCCTTACTCTTTTTCTCATCTCCCACATCCATCCCATTAGTAAATCCTATCAATTCTACCTCCAAATATAGAGTTTTAATGAATCCATTTCTCTTTATATTCTTTATCATCATCATCATTATCATCATCATCATCATCATCATTATCATCATCTGGAATACTGCAATGGCATTCTTCCGTGTTTTATTCTTTCCCACCACCCCAACCACATCTGTTCTCAACAGAACAGCTGTAATGCAAATTTCACTCTCTCACTCTACTCATTTCAAAAGTATCTCCTTGTGCTCAAAATAAATTCCAAATTCCTACCAAGGCATATAGAGACCTCCATGGAGTCTGGGAAACAAACTGAGGGCTTTAGAAGGGAGGGGAGTGGGTGGATGGGTGAGCCCAGTGATGGGTATTAAGGAGGGCATGGATTGCACAGAGCACTGGGTGTTATATGCAAACAATGAATCATGGAACACTACATCAAAAATTAATGATGTACTGTATGGTGACTAACATAACATTTAAAAAAGACATATAGAGACCTCTATGACCTTGACTTTCATCTACCTCTCAAACCTCTTCTTATCTCATTCTTTCTCTCATTGACTAAGCTCCAGTCAAACTGGTGTCCTGGTATTTTAGACTATTTTCTCCATCAAATATTTACCCTTGATAATTCCTATGCTCGGAATCCTCTTCCTCCATACTTTAGCATGGTTGGATTCTTTTTATTCTATAAGTCTCAGCTTATAACTACCTCCTCAGAGTAAGTCTTCCCTGGGCAACTTATTTAAAGCGTCAGTCTCAAATCCCTACTATTACTATCTCTCACATATTTCTTTTCTTTGTACCACTTGTGACCTGTGCATTTCTTATTTTGCTTATTTATCTATTTGTTTAATATCCAATTTATTTTACTAGACTGTAAGCTTCACACGAGCAGGGACTTTATCTGTCCCATTTACTGTTGTATACATAGCATCTAATACAATGTTTAGTGCATAGTAAATGCTCAATAATTATTTTTGAATAATTTGTAGGTGCTATCTCAAAAGTATCTGAATTCTTAGGAAAAAGAAAAAAACCTCTCAGATAATGGGAACAGCTTCTCCATAGCAGCTAGGTTATTAGACATTTCTTGTTACCCCAAATGCCTTAATGAATGAAGTATTTATTTCAAGCGTATGCAGAGAAATTCTAGAAAATGAAATTATCTTCAGTTCCTTATGTTTAGAAGTTTCAATGCAACATATTTAGAATCTTTCCAGGTCTTGTTTTTGTCATCACACCAGCTCATGACCTTCCTGATGGCAATCTATCTTATTCTTCCACTCAAAAATACTTTCTTGAAGAAGAATCTGTATTTCCTGGAAATATAGCACCCCATCAGTGATCCCTTCACCCTTTATGTCCTTACATCTTCCCTAATGATACAAGCCCTACAACGCCTAGTTCCACACTAACCCTGCTTTCTGGGAAGATACAATGCTTACCAAACTCCAAGCCACAGTAGATGTCACACTTTTCTCCTTTCTGTTTTCTGGCTCTAATTCTTCACCTGTATCATTATCCAGAGATGAGTATCTCTGAAGCTGGTATCAGTGATGCATCAGCAAGGGGGCAGTGGGTGACAGGATGAGGTATTTCTTGGGAAGCACAGATTTGAAAGCATGATGTGAGGTAACTTTCTCTGGTAGAGCAGAGGCCAGAGATGAATAAAAAGATAAGAAAAAGAAAAAAGCAGAGAAGACTGTTTTTTTGATATCCAAGGGAAAAGATTGGCCAAATAAGTTCCCTTCAAGAAGATATCAATCACACTGTACCTTACCAATCATGGAGTCAGAGAAACTTAGTAATGGACTGGAAAATTTTTCAGTTTGATTCCAAGGAGAAGAAGCAGGGGGTTATTTAGTATCAGGGTATCTTCAGTAGAACATGGTAGGAGGAAGTTTGGATAGGGGAGAAATTTGCATTTTCTGACACCTCTCATGTATACAGACCTTTGTCCAAAACTCCCCCATCATTTATCTCAATAATTTCACCCAAATGCCCTGAAAGAGGTTACAAAGGATCATTGTTCTATTATAGTAGGATATCCCTGGAGTGCTCAACTTCCTCACTCTAATTTCTTGATTAACCTTCAAGTGAAACTCAGGTAGAGGTATCCCAATTAACTGCCAGTCAGCTAATCTGTTAGGGAAATATTATGATTAGCTTCATTTGTAAGATAGATAAATGAATATTGATGAGGTGACTTGGTTTGCTTTAGGATATCCAATCAATTATTGATAGGGTCCTATTTTCCTCCAATATTCTCTCCTCCACAACTTCGGTCTCTCTCTCTGGACAGAACTAGTACCCAGAGCATACTGGAGGGTATATAAAGGAGAAGGGTTCCAAGAAAACCTGAGTGAACATAAAGTAGCACCAAGAAAGCAGTCTGACAGATGTGCCCATGTCAGTAAAGAAGTTTAATTTGACTACTTACACCCCTAGTCCACTCTTTCACAGACTACATGGCATTTGCACTTGGACTTAATGGAAAAAGGGAATCTAAAACTCAGAACCAGGGCACCTGGGTGGCTCAGTGGGTTAAAGCCTCTGCCTTTGGCTCAGGTCATGATCTCAGGGTCCGGGGATTGAGCCCCACATCAGGTTCTCTGTTCAATGGGGAGCCTGCTTCCCACTCTCTCTCTGCCTGCCTCTCTGCTTATTTGTGATCTCTCTCTCTCTCTCTGTCAAATAAATAAATAAAATCTTTAAAAACATAAAATAAAACTCAGAACCAAGCAACCAATTACTACACAGTGTTTCTCTTTGTTTTTAGAGCTTTCATGTAGTATAATATTCATCTTCCCAAAGGTTTCTTTCTTTGTAATGCATCCCTCTCAACCTTCCCTCATCCCAATTCCTCACAGTACAGCTATCCTCATATAATTACTAATGTACTTTCTGCATAAATTAGTTTGCATATTCTAAAATTTTAAATCAATGGCATCATTATCATTTGTAATATATTTGTCTGACTTCTTTCAATCAACAAAATTATTTTGAGATAAATTTATAAAGTAGTGTGGATCTATAGTTCTTTTAATTGCTCAGTAGTGTTCTATTGCATGAATGTACCACAATTTTCTCCCCAGGGACAATTCTACCAAACATTTTTTAAAGTTTTTATTTATTTATTTTTATTTTATTTTAATTTTTTTAACATCTTAATTTAATGTTATTGTTTTTCAGTGTTCCAAGATTGTTTATGCATCACACCCAGTGCTCCATGCAATACGTGTCCTCTTTAATACCCACTACCAGGCTCACCCATCTCCCCACTCCTCTCCCTTCCAAAACCGACAGTTTGTTTCTCAGAGTCCACAGTCTCTCATGGTTCATCTCTCCCTCCGATTTCCTCCAATTCACGCTTCCTTTCCTTCTCACAATGTCCTCCGTGTTTTCCCTTATGCTCCACATGTAAGTGAAACCATATGATAATTGATTCTCTCTGCTTGACTTATTTCACTCAGCATAATCTCTTCCAGTCTCGTCCATGTTGATACAAAGGTTCGGTATTGATCCTTTCTGATGGAGGTATAATATTCCATTGTATATATGGACCATATCTTCTTGATCCATTCATCCGTTGAAGGGGATCTTGGCTCCACAGTTTGGCAACTGTGGCCATTGCTGCTATGAACATAGGGGTACATATGGCCCTTCTTTGCACTACAGGTGTATCTTTGGGGTAAATATCCAGTAGTGCAATTTCAGGGTCATAGGGTAGCTTTATTTTTAATTTCTTGAGGAATTTCCACAGTGTTTTCCAAAGTGGCTGCACCAACTTGCATTCCCACTGACAGTGTAAGAGGGTTCAACAAAGCTGTGATCACCAAGACAGCATGGTACTGGCACAAAAACAGACACATAGACCAGTGGAAGAGTAGAGAGCCCAGATATGAACCCACAACTCTATGGTCAAATAATCTTTGAAAAAGTAGGAAAAAATATACAGTGGAAAAAGGACGGTCTCGTCAATAAATGGTGCTGGGAAAATTGGACAGCTATGTATAGAAGAATGAAACTAGACCATTGTCTTACACCATACAAAAGGATAAACTCGAAATGGATAAAAGACCTCAATATAAGACAGGAATCTATCAAAATGCTATAGGAGTACATAGGCAGTAACCTCTTCGACATCAGCCACAGCAGATTCTTTCAGGACATGTCTCCAAAGGCCAAGGAAATGAAAGCAAAAATGAACTTTTGGGACTTCATCAAGATAAAAACCTGCACAGCAAAGGAAACAGTTAACAAAACAAACAGGCAACACATGGCATGGGAAAAGATATTCGCAAATGACGCTACAGACAAAGGTCTGATCTCTAAGATCTATAAAGAACTCCTCAAACTCAACACTCAAAAAATAGATAATCATGTTGAAAGATGGGCAGAAGACATGAACAGACGCTTCTCCAAAGAAGACATACAAATGGCTAACAGACATATGAAAAAATGTTCATCCTCATTAGCCATCAGGGAGATTCAAATCAAAACCACACTGAGATACCACCTCACACCAGTTAGAATGGCCAAAATCGGAAGGAGGAGCAAGATGGCGGAGAAGTAGGAGGCGGAGATAGTGACTGATCCCAGAAATTCAGCTAGATAGTTATCAAACCACTTTAAACAACTACAAACTTAGCAGGAGATAGAAGAGAAGAAGAACAGCAACTCTAGGAACAGAAAATCGACCACTTCCCGGGAGGTAGGACGTGCGGAAAAGTGAATCCAAAGCGACGAGAAGACAGACCGCGGGGGGAGGGGCCGGCTCCCGGCAAGCCGCAGAGCGGCGGGGCACAAAATCGGGACTTTTAGAAATCTGCTCCATGGCCTCAAGGCTGCCAGAGCGCGGCATCGGGGCCTCCAGACACAAAGAGCGGCAGGCGGGAGGAGCGCTGTGTTCTCCGCCCGCGTTAGCGCCCTTGGCTCGTGCCCTGTGCCCCGCGCGAGGGGGAGAG
>CM052901.1:59311003-59327527 GCA_028534135.1 Potos flavus
CCAAAGTGGCTACACCAACTTGCATTCCCAGCAGCAGTGGAAGAGGGTTCCCCTTTCTCCACATCCTCTCCAAAATTTGTTGTTTACTGTCTTGTTGATTTTGGCCATTCCAACTGGTGTGAGGTGGTATCTCAGTGTGGTTTTGATTTGAATCTCCCTGATGGCTAATGATGATGAACATTTTCTCATGTGTCTGTTAGCCATTTGTATGTCTTCTTTGGAGAAATGTCTGTTCATGTCTTCTGCCCATGTTTTGATGTGATTATCTGTTTTTTGAGAGTTGAGTTTGAGTTCTTTATAGATCTTAGATATCAGATGTTTTTCGGTAGTGTCATTTATGAATATCTTCTCCCATTCCGTGGGTTGCCTGTTTGTTTTGTTGACTGTTTCCTTTGCTATGCAGAAGGTTTATATCTTGATGAAGTCCCAAAAGTTCATTTTCGCTTTTTTTCCTTTGCCTTCGGAGCCATGTCCTGAAAGAATTTGCTGTGGTTGATGTTGAAGAGGTTACTGCCTATATTCTCCTCTCGGATTCAATGCACAGAAATCAGTTGATTTCCTATACACTAACAATGAAAGTGTGGAAAGGGAAATTAGAGAATCGATACTGTTTACAATAGCGCCAAGAACCATAAGATCCCTGAGAATAAATCTACCCAACAACGTAAAGGATCTGTATGCGAGGAACTACAGAACACTCCTGAAAGAAATTGAAGAAGACACAAAAAGATGGAAAAGCATTCCATGCTCATGGATTGGAAGAATAAACATTGTTAAAATGTCTCCACTGCCCAGAGCAATCTATACTTTCAATGCCATCCCAATCAAAATTCCACTGGAATTTTACAAAGGGCTGCAACAAACAATCCTAAAATTTTTTTGGTGCCAGAAAAGACCCCGAATTGCTAAGAAAATGTTCAAAAAGAAAAACAAAGCTGGGGGCATCACATTGCCTGATTTCAAGCTTTACTACAAAGCGGTGATCACCAAGACAGCATGGTATTGGCACAAAAAGAGACACACGGACCAGTGGAACACATTAGAGAGCCCCCATTTGGACCCACAACTCTACGGTCAAATAATCTTTGACATAGCTGGAATAAATATCCAGTGGAAAAAAGACAGTCTTTTCAATAAATGGTGCTGGGAAAATTGGACAGCTATATGTAGAAGAATGAAACTTGACCATTCTCTTACACCATACAACAAGATAAACACAAAATGGATAAAAGACCTCAGCGTGAGGCAGCAATCTATCAAAATCCTAGAGGTAATATAAGTTTTTATTGACATTATGTTGCCTGTGAAGTCCTTGTTTCTGTAGATTGTAATTTTCGGTTCTATATCACTCATGGGTTCTTTCTACTTTTATAGAATCCCCCTTAATATTTTTGCAGTGCCAGCTTGGTGGTCGCATACTCTTTTAAACCTTGCTGGTCTTGGAAGCTCTTTATCTCTCCATCCATTTTGAATGTCAGCCTTCATGGATAAAGTATTCTTGGATGCATGTTCTTCTCATTTAGTGCCCTGAATATATCATGCTAGCCCTTTCTGGCTTGCCAGGTTTCTGTGGACAGGTCTGATGTTATTCTGATGGGTCTTCCTCTCTACGTAAGGAAGCTCTTCCGCCTAGCTGCCCCCAGACATCTTGTCTAAAATTATAAATCAGGAATTTCACAATAATATGTGTGGATGTTTTTCTAGACCAGTTGATCTTGGGGGGTGTCCTTTGTGTCTCTAGAACAAGAACACCTGTTCTGTTTCCCAGATTGGGGAAATTTTCATCCAGAATTTGTTCAGCTATCTCTTCTAGTCTTCTGTCTTTCTCCACCCACTCAGATATTCCAATAATTCTGACTTTGGAATGTTTCATTGTGTCATTTATTTCCCTAAGTCTGTTCTCATGGTTTCTAAGCAGTTTGTTCTACCTCTCCTCCTGACCTTTCTTCTCTAGCACTTTCTCATCTATATCACTAATTCTATCCTTTGCCTCTGTTACCTTAGCTGTTAGAATATTTAACTTAGGTTGGATCTCATTGATAGCATTTTTAACATCAGCCATATTGGTTCTCAGTTCCTCCCTCAGAGCTTCTATGTTGTCACTAAAATTTTTCTCCAACATAGCCATTGCCTGGATTAATGTTACCTGAATTCCTTTTCCAACATATGATTTATGTCCATATCCAGTAGTTCTGAGGGAGAGGGCACGGTCTTTGGGTTTTTCCTCTGTTGGCTGTTCCTCCTCCTAGTCATTCTGATGAGAAGTGGTTGAGGGGATGTATAGCTGAATATATCAAACATGATCCAGTCAAGGTGCACCCTGAAAAGTTTCCAAGCAATCGGAATTCACCACCAAAAAGAAAAACAAAAAAGTAAAAAGAAAGAGAGAAAGAAAACAAACAAAAAAAAAAAGAAATCCCAGCCAAAATGAGCCCCCAAAATAAGATTTATTAGGTATATAAACAAACATGAACAAACATAAAAACCAACAAAGTATATCACAAGAAATAAAAGAACCCAGCTAGAATGAACCCCAAGAATAAGATTTCTATAATACCAGAACAAAAATAAATACACAGAAACACTGACAGAAGAATAAGATGGGGGAGTGCTTATAAATCCTCGATGTGGGCAAGGAAGGTTATGGCTGCTCTTTTTGGGTGTATCATTGTATTAAGCCTCTAGTTGTAATGTAAAGCCCACAGCAAATATCATTCTCAGTGGGGAAAAGCTGACAGCCTTCCCTTTGAGATCAGGAACACGACAAAGATGCCCACTCTCGCCACTCTTGTTCGACATAGTACTAGAAGTCCTAGCGACAGCAATCAGACAACAAAGAGAAATAGAAGGTATTTAAATTGGCAAAGATGAAGTCAAACTCTCTCTCTTCTCAGATGACATGATACTTTCTATGGAAAACCCAAAAGACTCCACCCCCAAACTACTTGAACTCCTACAGCAATTCAATACTGTGGAAGGATACAAAATCAATGCACAGAAACTAGTTGCTTTCCTATACACTAACAATGAAAATATGGAAAGGGAACTTAGAGAATCAATCCCATTTACAATAGCACCAAGAACCATAAGATACCTGGGAATAAACCTAACCAAAGAGGTAAAGGATCTGTACTCAAGGAACTACAGAACACTCATGAAAGAAATTGAAGAAGACACAAAAAAGTGGAAAAGCATTCCATGCTCATGGACCGGAAGAATGAACATTGTTAAAATGTCTATACTGCCCAGAGCAATCTATACTTTCAATGCCATCCCAATCAAAATTCCACCTGCATTTTTCAAAGGGCTGGAACAAATAATCCTAAAATTCGTTTGGAACCAGAAAAGACCCCGAATTGCAAAGGAAATGTTGAAAAAGAAAAACAAAGCTGGGGGCAACACATTGCCTGATTTCAAGCTATACTACTAAGCTGTGATCACAAAGACAGCATGGTACTGGCATAAAAACAGACACATAGACCTGTGGAACAGAGTAGGGAGCCCGGAGATGGACCCGCAACTCTACAGTCAAATAATCTTTGACATAGCAGGAAAAAATAACCAGTGGAAAAAAGACTGTCTCTTCAACAAATGGTGCTGGGAAAATTGGACACCTATATGTAGAAGAATGAAGCGTGACCATTCTCTTACACCATACACAGAGATGAACTCGAAAGGGATAAAAGACCTCAATGTGAGGCAGGAATCTATCAAAATCCTAGAGGAGAACATAGGCAGTAACCTCTTCGACATCAGCCACAGCAAATTCTTTCAGGACATGTCTCCAAAGGCAAAGGAAACAAAACCAAAAATGAACTTTTGGGATTTCATCAAGATTAAAAGCTTCTGCACAGCAAAGGAAACAGTCGGCAAAACAAACAGGCAACCCACAGAATGGGAGAAGATATTCACAAATGACACTACAGACAAAAGTCTGATTTCTAAGATCTATAAAGCACTCCTCAAACTCAACACTCAAAAAACAGATAATCATGTCCAAAATGGGCAGAAGACATGAACAGACACTTCTCCAAAGAAGACATACAAATGGCTAACAGACACATGAGAAAATGTTCATCATCATTAGCCATCAGGGAGATTCAAATCAAAACCACACTGAGATACCACCTCACACCATTTGCATGGCCAAAATCAACAAGACAGTAAACAACAAATTTTGGAGAGGATGTGGAGAAAGGGCAACCCTCTTCCACTGTTGGTGGGAATGCAAGCTGGTACAGCCACTTTAGAAAACAGTGTGGCGATTCCTCAAGAAGTTAAAAATAGAGCTACCCTATGACCCTGCCATTGCACTACTGGGTATTTACCCCAAAGATGCAGATGCAATACAAAGAAGGGCCCATGTACCCCAATGTTCATAGCAGCAATGGCCACAATTGCCAAACTGTTGAAAGAGCCAAGATGCTCTTCAACAGATGAATGGATAAAGAAGATTTGGTCCATATATACAATGGAATATTATGCCTCCATCAGAAAGGATGAATACCCAACTTTTGTATCAACATGGACGGGACTGGAAGAGATTATGCTGAGTGAAATAAGTCAAGCAGAGAGAGTGGATTATCATATGGTTTCACTTATGTGTGGAGCATAAGGAAAAACATGGAAGACATTGTGAGAAGGAAAGGAAGGGTGAATGGGGGGAAATGGAGGGGAGATGAACCATGAGAGACTGTGGACTCTGAACAACAAACTGAAGGTTTTGGGGTGGGGGGTTGGGCGAGCCTGGTGGTGGTTAGTGAGGAGGGCATGTATTGCATGGAGCACTGGGTCTGGTACATGGACAATGATTCTTGGAACACTGAAAAAATTAAATAAAAGTAATTGGGGAAAAAAAAGTAGTTTAAAAAATTAAAGGACCAAGAATCCTGAGAACTAATCAAACAAAGAAGCAAACAAACAAACAAAAGATAGAAAAGAAAAAACTTGTATCTATGAAATGAGCAGGTTTTAGGGCAATATCAGGAGTTAATGCATTGTTTTCTCCCGATGTTGGTGTTTTACAGTTTTATGGGGACCTTGTCATTATTGTCCTCTGCTTTTGGCTTGTCTTCTGGGGGAGAGGCCTGCCGTGTTGTTTTCCAGTCAATCTTGCTTGGGTTGAGTTGCCCTGCGGGCTATCCAGGGACTGGGCTCTGTGGGAATGGGTTTTTCAGGCTTTTGCTCTCTGGAGGTTTTTGTTCTTTAAGGCTTTTTCTAGCTTTTTGGAGGGTTGGAGCAAAGAATCTGTCTGTACCCAGACCTCCACCTCAGAGAGAAGCCTCAATCTTCTCCCTTCTGGGTGGTCCAGAACACACAGACTCCCCCTCTGCAAACTCTGCTCACACCACAGCCTCCCACATGCAGTGCACACCCCCAGCCACCGTCCCAGTCGTCCCCCAAGGCCCTTGTTTGCCTCTGCACCCCCATGCCACCAAAACCATGAGTGATATTAGTCTGGGAAACTCACTTCCAGTTGCCGCCATTGCCAGGACTGCTCTCTGGGCTTCCGGCCCATGCAGGGTGTGCTCAGATTCCTGCCCAAGATTGGGCCCTGTTCTCTCAGGCCCAGGCTGGGATCGCTCAGATCCTGCAGTGGGACACGGACGGCCCGAGGTCTTAGAGATCGCCGGCTGGAGAGCACAACAAGCTCTCTTAGGCTCTTGTGGGAGTGCACTCAACCCAAGCAGTGGTGCAATCACTGGAAAGCCACAAGCTCAGGTACCACAGACTGGACCCCTGCAGGTCTCTCTCTGATGCGGGTGGTCGCCTGTGGTAGTGCCCGTCCTGGGAACGTGGGCTTAGGCCCATGCCCTCGACCACCCGATTTCACTAGTTGTTCTTTAAGATCTTTTGCTCTTTTTGAGTGCTTTTAACCAGACTCTAGGTTAATGCTGGTCCCCAATGCAGGACACTTTAATTTGGGGTATTACTTTCCTTGGGTCACTTCTGGTGGCTCCCTTCCCTTTCTGTTTATCCTCCAATATCAGTCTGAGTGTTCCCCCTCCGCTTTACCTCTTCACTGCTGCCTTCTGATTCTGTAGAGATCCAGAAGTGAATAATCTTACATCTCAGACTGATTTCATGGGTGTTCAGAGTGTTCTGGTAGATATTTGAAGGGTCCGGTTGAAACAGGGTCTCCTATTTCTCTGCCATCCTGCCCCTCCTCTATCCCAGGGGTTATTAACCAAGTCTTCATGTCAATGTCTCCTGAAATAGGATGAGGGGTGGGCACTGATATTTTAACAATGTTTATTCTTCCGATCCATGAGCATGGAATGCTTTTCCACCTTATTGTGTCTTCTTCAATTTCATTCATAAGTGTTCTGTAATTCCTTGAGTACAGATCCTGTACCACATTGGTTAGGTTTATTCCCAGGTGTCTTATGGTTCTTGGTGCTATTGTAAACGGAATGGATTCTCTAATTTCCCTTTCCATATTTTCATTGTTAGTGTATAGGAAAGCAACTGATTTCTGTGCATTGATTTTGTATCCCGCCACATTCCTGAATTGCTGTATGAGTCCTGGTAGTTTGGGGGTGGAGTCTTTTGAGTTTTCCATATGAAGAATCATGTCATCTGCGAAGAGACAGAGTTTGACTTCTTCTTTGTGTATTTGAATACCTTTTATTTCTTTTTGTTGTCTGATTGCTGTTGCCAGGACTTCTAGTACTATGTAGAACAAGAATGGTGAGAGTGAGCATCCTTGTCGTGTTCCTGATCTCAAAGGGAAGGCTGTTAGCTTTTCCCAACTGAGCATGATATTCGCTGTGGGCTTTTCATAGTTAGATTTTAAGAAATCGAGGAATGTTCCTTCTATCCCTATACTTTGAAGAGTTTTAATCGGGAATGGATGCTGTATTTTGTCACATGCTTTTTCTGCATCTATTGTGAGGGCCATGTGGTTCTTCTCTCTTCTCTTATTAATTTGTTCTAGCACACTGATTGATATGTGAATGTTGAACCACCCTTACATCCCAGGGATAAATCCCACCTGGTCATGATGAATAATCCTTCTAATGTGCTGTTGGATCCTATTTAGCTAGGATCTTGTTGAGAATCTTGGCATCCATATTCATCTTGTATATTCATCTGAAATTATCCTTTTTGATGGGGTCTTTGCCTGGTTTGAGGATCAGGGTAATGGTGGCTTCACAGAAAGATTCTGGAAGTTTTCCTTCTGTTTCTATTTTTTGAACCAGTTTTAGGAGAATAGGTATTCTTTCTTCCTTCAATGTTTGGTGGAATTCCCCAGGGAATCTGTCAGGTCCTGGACTCTTGTTTTTTGGGAGGTTTGGCTGCTCCTCTATTGGGGGCATAAATGTTTACAATTGTTAGAACTTCTGGGAGGATAGACCCTTTAAGAATGATGTAGTGTCCTTCTGTATCCCTGACATCATTCTTAGCTTAAAATCTAATTTATCTGATATGAGAATCGCTACCTCAGCTTTCTTTTGAGGCCGGTTGGCATGATGGATTGTTCTCCATTCCTTCACTTTCAGTCTGGATGGATCTCTAGGTTCCAAATGTGTCTCCCGTATACAGCATATGGATGGGTCCTGTCGTTTTTTCGAGTCTGCAACCCTGTGTCATTTTATGGGAGCATTTAGGCAGTTCACGTTGAGAGTGATTATTGAAAGTTATGTTTTGTTGACATAATGTTACAGTGAAGTCCTTGTTCTATAGATTTTAACTTCCTGTTCTATGTCATTCTTGGGTTCTTCCTACTTTTATAGAACTGCGTTTAATATTTCTTGTAGTGCAGGCTTGGTGGTCACATACTTTTTTAATCCTCGCCGGTCTTGGAAGCTCTTTATCTCTCCATCCATTTTGAATGTCGGCCTTGCTGGAGAAAGTATTCTTGGCTGCATGTTCTTTTCATTTAGTGCCCTGAATATGTCTTGCCAGCCCTTTCTGGCTTGCCAGGTTTCTGTGGACAGATCTGACATTATTCTGATCGATCTTCCTCTGTACACAAGGAATCTCTTCCCCCTAGCTGCCCCCTGGACCTCTTATCTAAAATTATAATTTGCAAATTTCACAATGATGTGTTAAGATTATTTTCTAGACTCTTTGACTTGGAGGGTGTCCTTTCTGCCTCTAGGACATGAGCAATTGTTCCATTCCCCCGATTGGGGAAATTTTTCATCCAGAATTTGTTCAGCTATATCTTCTGGTCTTCTGCCTTTCTCTACCCTCTCTGGGATTCCAATAATTCTGACGTTGGAACGTTTCATGACTTCATTTATTTCCCTAAGTCTGTTCTCACGGTTCCTAAGCAGTTTGTTCCAGCCCTCCTCCTGACCTTTCTTCTTGACTATCTTGTCCTCTAAATCACTAATTCTATCCTCTGTCTCTGTAACCCTAGCTTTCAGGCTATTTAGATTAGATTCGATCTCACTGCTAACATTTTTAACATCTGCCATACTGGTTCTCAGTTCTGTCCTTATTGATTCTATGTTGTCATTAATGTTTTTCTCCATCCTGGCCATTGCCTGGATAATTGTTACCCTGAATTCCCTTTCCGACATACTGTTTATGTCCATATCCAATAGTTCTGAGGGAGAGGGCACAGTCTCTGGGTTCTTCCTTTGTTGGATGTTCCTCCTCCTAGTCATTTTGATGGGAAGGGGTTGAGGGCATGTATAACTGAATATATCACCCAGGATCCAGGCTAGGTGCACCCTCGAAGGTTTTAGAGCAATTGGAATTCACCACCAAAAAGAAAGAATAAAGATAGTGAGACAGAGAAAGAGAGAAAAAGAAATCCCAGCCAGAATAGGCCCCCAAATACGATTTATAAGGTATATAAACAAACACGAGCAAACATAAAGATCGACAAAAGTAAATGACAAGAAATAAAAGAACTTAGTCAGAATGAACCTCACGAATAATATTTATATAATACCAGAACAAAAACAAATACACAGAAACACTGATAGAAGGATAAGATGCAAGGGTGGTTATAACTCCTTGATGCGTTGTATTAAGCCTCTAGTTGTAATGTTAAGTAATTTTAAAAGAATTAAAAAAAATAAAAAGAATTTTAAAAAACCAAGAAACTTGAGAATGAGTGAAAAAAGAAAGAAAAAAACTTGTATCCATGAAATATACAGGTTTTAGGGTATTATCAGGAGGCTAATATATTATGGAGACCCTGTGGTTATTTTCCTATTGTTTTTGGCTTGTCTTCTGGGGGAGGGGCCTGCCCCATTGTTTTCCAGTCAATCTTGCTTGGGTTGAGTTGCCCTGCAGGCTATCAGGGGCTGGGCTTTGTGGAAACCTGTTTTTCAGGCTTTTGCTCTCTGGAGGTTTTTGTTCTTTGGCAGCTTTTTGTGGCTTTTTGGAGGGTCCAAGCAAGGAATCTGCTGGTACCCAGACCTCTGAGTCACAGAGAAGCCTCAGTCTGCTCCTCTCTGGATGGTCCAGAACACACAGACTCCCGGCTGCAAACTTTGCTCACACCACAGCCTGCCACAGGAGGTGTACACCCCCAGCCACCATCCCAGTGGCCCCGTGAGGCCTTCGCTAGCCTCTGCACCCTCCTGCCACTAAAGCTGCAAGCAATATCAGTCTGGGAAACTCGCTTCTGGTGGCCTTCCCAGGACTGCTCTCCAGGCTCCTGGCCCGCCCTGGGTGTGCTCAGATTCCTGCCCGAGATCGGGTCGCGTTCTCTCAGGTGTGGGCCGGGATTCCCCAGACCCTGTGGCAGGTGGTGGACGTCCTGAGGTCCTAGAGACTGCTGGCTAGGGCTCCCACCAGGTCTCTTAGGAGCTTGCGGGAGTACACCCAGTCGGCAGAGTGGTGCACACAGAAGAAAGCTGCAGCGTCATGGACCACACCAGGCTCTCTAAGGTGGTGGCAGAAACGCACCCAGCCCACGAAATGGTGCAAGGAGCAGAAAGCTGCAGGTTCATGAACCACAGACTGAAACCCTCGCCAGTCTCTCATTGACACATGTGGTCGCCCGTCGTAGTGTCCTTTCTGGGAACGTGGGCTTAGGCCCGTGTCTGTGACTACCCGCTTCCACTAGTTGTTCCTTAAGATCTTTTGCTCTTTTTGAGTGTTTTTAACCAGACTCTAAGTTAATGCTGGTCCCCGACCACAGAGCACTTTCTTTTGGGGTATTACTTTACTTGGGTCGCTTCTGGTGGCTCCCTCCCCCTTCTGTTTATCCTTCGATATAAGTTCGAGAGTTCCCGCTCCACTTTACCTCTCTACTGCTGCCTTCTGCTCTTGTAGAGATCCAGAAGTGAAAAATCTTACTTCTCAGGCTGATTTCATGGGTGTTCAGCATGTTCTAGTAGATACCCGGGCCCCTTTAGGGGACCGGTTGTAACTGGGTCTCCTACTTCCCTGCCATCTTGCCCTCCTCACACTACATCATTCCTTTTTTTTTCTTTTAAAGATTTTATTCATTTATTTGACACAGAGAGAGAGATCACAAGTAGGCAGAGAGGCAGGCAGAGAGAGAGGAGGAAGCAGGCTCCCCGCCAAGCAGAGAGCCTGATCCAGGGCTCGATCCCAGAACCCTGAGACCATGACCTGAGCCAAAGGCAGAGGCTTTAATCCACTGAGCCACCAAGGCACCCCACACTATATCATTCTTAAAGGGTCTATGAACAATGAATCTTGGAACACTGAAAAAATAAAATAAAATTAATTGAAAAAATAAAATAAAATTAATTGAAAAAATAAAAATAAAGCGTCTATCCACCAAGAAAATCTATAAATTGTAAATATTTATGCCCCCAATATAGGAGGAGCCAACTACATAAGCCAACTGTTAATCAAAATAAAGAGACATATTGGTATGAAAACATTAATGGTAGGGGATCTGAAAACGCCACTATCAGTAATAGACACATGATCCAAGCAGAAAATCAATAAAGAGACAAGAACTTTGAATGACACATTGGGCAAGTTGGACCTCACAGATATATACAGAAGATTCCACCCTGAAACAAAAGAATACTCATTCTTCTCAAACACACATGGAACTATCTCCAGAATAGACCACATACAGGCTCACAAATCAGGGCTAAACCTATACCAAAAGATTGAGGTGATTCCCTGCATATTCTCAGACCACACTGCTTTGAAACTGGAACTCAACCACAAGAAAAAGTTTAGAAGGAACACGAACACATGGAAACTAAAGACCAACCTGCTCAAGATGTTTGGATCAACCAGGAAAACAAAGAAGAACTTAAACAATTCATGGAAACCAATGAGAATGAAGACACCTATGGGACATGACAAAGGCAGTCCTAAGGGGGAAATACATAGCCATCCAAGCCTCACTCCAAAAATTTGAAAAATCCCAAATACACCAGCTCTCTTTACACCTTAAAGAACTGGAAAATCAACAACGAATTAAGCCAACCCCACACAAGAAGGGAAATCATCAAGATTAGAGCAGAGATCAATGAGTTAGAAACCAGAGAAACAGTAGAACGCATCAATGAAACCAGAAGTTGGTTTTTTGAAAGAATCAATAACATCGATAAGCCACTGGCCAAACTAATTGAAAAGAAACGAGAGAGGACCCAAATTAACAAAATTATGAACGAAAGGGGAGATATCACGACCAACACCAAGGAAATAGAAACAATCATCATAAATTATTATCAACAGTTTTATGCCAATAAGTTAAACAACGTAGAAGAAATGGATGCATTCCTGGAAACCTATAAACTTCCAAGACTGAAACAGGAAGACATTGACAAGTTGAATAGACCAATATCTAGTAACGAGATTGAAGCAGTGATCAAAAGCCTCCCAAAAAACAAGAGTCCAGGACCTGACAGATTCCCTGGGAAATACTACCAAACATTCAAAGAAGAATTAAAACTTATTCTCCTGAAGCTGTTTCAAAAAATAGAAACAGAAGGAAAACTTCCAGACTCTTTAATGAAGCCAGCATTACCCCGACCCTCAAACTCCATCAAAAAGGAGAATTTCAGACCAATATCCATGGTGAATATGGATGCCAAGATTCTCAACCAGATCCCAGCTAATAGGATCCAACAGCACATTAAAAAGATTATTCACCATGACCAGGTGGGATTTATCCCTGGGATGCAAGGTGGTTCAACATTCTCAAATCAATCAATGTGATAGAACAAACCAATAAGAGAACAGAGAAGAACCACTTGGTCCTCTCAATAGATGCAGAAAAAGCATGTGACAAAATACAGCATCTGTTCCTGATTAAAACTCTTCCAAGTACAGGGATAGAGGGAACATTCCTTGCCCTCATAATATCTATCTGTGAAAAGCCCACAGCTAATATCATGCTCAGTGGGGAAAAGCTGACAGCCTTCCCTTTGAGATCAGGAACACGACAAGGATGCCCACTCTCACCAATCTTGTTCAACATAGTACTAGAAGTCCCAGCAACAGCAATCAGACAACAAAAAGAAATAAAAGGTATTCAAATTGGAAAAGGAGAAGTCAAACTCTCTCTCTTCACAGATGACATGAATCTTTATATGGAAAACCCAAAAGACTCCATCCCCAAACTACTTGAACTCATACAGCAATTCAGTAATGTGGCAGAATACAAAACCAATGCACAGAAATCAGTTGCTTTCCTATACACTGACAATGAAAATATGGAAAGGGAAATTAGAGAATCAATTCCATTTACTATAGCACGAAGAACCGTAAGATACTGGGAATAAACCTAACCAAAGAAGTAAAGGATCTGTACTTGAGGAACTACAGAATACTCATGAAAGAAATTGAAGACACAAAAAGGTGGAAAAGCATTCCATGCTCATGGATCAGAAGAATAAACATTGTTAAAATGTCTCTACTGCCCAGAGCAATCTATACTTTCAATGCCATCCCGATCAAAATTCCACCGGCATTTTTCACAGGGCTGGAACAAACAATTCTACTAGACTTTTAAAGAAGAGTTAATATTTATTCTTCTTAAACTGTTCCGAAAATTAAAAATGGAAGGAAAACTTACAGACTCATTATTTGAATCCAGAATCAACTTGATTCCAAAACCAAAGACCCCACTAAAAAGAAGAATTATAGGCCAATATCCCTGATGAAGATGGATGCAAAAATTCTGAACAAGATAGAAGGCAAATTAATCCAATGGTATATTAAAAGAATTATTCACCTCAATCACGTGGCATTTATTCCTGGGCTGAAGGGGTGCTTCAAAACTTGGAAATCAATCAACATGAAACACCACATTAATAAAGGAAAAGAAAAGAACCAAATGATCCTCGCAATAGATGCAGAAAAAGCATTTGAAAAAAATATATAATATTCGTTCCTGGTAAAAACCTTCAACAAAGTAGGTATAGGTGAAACATTCCTCAAAATAATAAAGGCCACATACAAAAGACCCAAAGCTAATATCATACTCAATGGGGAAAAAATGAGACCCTTTCTCCTATGGTCAGGAACAAGATGTCCACTCTCATCATTACTCGTTAACATAGCTCTGGAAGTCTTAGCTTCAGGAACCAGACAACAATAATAAAATAAATGCATCCAAATTGGCAAGGACCAAGTCAAACTTTCACTATTTGAAGATGATATGTTTCTCTATTTAGAAAACCCAAAAGATTCCACCAAAAGAATTGCTAGAATGCATGAATTCAGCAAAGTTGCAGTATATAAAATAAATGTGCAGAAATCTGTTGTATTTTTATACACTTCTATACTGAAGCAGCAGAAAAAGAATCAAGGAATCGATCCCATTTGCAATTGCACCAAAAACAAAAAGATACCTAGGAATAAATCTAACTAATGTGGTAAAAGATATGTACTCTGAAAACTATAGAACACTTACAAAATTGAAGAGGATACAAAGAAATGGAAAAGCATTCCATGCTCATGGATTGGAAGAACAAAGATCGTTAAAATGCCTATACTACCCAAAGCAATATACACATTTAATCCAATTCCTATAAAAATAAAACCAGCATTTTTCACAGACCTAGAAAAATTCTAAAATTGATATGGAACCATAAAAGACCCCAAATAGCCAAAGCAATCCTGAAAAAGAAAAATAAAACTGTAGGCATCATGATTCTGGATTTCAAGTTATATTACAAAGCTGCAATCATCCAGACAGTATGGTACTGGCATAAAAAATAGACTCATAGATTAATGGAACAGAATAGACAACCCAGAATTAGACCTGCAACTATATGGTCAAGTAATCTTTGACAAAGCAGGAATGAATATCCAATGGAAAAAAAATCTCTTAACAAATGGCATTGGGAAAACTGGGCAGCAACACACAAAAGAATGAAACTGGACCACTTTCTTACACCATACACAAAAATAAAGTCAAAATGGATGAAAGACCTAAATGTGAGACGGGAAACCATCAAAATCCTAGAGGAGAATGCAGGCAGAAACCTCTTTGACCTCAGCCATAGCAACTTCTAACTAGACACATCACAAGAGGCAGTGGGAAAGCAAAAATGAGCTATTGGGATTTCGTCAAGATTAAAAGCTTCTACAAAGCGAAGGAAACAATCACCTAAAAGGCAGCCTACAGAATTGGAGAAGATATTTGTAAATGACATAGTGGATAAAGGTTTAGTTTCCAAAATTTGTAAAGAACTTACCAAACTCGACACTCAAAAACCAAATAATCCAGTTAAGAAATGGTCAGAATACATGCATAAGCACTTTTCTAAAGAAGACATCCGGATAGCTAACAGACACATGAAGAGATGCTCAACATCACTCATCGTCAGGGAAATACAAATAAAAACCATGATGTGATACCAGTTCACAAGTGTCAGAATGGCTAAAAATAACACAAGTAACAACAGGTTTTGGCAAGAATGGAGAAAGGGGAAATCTCTTACACTGTTGGTGGGAGTGCAAATCGGTGCAGCCACTCTGGAGAACAGTATGGAGGTTTCTCAAAGACTTGAAAATAGAATTACTCTATGACCCAGGAATTATACTACTAAGTATTTCCCCAAAGAATACAAAAGTAGTTTCGAAGAGGTACATTTTCCCCGATGTTTATAGCAACATTATCAACAATAACTAAACTATAGAAAGAACCCAAATGTCCACTGACTGATGAATGGATAAAGAAGAATCAGGATATATATATATATATATATATATATATATATATATATATAATAATATAAAATAAATATTTATATATATTATATATAAATATATATGTATATATATATACACATACATATATGTGTGTATGTATATGTACATATATGTACATATACATATACACAATGGAATATTACCAGCCATCAAAAGGAATGAAATCTTGTCATTTGCAATGACATGGATGGAGCTAGAGTGTGTACTATGCTAAGTGAAATAAGTCAATAAGAAAAAGACAAATACTTGTAACACTGAAAAAATAAAATAAAAGTATTTGGGGAAAAAAATAAAAAATAAAAAAAAAAGAAAAAAAAGAAAAAGACAAATACCATATGATCTCATTCATATGTGGAATTTAGAAAAGAGTACAGATGACTATATGGGAAGTGGAAGGGAAGGAGAGAGGAAAATATACCATAAGAGACTCTTAATGATAGAGAACAAACTGAGGGTTGATGGAAGTAGGTGGGTGGGGAATGGGCTAAATGGATGAAGGGTATTAAGGAGGGCACTTGTCATCATGAGCACTGGATGTTGTATGTAAGTGATGAATCACTGAATTCTACTCCAGAAACCCATACTGCACCGTAGTTAATTAAGTAAAATTTGAATAAAAATTTTAACAAAGAATACAAAAATAAAATTAATAAGGTTTTAAAAAATGAACGTAGGAGGAAATAAAGAAAGGCAAACCAAGAAACAGACTCTTACCTATAGAGAACAAACTAATGGTTACCAGGGGGATCATGGGTGGGTGGGTTAAAAAATCAATGGGTATTAAGGTGGGTACTTGTGATTTGCATCAGGTGTTGTATGTAACTGATGAATGACTAAATTTTACACCTGAAGTTGCCTGGGTGGCTCAGTTGGTTAAGTGACTACCTTAGGCTCAGGTCTTGATCCTGGAGTCCCGTGATCATGTCCCACATCAAGCTACCTGCTTGGCAGGGAGTCTGCTTCTCCCTCTGACCTTCCCTCTTCTTATGCTCTCTTTCTCTCTCTCATTCTCTCTCTCAAATAAATAAAATCTTTAAAAAATAAATTTTACACCTGAAACAATGTTTCACTGCATATTAACTAGCTGGAATTTAAATAAAACCTTGAGGAAAAAATAAAAAAAAATCACAACTTGAGTGAGAAAACACAACCAACAGATGCCAGAACAAAGATGAATCACGTGTTAAAATTATTTTATGTTTCCTTTGTCTACGGAGACATGTCCTTAAAGAATTTGCTCTGGCTGATGTCGAAGAGGATACTGCTTATGTTCTCCTCTAGGATTTTGATAGATTCCTGCCTCACATTGAGGTCTTTTATTCATTTCGAGTTGATCTTTGTGTATGGTGTAAGAGAATGGTCAAGTTTCATTCTTCTACATATAGCTGTCCAATTTTCCCA
>CM052901.1:59328027-59367341 GCA_028534135.1 Potos flavus
TTTACTGTCTTGTTGATTTTGGCCATTCTAACTGGTGTGAGGTGGTATCTCAATGTGGTTTTGATTTGAATCTCCCTGATGGCTAATGATGATGAACATTTTTTCAGGTGTCTGTTAGCCATTTGTATGTCTTCTTTGGAGAAGTGTCTGTTCATGTCTTCTGCCCATTTTTTGAGGTGATTATCTGTTTTTGAGAGTTGAGTTTGAGGAATTCTTCATAGATCTTAGATATCAGACCTTTGTCTGTAGTGTCATTTGCGAATATCTTTTCACATTCTGTGGGTTGCCTTTTGGTTTTGTTGACTTTCCTTTGCTGTGCAGAAGCTTTTTATCTTGATGAAGTCCCAACAGTTTATTTTTGCTTTTGTTTCCTTTGTCTTCAGAGACATGTCCTGAAAGAAGTTGCTGTGGCTGATGTTGAAGAGGGTACTGCCTATGTTCTCCTCTAGGATTTTGATAGATTCCTGCCTCACGTTGAGGTCTTTTATCCATTTCGAGTTTATCTTTGTGTATGATGTAAGAGAATGGTCAAGTTTCATTCTTCTACATATAGCTGTCCAATTTTCCCAGCACCATTTATTGAAGAGACTGTCTTTTTTCCATTGGATATTTTTTCCTACTTTGTCAAAGATTATTTCACCGTAGAGTTGTGGGTCCATATCTGGGCTCTCTAATCTGTTCCACTGGTCCATGGGTCTGTTTTTGTGCCAATACCATGCTGTCTTGGTGAACACTGCTTTGTAGCAAAGCTTGAAATCAGGCAATGTGATGCCCCCCGCTTTGTTTTTCTTTTTTAACATTTCCTTAGCAATTCGGGGTTTTTTCTGGTTCCATACAAATTTTAGGATTGTTTTTCCAGCTCTTTGAAAAGTACTGGTGGAATTTTGATAGGGATGGCATTGAAAGTATAGATTGTTCTGGGCAGTATAGACATTTTAACAATGTTTATTCTTCCGATCCATGAGCATGGAATGCTCTTCCACCTTTTTGTGTCTTCTTCAATTTCTTTCATGAGTGTTCTGTATTTCCTCGAGTACAGATCCTTTACTTCTTTGGGTAGATTTATTCCCAGGTATCTTATATTTCTTGGTGCTATTGTAAACGGAATTGATTCTCTAATTTCCCTTTCCATATATACACTGTTAGTGTATAGGTAAGCAACTGATTTCTGTGCATTGATTTTGTATTCTGCCCCATTACTGAATTGCTGTATGAGTTCCAGTAGTTTGGGGTGGAGTCTTTTGGGTTTTCAATATAAAATATCAGGTCATCTGTGAAGAGAGAGAGTTTGACTTCTTCTTTGCCAGTTGGAATACCTTTTATTTCTTTTTGTTGTCTGATTGCTGTCGCTAGGACTTCTAATGCTATGTTGAACAAGAGTAGCGAGAGTGGGCATCCTTGTGTTCCTGATCTCAAAGGAAAGGCTATCAGCTTTTCCCCTTTGAGAATGATATTCGCTGTGGGCTTTTCATAGATGGATTTTATGAGACTGAAGAATGTTCCTTCTATCCCTATACTTTGGAGAGTTTTAATCAGGAACGGATGCTGAATTTTGTCAAATGCTTTTTCTGCATCAATTGAGAGGACCATGTGGTTCTTCTCTCTTCTTTTATTGATTTGTTCTATCACATTGATTGATTTGCAAAGGTTAAACCACCCTTGCATCCCAGGGATAAATCCCACCTGGTTATGATGAATAATCTTTTTAATGTACTGTTGGATCCTATTAGCTAGGATCTTCTTGAGAATCTTGGCATCCATATTCATTAGGAATATTGGTCTGAAATTCTCCTTTTTGCTGGGGCCTTTGCCTGGCTTGGGGATCAGGGTAATGGTGGCTTCATAGAAAGAGTCTGGAAGTTTTCCTTCTGTTTCTATTTTTTGAAACAGTTTCAGGAGAATAGGTATTATTTCTTCCTTGAATGCTTGGTAGAATTCCCCAGGGAATCCGTCAGTTCCTGGACTCTTGTTTTTTGGGAGGTTTTTGATCACTGCTTCAATCTCATTGCTGGATATTGGTCTATTCAACTTGTCAATTTCTTCCTGTTTCAGTCTTGGAAGTTTACAGGTTTCCAAGAATGCATCCATTTCTTCTAGGTTGTTTAACTTATTGGCATATAGCTGTTGATAATAATTTCTGATGATTGTTTCTATTTCCTTTGGATTAGTCGTGATCTCTCCCCTTTCATTCATAATTTTGTTAATTTGGGTGCTCTCTCGTTACTTTTGGGTTAGTTTGGCCAGTGGTTTATCGATCTTATTGATTCTTTCAAAAAACCAACTGCTGGATTCATTGATGTGTTCTACTGTTTCTCTAGTTTCTAACACGTTGATCTCTTCTCTAATCTTGATTATTTCCCTTCTTGTGCGTGGGGTCGGCGTAATCTGTTGTTGATTTTCCAGTTTTTTTAAGGTGTAAAGAGAGCTGGTGTACTCGGGATTTTTCAATTTTTTGGAGTGAGGCTTGGATGGCTATGTGTTTCCCCCTTAGGACCGCCTTTGTGGTGTCCCATAGGTTTTGGACTGATGTGTCTTCATTCTCATTGTTTTCCATGAATTGTTTAATTTCTTCTTTGATTTTTGGTTGATCCAATCATTCGTGAGCAGGTTGGTCTTTAGCCTCCAAGTGTTGGAATTCCTTCCAAACTTTTTCTTGTGGTTGAGTTCCAGTTTCAAAGCATTGTGGTCTGAGAATATGCAGGGAATCATCTCTATCTTTTCGTATCTGTTGAGTCCTGATTTGTGACCCCTATGTATCTATTCTCGAAAAAGTTCCATGTGCGCTGGAGAAGAAGGAGTATTCTGTTGTTTTAGGGTGGAATGTTCTGTATATATCCATGAGGTCCATTTGGTCCAGTGTGTCATTCAAAGCTCTTGTTTCTTTATTGATTTTCTGTTTAGATGATCTGTCTGTTACTGAGAGTGGTGTGTTAAGATCTCCTACAATTAATGTATTCATATCAATATGACTCTTTATTTTGATTAACAGTTGACTTAAGTAGTTGGCTGCTCCTATATTGGGGGCATATATGTTTACAGTTGTTAGATCTTCTTGGAGGATAGACCGTTTAAGAATGATGCAGTGTCCTTCTGTATCTCTGACTGCAGTCTTCAGCTTAAAGTCTAATTTATCTGATATGGGAATCGCTACCCCAGCTTTCTTTTGAGGCCCATTGGCATGAAAGATGTTTTTCCATCCCTTCACTTTCAGTCTGAATGTATCTTTAGGTTCCAAATGTGTCTCTTGTAGACAGCATATGGACGGGTCCTCTTACTTTATCCAGTCTGAAAACTTGTGTCGTTTTATGGGAGGATTTAGGCCATTCACATTGAGAGTGATTATGGAAAGATAAGTTTTTATTGACATCATGTTGCTTCTGAAGTCTTTGTTTCTATAGATTATAAGTTACTGTTCTATATCCCTCATGGGTTTTTTCTACTTTTATAAAACCGCCTTTAATATTTCCTGTCGTGCTGGCTTGGTGGTCACATACTCTTTTAATCCTTGTCGGTCTTGGAAGCTCTTTATCTCTCCTTCCATTTTGAATGTGAGCCTTGCTGGATAAAGTATTCTTGGCTTCATATTCTTCTCATTTAGTGCCCTGAATATGTCTTGCCAGCCCTTTCTGGCTTGCCAGGTTTCTGTGGACAGGTCTGATGTTATTCTGATGGGTCTTCCTCTGTGCATAAGGGATCTCTTCCCCCAGCTGCCCTCAGGACCTCTTGTCTAAAACTATAATTCGCAAATTTTACAATTATGTGTCTAGCTGTTTTTCTTGATTCACTGATATTGGTGGGTGTCCTTTCTGCCTCTAGAACACAAACACTTGCTCCATTCCCCAGGTTGGGGATATTTTCATTCAGAATTTCGTCAGCTGTATCTTCTAGTCTTCTGTCTTTCTCTACCCCTTCACGGATTCCAATAATTCTGACATCGGAACATTTCATGGCATCATTTATTTCCCTAAGTCTATGGTCATGTTTCCTAAGCAGTTTGTTCCAACCCTCCTCCTGACCTTTTCTCTCAACCATCTTATCTTCTAGATTGCTAACTCTGTCCTCTCTCTCCGTAACTCTAGCTGTTAGACTATTTAGATTAGATTGGATCTCACCGATAGCATTTGTGACCTCTGCCATACTGGTTCTCAGTTCTTTCCTTAGAGATTCTATGTTGTCATTAATGTTTTTCTCCATCCTAGCCATTGCCTGGATCATTGTTACCCTGAATTCCCTTTCTGACATACTGTTTATGTCCATGTCCCATAGTTCTGAGGGAGAGGGCGCAGTCTCTGGGTTTTTCCTCTGTTGGGTGTTCCTCCTCCTTGTCATTTTGATGAGAAGTGGATGAGAGGATGTATAGCTGAATATATCACCCACGATCCAGGCACGGTGCACCCTGGAAGGTTTTGGAGCAATTGGAATTCACCACAAAAAGAAAGAATAAAGATAAAAAAAGAGATAGAGAAAGAGAAAAGAAGAAATCTCAGCCAGAACCGGCCCCCAAAATAAGATTTATAAGGTATATAAACAAACACCAAACATAAAGACCGACAAAATAAATGACAAGAAATAAAAGAACATAGTCAGAATGAACCTCAAGAATAAGGTTTATATAATACCAGAACAAAAGTAGATATAGAAACACTGACAGACGGATAAGATGGGAGGGTGGTTATAACTCTTCCATATGTTGTATTAAGCCTCTAGCTGCAATGTTAAGTAGTTAAAAAAAAAAAAATTAAAAACCCAAGAAACATGAGAATGAGTGAAAAAAATAGAAAAGAAAGAAAAAAAAACCTTGTATCTATGAAATATACCGGTTTGGGGGTATTATTGGGAGCTTAATATATTGATTTCCCCTCCTGTTGGGGTTTTATATTTTTATGGGGGCCCTGTGGTTATTGTCTTCTTGTTTTTGGGTTGTCTTCTGCGGGAGGGGCCTGTCGCATTGTTTTCCAGTCAATCTTGCTTGGGTTGAGTCGCCCTGCACCCCAATCGAGGGGCTGGGCTCTGTGGAAAACAGTTTTTCAGGCTTCTGTTCTCTGGAGGTTTTTGCTCTTTTGCAGTTTTTTCGCCTTTTCAGAGAGTCCAAGCAAGGAGTCTGCCCGTACTCAGACCTCCAAGTCCCAGCGAAGCCTCCGTCTGCTCCCTTCTGTAAGCTCCGCTCACACCGCAGCCTGCCACAGGAGGTGCGCACCCCCAGCCACCGTCCCAGTGGCCCCGAGAGGCCCTCTGTAGCCTCTGCAAACTGCCGCGATCAAAGCCGTGAAGTCTAGGAAACTGGTTTCTGGGGGCTGCTGTCGCCACAACTGCTATCCGGGCTCCTGGTCCATGCTGGGTACGCTCAGATTCCTGCCCCATGAGGCTGCATTCTCTCCAGCCTCAGGGCGGTGAGCACCTCCAGTTCTCCCCCTCGCACGGAGCACAGCGCATGAGCCACCGGTGCTAACACGGGCGGAGTACCCATCACTTGTCCCGCCCGCCGCTCTTTGTGTCTGGAGGCCCCGACGCCACGCTCTGGCAGCCTCCAGGCCGTGGAGCAGCTTTCTCAAAGTCCTGATTTTGTGTTCCGCTGCTCTGCAGCCTGCCGGGAGCCAGCCCTTCCTCCTGCGGTCTATCGTCCCGTCGCTTTGGATTCACTTTTCCGCACGTCCTACCTTCTGGAAAGTGGTCGATTTTCTGTTCATAGAGTTGCTATTCTTCTTCTCTTTGATCTCCTGCTAAGTTTGTAGTTGTTTAGAGTCATTTGATAACTATCTAGCTGAACTTCTGGGATCAGACACTTTCTCTGCCTCCTACTTCTCCACCATCTTGCTCCTCCTAGACTTGAGTAGTTTAGCAGTCTATGTGGGCCTTTCATTGGAAGCTGAAGGCCTGACCTTATCCAAAAGATAGCTATACATACTCACAGAGGATTTCTGGAGAGACAAAACATTAATGTCAATGGTGGATTTACAATCTAAAGGGCAATGAGAAGGGAGACAGAGCAGTAGGTTTAATCCTGGATGCAGTAGGAAATCCATTGCTTGTATGTTGTTTTATGTGAAGGCAATGTAGGGAGTGGGGCTGGCTTTAGGCTGTTTGGTGAATGTTAATCTAGCTTGGATTGAAAGAGTTAGGGGTAGATTCCTGAAGCTCTGTTCTGAGAAGAGGAGCCTATGACTTATATATCATAGATCAAGAGATACTGAAACGTTAACTCCTAAAGCGTCTTCTAAGACACCAAGCACTATGCCTAAAATTTATATCATTAATTCTAACACCATATCTTCACAAAGCCCTTGTTAAAGGCAACATAAAGAAAGGGCACTGTGTACAGCAGTTTTCATGGGCATCTTGGGAAATAAGCAGGGTCTATCAGCTGGCTAGTAAAGGTCAGGGGTTGGATGTTGGATAGTGTAATGACTTCAAGAGAATAATTTACTTGCCAGGGTATAAATGTTTTACTTTCCCTGTTGCTGGTTTGGATGTGGGTATATTTTGGCTCCAGAAGTTCAGGAAGACAGATCTTAGCTTAATATAAGAAATAACTTTCCAAGTTAGCATGGAATATTAAAGAAGTCTACAAATTCTTTAATACTTCTTCCATTGAAATATGGATTCTATGCCCCCTTTCTTGAATCTTGGTAGGCTCTGTAACTGCTTTGACCAATAGAATATGGTGAAAATGATCTTATGCCAGTTTCAAGGCTTAGGGTCAAATGGACTAGTAGTTTCCAATTCCTACCCTTTTAGCTCTCTCTAGGGTCCCTTTCTAATTTGTGTCTCTTGAACACTCTGTAGGAACTCAGAGAAGTTATGTAAGTATTCTGAGTAGCCTAACATCATTATGCTAAAAAGGTCACATATAGACACTCTAGCCTACAGTCCCAGCTGAGCCCAGTCTTCCAGCATTCCCAGCCAAGGAAGCAGACACATGAAGTTCTCTTAGATCTCCCAGATGAGTCCTTTTACCACCACATGACCTCAGTCAATACCAGGAGTACTAGAAGAATTACTCAGTGGAACCTTGCCTAAATTCTAAGCCAGCAAAAATGATATGGTATAATAAAATCATTGTTTTAAGTGACTAAATTATGAGTAGTTTGATTCACAATGACCAATATCTTTAACAGTTCTGCTATGCACAAATGAACTAGACTGCCTCTGGCCCCTGGGAGTAATTAGCTTTGTCTCTCAAAAAGTCCAGGCAGTATTTAAGTAGCAACTGAAGAGGATGTTTTAGAAGAGATTTTAGTAGCAGAAGAAAATATTTCTTGACTAGGTTATCAGTTTCTGAACATGGCTACCCCTCAGAATCTCCTGTAATGCTTGTTAAGAACACAGATTCTTGTCCCATAGTGTATTAGTCAAGATTCTTCAGAGAAACAGAACAAATAGAATGTGTATTTATAGAGAAAGATTTATTTTAAGAAATTGACTCGCATGATTGTGGAGGCTTGTACATTCAAAATCTAATATGAGAGATGAGCAGGCTGAAGAATCAGGAGAGTTGCAGTCCAAGTCCAAAGGCAGCCCACTGGAGAATCCCTTCTTGCTTGGGAGAAGTCAGCTTTTTGTCCTCTTTAGGCTTTCAACTGACTGGAAGAGACTCACCCACATTATAGAAGCCCATCTACTTTACTCATAGTCTACCAATTTAAATGTGAATTTCATCTGAAAACACTCTCACAGAAACATCTAGAATAATGTTTGACCTTAGCTCAGTCCAAATTGACACATAGAATTAACCATAATATCTTGTTCCCCTTTACCCCCAAACCACAGATTCCAACTCAGTAGGCCTGAATTGGACCTCAGGAATCTGTATTTTAAACAAGCTCATCAGGTGATTCTTATGCTCAGCCAGGTTTTACACCCATGGCACAAGATTAACCAAAAGGTCTCTTCTAGCATTGAGTCTGTGAAAGTATGCAAAGCTGATGATGAAGTAATTTTGTTCAACTTCTTTGCACAAGCACCCCTACCAGGCTGAGTCTGACACTGAATTGGTATAGCAGAATGTTGATACACCCTCAGCCCTGAAGAAAATCTTCCAGTTGTCACCCCTAGCTCAGTCCTTGTGGCTTTAGTCTGTAACGCCAACATTTCAGATGAATCTCTGGGCCAACAACTTACTTCTCTGGCTTGTATCACACCTGGCACCAAAGCTGAGGCACCTGAGATTTTTACTGTGAAAATAAAGAAGTCTTTGTTACATACAAGATATTTTTATTCCTCGATCCAAAGATGAGGTTCTCTTCTTTTAAACTATGTCATAATTAGTCCTCTATCCTGAATGCCAACCAACTTGTCTTTGTTAACTTTTGCTATTTGAGCAATTGGAGAAAATAATTATAATAATAATTATAATAATTGCTAACAAGTGTTATGCATTGACTATGGGGTCTTCTAAATGCTTTAGAACTGAGTTGGCACTTAAAACAGTCCTATAAATCTTAGATATCAGACCTTTGTCTGTAGTGTCATTTGCGAATATCTTCCCCCATTCCGTGGGTTGCCTCTTTGTTTTGTTGACTGTTTCCTTTGCTGTGCAGAAGCTTTTTATCTTGATGAAGTCCCAAAAGTTTGTTTTCACTTTTGTTTCCTTTGCCTTTGGAAACATGTCCTGAAAGAAATTGTTATGGCTGATGTTGAAGAGGTTACTGCCTATGTTCTCTTCTAGGATTTTGATAGATCCCTGCCTCACGTTGAGGTCTTTTATCCATTTCGAGTCGATCTTTGTGTATGGTGTAAGAGAATGGTCAAGTTTCATTCTTCTACATATAGCTGTCCAATTTTCCCAGCACCATTTATTGAAGAGACTGTCTTTTTTCCACTGGTATTTTTTCCTACTTTGTCAAAGATTATTTGACCGTAGAGTTGTGGGTCCATATCTGGGCTCTCTACTCTGTTCCACTGGTCTATGTGTCTGTTTTTGTGCCAGTACCATGCTGCCTTGATGATCCCAGGTTTGTAGTAAAGCTTGAAATCAGGCAATGTGATGCCCCCAGCTTTGTTTTTCTTTTTCAACATTTCCCTAGCAATTCAAGGTCTTTTCCAGTTCCATACAATTTTTTTTCTTTTTTTTTAAAGATTTTTTTTATTTATCAGAGAGAGAGTACAAGCAGGCAGAGTGGCAGGCAGAGGCAGAGGGAGAAGCAGGCTCCCTGCCAAGCAAGAAGCCCAATGTGGGACTCGATCCCAGGACCCTGGGATCATGACCTGAGCCAAAGGCAGATGCTTTACCGACTGAGCCACCCAGGAATCCCCAGTTCCATACAAATTTTAAGATGTTTGTTCTAGCACTTTGAAAAACTCCTCAAATTCAACACTCAAAAAACAGATAATCATGTGAAAAAATGGGCAGAAGACATGAACAGACACTTCTCCAAAGAAGACATACAAAAGGCTAACAGACGCATGAGAAAATGTTCATCATCATTAGTCATCAGGGAGATTCAAATCGAAACCACATTGAGATACCACCTTACATCAGTTCAAATGGCCAAAATCAACAAGACAGTAAACAACAAATGTTGGAGAGGATGTGGAGAAAGGGGAACCCTCTTCCACTGTTGGTGGGAATGCAAGTTGGTGCAGTTGCTTCGGAAAACAGTGTGGGTATTCCTCAAGAAATTAAAAATAGAGCTACCCTATGACCCTACCATTGCACTACTGGATATTTACCCCAAAGATGCAGTTGCAGTCCAAAGAAGGGGCCCATGTACCCCAAAGTTCATAGCAGCAATGGCCACAATCGCCGAACTGTGGAAAGAGTCAAGATGCCCTTCAACAGATGAATGGATCAAGAAGATATGGTCCATATATACAATGGAATATTATGCCTCCATCAGAAAGGATGAATACCCAGCTTTTGTATCAACATGGACAGGACTGGAAGAGATTATGCTGAGTGAAATAAGTCAAGCAGAGAGAGTCAATTATATGGTTTCACTTACGTGTGGAGCATAAGGAAAAACATGGAGGACATTGTGAGAAGGAAAGGAAGGGTGAATTGAGAGAAATCAGAGGGAGAGATGAAACATGAGAAACTCTGGACTCTGAGAAACTGAGGGTTTTAGAGGGGAGGGGTGTGGGAGGATAGGCAAGCCTGGTGGTGGGTATTGAGGAGGGCACATATTGCATGGAGTACTGGGTATGGTGCATGAACAATGAATCTTGGAACACTGAAAAAGTAAAATTAAATTTAAAAAGTGAAAAAATAAAGTGCAATAAACATGTAAAAAAAAAAAAAGCCCTCTAAGATGCATGCTCTTATCACTCTCACTTTAGAATTTAGGAAACTGAGGGACAGGGAAGGGAAGTAGTTGTCCATGGTTACAGAACTTGTAAATGGCAAAACTGATATTTGAATCCAGGAAATCAAGCTCTGAAGCCTGTGCTTTTAATTATTATGTTAAGCCTTTTCTGCTTTTAGAGACCCACTTCTCCTGAAGGCAGTTCTCCATAAGGAGTTAATCAAGCTCTATGGATTTCCAACAGCTTTACTCTACCAGCTTCCATTCCTAAGGATAATCTAAAGATTTTGGAGACTCCCAGCAGCTCCTGGACAAATTGTTTAGACATCCCTAAGTGCCATATCCACTAAAAAAATCAGAGAACATAGATCTTTCAGTATCGGCATAATTTATTACAGTAGTTCCAAGCCAAGATAATTATTAGAATGATCAGTGAAAAAGTTAAAATACTGATTCTTGGACACCACCCTAAGTCTACTGAATCAGAATCTTTGTAAGTGGGGATCTGGAACCTGTGTTTTTTACAGGCTTTTCTGATGATCAACCAGGTTTAGGAATTGTTCTACCTTAACAGTTTCCATTTTAATCCCTCCTAAAATACTTCTACCACATATACTTTTACTTTGTTTATACCCTTTGGCCTTTGCCACTCCCTACCCATACCAATACACATGAATTCTTACAAACACACCACACATCTGATTAACCTCAGGTGCTTTCTATTAGCAGCCCCCACCCCTTAATTTGACCTGAAATCTCCGTTTTTATAACTTTCATCATTGGTCCTGGTTCTGCCATCAGAAGTCAGAATTAATGTCTAATACATCTTTAATTAAATAGTCCTTTATGCCTTTAAGGAGAACTATCCCATTTCCTTCTTTTGTCCCTTTATTTGGGACAAATATCCTCAGTTCATTCACTGCTTCTCATAAGACAGTTTTGAGCCTGTGAATCCTTCTCACTCCTCTCTGGGCATGTTTTACTTTATAGTTTGGTCTCACTTAGAATGTGCTATCTTTATTGGGACAAAGTAATTCAGATGTGTCTGACCATTGCTGACAACTGTCTTCTCCCACATTTTGAACATTCTGTATCTATTAATACAACCTAAAATTTTGGTAGTATTTGGACCAGTCAATCACCTTCTGCACTCACGAGGGCTTTCAAACATCTATCCATTTCCTTCAACTTTTTTTTTTTTTTTTATATTGGGACATGAGTATCATCTTTTAATGTAAATATTAGATTTTATTTCTGCACTAAGAGATTCTCTAGTGTCTTTTATGCTTTTTTCAAACCCAGCTAGTAACTTTATAATCGTTATCCTGAATTCCAGCTCTGATATTTTACTTGTATCCGTATCAATTAGGTCTGTGGCAAAGGGTATTACCTCTGGTTCTTTCTTTTGTTTTCAATTCCTCCTTCTAGTCATTTTGCCCAGAGTATGAACGAGATGAATGTATGAATGAGAGAACAAAATCAAAAATATCAACCATGACCCCAACGAAATACATACTAGACAAATCCAAAGAGATCAGAAACCAAAAAAGAAAAGAAAAAGAAAAAAAAAGTGTGTGGGGGGGGGAAAGAATATAATCTTCCAGGTGGACAAAACAGGGCAATCCACTTGGTCCTCTGTGTATTTTGGTTTGTTTGTTTTTTAGAAGACACTAAATCCAAAATTGTAAAGAAAGAAAAGCTTATATATATACACAAAATTAAAATTGAATACAGTGAAAGGAAACCAAAAATGAAGAACATATCTATAAAAAGTAAATGTAAAAATGAAAGTTAAAAAAAGAGACTTAAAAACAAAGAGTTGATAAAATAAGAAACTAGTTGAAAAGAGGAAAAAAGAAAAAGAAAATTTTAAACTGAAAGACTAAAGACTCATAAGGAAAAGCCTTCAATTCTACATACTATTTTCCCTTAGCACAGATGTTTTTTAGTTCTATGTGATCCATAAACTTGGTATTCGCTTGATGTTCTTGCTAGTCTTCTGTGGGAGGGGCCTGTTGCACTGATTCTCAGGTGTCTTTGCCAAGGCAGAGTTGCTTCACCCCTTGCCTGGGGGCTGGACTCAGTGTAGGTTGCTTAGCGATGTTCTATGTGACATTTTTCCCTGAAGGCTTTCCATGCTGCTGCTTTAGATGATGAAAAAAAGTAAAGATGGCAGCGTCCCAATTTCCAGCCCCAGATCTGAACCACTACTGCCCCCACTCTTCCGTGCATGCTCAGGGGGAAGCAATCAATCCCTTTTGTGTGTGCCAAACTCCACAGACTCTTGTGGTGCACACCTGCACCAATCCTCCCAGGGGAGGGAAGGGGGGTCTCACCATGGCCTGGCTGTGTGTTGGGCCCCTGCTTGGGGAGTGGTTGCTTGACTGTGTGTGCACCCACACCACTCCTCCCAGGGGAAGGAGCAGGGTCTCACAGCAGTTGTCACCTGCTGGGCCCCTGCTTGGAGAGCAGTCGTCTGATCATATCATGGTTTGCAGTTTGTGGCAACACCTAGCTGAGAGGCTACTCCAGAGCTTGCTGATTGTAGCTGGCTTCCCCCACTCCAGTGCTTGGGAACTCTGCCACACTCAGGCACCCTCATTCTTTCTGTGACCTTGGGGATCCTGAGACCACTCCACCCCACCTAGGATTCTTCCCTGCTTTGCCACCTGAGCACATTTCAGGCAGGGACATCCCTCATAGGAGCAGACTTCTAAAAATTCCAGTTTTGTGCTCCGGGGTTATATCACTTTCCATTAGCTGGCTTATGGAGGCTCCCCCCCGCCCCCGTGCCTGCCATTTATCTTCTGATATACTCCCTCAGATTCACATTTCTGAACCTCCTTCGTTGCAAAGAGTGGTCGCTTTTCTATTTGTAGAATGCCAGCAATTATTTTCTTACATCTCAGGCTGAATTCATAGGTATTCCGAATGTTTTGATAGATATCTAGCTGAATTCATGGGTGCAGATGAAACAAGGTCCCCTACTCTTCTGCCATCTGGCTTCCTCTAGTTTTACATTATGTTTTTTTAAAAGATTTTATTTATTTGACAGAGAGAGAGATATCACAAGTAGGCAGAGAGGCAGGCAGAGAGAGAGGGGGAAGCAGGCTCCCCGTCGAGCAGAGAGCCCGATGCGGGGCTCAATCCCAGGACCCTGACATCATGACCTGAGCCGAAGGCAGAGACTTTAACCCACTGAGGCACCCAGGTGCCACTTACATTATTCTTCTTATTTTAATTCCAGTGTATTTCTTATGCAGTGTTATCCTAGTTTCATATATACAGTGTAGTGATGTAACAATTCAACATGTAAATCAGTGTTCTTCATATTACATATACTCCTTAATCTCTCTCCGTTATTTCACCCATCCTCTCACCCACCTCCCCTCTAGTAACCATCAATTTGTTCTCTATAGTAGAGAGTCTGTTTCTTGGTTTGCTCTCTCTCTCTCTCCTTCTCTCTTTACCTTTACTCATTTGTTTTGTTTCTTAAATTCCACATACCAATGAATTCATAAAGTATTTGCCTTTCTCTGATTGAGATCTCACTTGGAATTATACCCTTTAGTTATATCCATGTTGTTGCAAATGTCAAGATTTCATTCTTTTTATGGTTGAATAATTTTCCATTGTATATATATATATATACCATAACTTTTTTATCCACTTGTCTACTTAGGGACACTTGAGCTGCCTCCATAAGTTGACTATTGTTTATAATCCTGCTATAAACATAGTGGTGCATTTATTCCTTTGAATTACTGTTTTTGTATTTTAGGGGTAAATACCTAGTAGTTCCATTATCAGTTTGTAGGGTAGTTCTATTTTTCACTTTTTAAGGAAACTCCATGCTGTTTTCTACCATTTCTGTACCAGTTTGGATTCATACCACAGTATAAGAAGGTTCCTCCTTCTCCATATACTCACTAACACTCTTTGTGTCTTGTGTTTTTTATTTTAGCCATTCTGACTCCTGTGATGTAATATCTCATTGTAATTTTGATTTATATTTCCCCTGATGAGTGATGCTGAATATCTTTTCATGTGTTTGTTGATGGTCTAAATGTCTTCTTTGAAAAATGTCTATTCATGTTTTCTGCCCATTTTTTTAGAGAGAGGGGAGGAGGGGCAGAGGGAAAGGAAGAGAGAGAATCTTAAGTAGGCTCCATACCCAGCACAGAGCCCAATGCAGGGCTCTATTTCACAACCTTGAGATCATGACCTCAGCTGAAATCAAGAGTTGGACTCTTAACCAACCGAGCCACCCAGGTGCCCCGCTTCTGCCCATTTTTAAACTGGATTATTTGGGGGGGGTTTGTGTTGAGTTTTAAAGTTCTTTGTATATTTTGGATCTAACCTTTTATCAGATATGTCATTTGCAAGTGTCTTCTCCCATTTAGGAGGTTGCCTCTTAGTTGCATTGATAGATTCTTTCCCAGTGTGGAAGCTTTTTATTTTCATTAGTCCCAATAGTGTATTTTTGCTTTTGTTTCCTTGCCTCAGGAGACTTCTCTAGAAAAATGTTGCTACAGCTGATGTCAGAGAAATTACTGCCTGTTCTCTCTTCTAGGATTTTTATGGTTTCAGGTCTCACATTTAGGCCTTTAATTCACTTTGAATTTATTTTTGCATATGGTATTAAAAAAGTAGTCCAGTTTCATTCTTTTGCATGAAGCTGTCAATTTTTTGCAACACCATTTGTTGAAGAGTATCTTTTACCCATTGGATATTCTTTCCTGCTTTGTCCACAACTAACTGACCGTATAGCTGTGGATTCATTTCTGGGTTTTCCATTCTCTTCCATTGATCTATGTGTCTATTTTTGCCATTGCCATATTATTTTGATCTCTACTGTTTTGTAGTAAATCTTGAAATATGGAATTATGATGCCCCCACCTTTGTTTTTCTTCTTCAGTGTTGCTTTGGCTATTCGTGGTTTTTGTTGTTCCATACAAATTTTAGGAATTTTTTTTTAGTTCTGTAAAAAGTACTATTGGCATTTCATAGAAATAAAGAGTAAAACAGTGATTGTCAGACACTGTGGGGTAGGGGAAATGGAAAGATATTAGTCAAAGGCACAAACTTCCTGAAATAAGAGAAATAAGTTCTAGGGTTCAAATGCATGTCGTTGTGACTATAATTAACATTACTGTATTATATACTTGAAAATTGTTGAGTGTAGATCTTAAATGCTACTGCTACCAAAAGAATGGTAGTTATGTGAAGGAATTAGGATGTTAACTAATCTTATTGTGATACTCATTTTATAACATACAAGTTCATCAAAGCATCACATTTTTTCCCTTATATATGTTATATGTTAATAACATCTCAATAAAACAGGAAAAAGATAAAAGCAATATAAAAATTAAAAATTCAGGATGATATAAAAATAAAATAATAATTATATATGATATTTATGTAATGCTTACCTGGTATCAGACATTATTCTAAGTATTTTCTGTAAATGAGCTCATTTTATCTTCACATCAGCCTTATTATATTTCTATTTTGAGATGAGGAAACTGAAGCTCAGCTAAGTGAAGCCACTTGCCCAACTTCACACAGCTGGAAAGCAGAATAAGTTGGGATTTGCAAACATCAGTCTAGCTCTAGAGTCTGGCTCTTAACTACAAAACAGAACAGCACAAATGTATGAACTACACAAATGTGGCCTCAGGAATCAGATAGCCTGGGTTCCAATTCAAACTCTGACATTTGCCAGCTTTGTGAAATTCGTCAAAATAGCTCACTTCTTTGTGATTTTGTTTTCTCCTCTATGAAATAGAAGTAATAATAGCACATAAATCAGAAGGCTGCTGAAAGGAGTCAGTGAAATAAAGCATATAAGCATGCTGAGGTTGTCTCTGACACAATGTGCTCAATAAATGTTACCTATTTAAGCATTTAGAAAAGACAGAACTTTGTGAGATTTATATATTTGGGGATGATGGGAGCCAGTAAAGAAAGAGGGTGATGCTATTATGAAAAGAAATAAAGAATTTGAAATTTTAAAAAAGAATTAGAAATAAGCAGTATCGGGGCGCCTGGGTGGCTCAGTGGGTTAAAGCCTCTGCCTTCGGCTCAGGTCATGATCTCAGGGTCCTGGGATGAAGCCCCACATCAGGCTCTCCACTCAGCGGGGAGCCTGCTTCCCCCTCTCTCTCTGCCTGCCTCTCTTCCTACTTGTGATCTTTCTCTCTCTCTCTCTGTCAAATAAATAAATAAAATCTTAAAAAAAAAAAAGAAAGAAGAAGTATCGTAAGAGTTGACAGAAGCATGTGGTAATGTAATGTAGTAATTAAGACCATAACCCCCACAACCCTTAACCTGTATTAAGTCCCAGTTCTGCTATTTTCAATGGTTGTATGACATTGAGCAGGTTATGTAATCCCGAATCTGCCTCAGTGTTTTCACATGTAAAGAGAGAACACCATTAATACTTACACAAAGAATATTGGGATGATTAAATACACTAACAAAGCACTTTGAACAATGTTTGACACACAAGATGTTCCCAATAAATGTTGGCTTGTATTATTTCCAAAATAAGAAAAATATTTGCTTAATGAAGTTTGGCAGCACCTATGAAAGGAAAGGAGACAGAAAAAATAAAGGGAAACCTAACTTTTAAGTGTGCATGTCTTCACATCCATCCCCTCTTCTTCATCCCCACTGCCCAGGCCTCATTTGGATCCTTATTATTTTTTGCCTGGTCTTATTGTATATGAAGTGGGACAAGTAAGACATGAGTTGAGGGAAAAGAAACAATCTGTTTGCCTGGATCATCAGGTTGAAGAAGGTTCTTGACTGCTTGGTGAGAGAATTTAGACTTAATCTTAAAGGCAATAGGGAGTCCTGGAAGATTTTGGAACAAAAAATAGTATTGTAGAATTGTGTGTGTGTGTGTGTGTGTGTGTGTGTGTGTGTTTTAATTATCTTAATTGGAGTAAGACTAGGTTTGGGAAACTAGTTAAGAGAATTTCCAATAACCCAGATAGAAATGATTAGTGCCTGACAAGGTACTAAAGAAGGAAGGACAGGCTACAAGAAATATTGGGGAAGCTAATAAGATTTTGAAAATTAATTTAGTCACTCAGTATTCATTGAACATCTACTATATGTCCTGCATGGTGACAGGCTTTGGGGATTCAGCAACATATAATAATTTGTTCATCAACAAATATTTATTGAACAATGACAAAGTCATGCATTGTTATGGGAGCTGGAGATTCAGCAGCGGTTCCTGTTTTCAAGGAGCTCAAAGCCTAGACTGGAGGAAAGATAATTAAGGTAGATTTTGACAATGCTAAGATAAAGATTAAATCAGCATCTAACCTAGTCTGTTCTGGCAGTGGGAGCCATGCTACCTAAACTGTGTCATCTGTGGGAGTTAAATGACAAGGGTGGAAGTCAGAGAGAAAAGAAGAGACTGGGTTGTGAAGGTCTTTGATGTCACAATAGAAAGTTTGAACTCTTTTTTTTGGGCAAAAAGTGGGCATTACAGGATTTAAATAAGGGTGTGTGATCCAGTTTTAGACATGTTGTTCTGAGAGTAAAGGTGGGGGTGGATTTGTTTGTAAATGTAAAGACAGTGTAGAATGTAAAGAACAGAGAAGACTCCTAAATTTCTAGCAGGTCAGAAAAGTCTCATAGAGATCCTCTAATATTAACCAACATCATTCAGTTGTGTAGATTGAGATTCCAGAGAGGTCGAGTGACTGGTCATACAGCTAATAAAGTAGCAAAACTTAAATCTACAGGTCTGCCCTGATTCTCACTATAGTGTTCTGATTATTACTTCCTGGTTTGAAACTGGAAGATAGTCGGTAAAAAGGACTACAAGAATAGGGATGGCAAGTATGAACAGCAAGATAATGAGAGAGAGATTAGAAGACAGGATCTTAAATTGGGTCTGGGGGGGGCAGTGAGGGGTGGAGGGTGGGAGGAGCTTTGTTTTTTTCCACATTAGTAACTCCAATGTTTTACAAACGTCACCACTAAAAAAAGAGCATTCCTTGGTCACAAGGCCAAGGAAAAGTGAATGGCAAGAGAGTTGGAGGGTTACGTGCTAAGGAAGTATATGCAGTCTGTAAAGGAAACATGGGATGTAAAGAGCAGGTCAAAAAGTTGAGATTTTTGCCTATTTTGCTAACCACAGCCTCAATCACAAAAGATGTACTCCAGTGCCCTCTGCTGAGTGCTAAAGGCTGTCTACCTAGCTCTCAGCAAGGCAGGCAGTAAGAGAAAAAGCTAAAATGGCGGCGACGCCCGCACACTATAGGTCCGTCTTAGAGCATAATGGGAAGGATTTGGAAGCAATGACTGTAGGATGGACCCCCGACGCTGACCGCTGGATTTTGGGTTTTGGACCCCAGAGCTGTGACAGCACTTTCCTTGCGAAATCACTTTGGAAAAATCTGAAGCATTCTCTGACAGGTATGGCGATGTTGTCTTTAATGCAGATAGTTCACTAGGCGGCGGTAGAGGGCCGCATGATAGCCACAGCCATTCCTTATTTTTATCTAGAATGGAGCTGTTGTGACAGGATTTGAAGCTGAATTAAAGTTTAAGGTTGGTGGAATTTAGACTTTAGAGCAAAGAGTTTTAATCTGAGACACTTGCATGAGTCACATAGCAGGGCTTTGTGGCAGTGGTGAAGATCAATGAGTGAAGGCTTTGATATAAGTATATAAAAACATGCATGCACAATTTTCTGCACATTTTGGGATAGAGAGTGTTCAAAGATTTCATTAGATTTCCCAAAGGGATTGGTGAATCTTTCCTTTAGAAGGATGAGGTTCTGGGCCAAGGATAAGGTACTATAATGATTATGTAGAACTTTAGAGTCAGACTCTGGTTTCACATCTATACTCCACTAACCCCTAGCTGTGTGATCTTAGGCAAGCATCTGCATAACTGTGCTTCGGTTACTCACCTGTAAAATAAGGATAACAGCAGTGACTACCTCTCAGGGTTGTTATAAAATGAGTTTATTAACTAAAAAAAATTTTTTTTAAGATTTATTTATTTATTTGACAGAGAGAGAGATCACAAGCAGAGAGAGAGGGGGAAGCAGGCTCCCCGCCCAGCAGAGAGCCCGATGTGGGGCTCGATCCCAGGACCCTGAGATCATGACCTGAGCCGAAGGCAGAGGCTTTAACCCACTGAGCCACCCAGGCACCCCCTAAAAATTGTTATAATAAGCATTTATTAAGTAAAAATAATTTAATAGAAATAAGTCAAGCAGAGAGAGTCAATTATCATATGGTTTCACCTACCTGTGGAGTGTAGGGAAAAACATGGAGGACATTGGGAGAGGGAAAGGAGGGGTGAGTTGGGGGAGACCAGAAGGGGAGAGGAAGCATGGGAGACTGTGGACTCTGAGAGACAAACTGAGGATTTTGAAGGGGATGGGGGTGGGGCATTGGGTAAGCCTGGTGGTGGGTATTGAGGAGGGCACGTATTGCATGCAGCACTGGGTGTGGTGCATAAACAATGAATCTTGGAACACTGAAAATAAAATAAAATAAAATAAAATAAAATAAAATAAAATAATAATTTAAAAGCTTCCCCAAAAGTTTAATAACCCTTGGCAGCATTAGAGGATCTCGTATTGTTACACTATCAACATCAGTTCTCTCCTTTGATCTTCCTTGATTTTGCAGAGTTGGTTTACACATAAGGAACATTGAGACAGAGACAGGCTAAATAACATATGAGGTTGTTCAGCTTGTCAGTGACAAAGTTAGGATTCTAGATTCTTAGTTTAGTGCTATTTATATTATTCTGTGATGGACCGGTACAAAAGACCTTATAGAAACTTGGGTTAGATCTTCTAACCATGACTCACATTTTGTAGTTGAGAATAAATCCTCTGGTGGTTCTGTATCTATCCTGGGCTTGAACGCATGTGACAGGGAGCAAATTACATGTTGGACAGCCCAATTCATTTATAGTAGAGTAACTTAATTTCCGTGTGCCCTATTAACATTCAGATTTATCCAGGTTTCTCACATGTTAAAAGAAAGTAAAAGATTTCCTTGACACTGCTCTGTCTCCAGCTGTCACTTTCTTTACTTCTCTTCTCAGCAGGCTTCAAAAAAGAGGGATGTGTTTCACAGCCTTCACTTATGCTTCCCCTATCAACTCACTTCCCTAAGCATTTTATCAGTGTCCTTCTCATTGGCAAAGCCAGTAGGCACTCTTCTCACCCATGTGTTACTTATAACTTTATTGACCCTTGATCTGTAAGGTACCATCTCCCTCCCCTTTTATGGTTTATTTTCCTCTGCCTATCCCTTAAGTATTGATATTCAATAGAGATATGTCCTTGGCCTTTTCTTCTTATGTTACATTTATTTTCTGGATGATTTTACCCCTCACTCAGTTTCAAACAACACCTGAAACTAATGGCTATTAAATTTATGTCCATAGCCCAGGCTGCTTTCCTCAAACTAAGACCTACATATCAAACTGCCTACCATATATCTCACAAGCACCTCCAACTCCTTCTTCAAAAAAACAAAAAACAAAAAACAAAAAAACAAAAAAAACCTGAATTTGTCATTTTCCTCTTGCCTTAGATCCAAAGTGCTGCCATCCAACTTAGTCACAAAAAAACAGAACTTTGGCTATAATTCCTGATTTATTTTTTCTACCTTAACTCTTACATCCCACCAATCATCAATTTATCTGTTCATTTAACACGTACTAACTGAACACCTACTTTGTTCCCAGAATTATGTTAGATGCTGATACAGCACCTAGTTCAGTCCCTAGCACAGCCCCTGTCTTCGTGCAACTTTCATTCCAGTACCAAGACCAATGTTAAGCTGTGACTTACACACTTAATCACAATTTTAAATCCTGAGAATGATGAATGGTGTGCTATGGAAACATCTAATCTGGAATCATGGAAGACTTCCCTGAGGAAGTGATATTTGAATTGAGGGCTGAGGAATGAATAGGAATTAATTAGATAAAGAGAAGTGACAGAGTCTAGGCAGAGGAGTGAACATGTGTACAAGGTCCTGAAGCAGTGAGGAGGGTGACCTATTTGAGAATTTTGTGATTGGCACTTAGAGAACACAGGACAAAGTAGCATGAAACAAGGCTGGGAAGGTGGGCAGAAGCTTTATAGGCCATAGGAAGAATGTGGACTTTTTCCTAAAACTAATGAGGAGCAACTGAAAAGTTTTCATCAGAGAAGTGACATGATCAAATTTGGGTTTTGAAAAGATAATTCGGCCTGCTGAAAAGCAAATCAGAAGACTGGGGAGACCAGTTAGGATGCTTTTGAGGTAGATCAGGTGAGAGATGGTGACTTCTAGTAGTTTTGTAACAGTGAAGGTCAGAGAGATGGGCATATTCAGGGATTATTTTAGCAAATAAAACAATAGGACATTGATATTGACTAGATATAAGGGCTAAGAGGTGAAGAGGTAGAGAGAATAAAAGTCCTAGGTTTCTAGTTTCTTGCTTGAACAACTAAGTGAAAGTAGTGCCATTTTCTGAGTTGGGAACAGTACAAGGAAGAATAAGTTTGGAGTGCAGTGAGACGATTAGTTGAATTTGAGATATCATAGTTTAATTGAAAATATTTTTTGCTTTCCCAGTGGTACATAAAATAATGATACTTCTGGAAGTGGATGCCATATTAATTTTAGTTAAATTTTCTTGTTGAAACCAGGAACATGAATGAGATCACTTAGGGAGAGAATATAGACTCAGAAGAGAAGGAGGTAGAGTTCTGAACCTTGAGGATTTCTAACATTGAAAAATCCGGGAGAGAGATATGAATTGGCAGAGAGAGAGAGAGAGAGAGAGAGAGAGAGAGAGCCAGCGCTCGCACAGGCAAATAGGAAGAAATCTAGGAATGTCTAGTGCTCCAGAAGGCAAAAGAGAGTACTTTAAAAAAAAAAGGGAATCAAGTAAGATGAAGGCTAAAATATATCTATTGGCTTTACTGACATGGAGATCATTGGGAACCTTGCAAGAATTGAACTTGGGTGGTGGTTTGAACATAGAAACCATATTAGAATAGGTTGAGAAGTACATGAAAGGTGGGGAAGTGTTATCAAATAGTGTAGACAGCTCTTTTAAGAAGATTAGTTTTGAAAGGCAGACAAAAATGGGGAAATATCTGGAAGTAGATATGAAATCCTGTTTTTATCTCCTAGTTAGCTCTGAATTTTTTTCTTTCCCCTGACATTCCTTTACTGATGTCTTGCAATCTCTGAATAGGCTCCTCCAGATCTATTCTCCACACTGCTTCCAGAGTGTTCTATCTAGAAGCCAGATCTGACCATTTAACTCTCTATTCTGAAGCCTTGAATGATTCTGCAACTGGTACAAGATAATATCCAGTGCCTTGACACCCTGCCTATCACTTGCCCTTTGCAGTTCCTTAAATATACCATGATATTCCACGTTTCTGTGCCTTTGACTACTATTCTATTACTTCTTCCTAAAATTCCTATTCTCCCCTAGTCTGCCTAGTAAATACCTGTTTTGATTGTTCAGGCCATCACCTCTTCTTTAAAACCTTTTCTTACTCTCTTAGTTTATTACATTCTTCTATTTCTGTATTCTGTATATATTTCTATAATTACATGAAACTTACTATGTTGTAATTATTTGCTTATATGTCTGTTACCCTTAGAAGACTGGAAGTATGTCAAGGCATTGGCTGTGCCTTTTGTCCTTCATCTATTTCCAGTGCCGTTCACTGTACTTAGCCCATAGTGAGCACATGAAGAAGAAGAAAAAATCATTTTTTCAAGGCACAAGCACAAAAATTCATAGAGGAAAATATTGAGAAATTTCAATATATTGATATTAAAATGAAATGAGTTAAACTATTTCTACAATAGACCCTTCTCAGAGAGGACTTCTGAAGTGCTTTCCTCTTTTTTAACATCCTTCCTCTCATTAGTCTCATGATTTCTCTAACTGCTCCATCAGAGACAGGTTCCACCCACCATACTTTGCAATTCCCCAAATCTGCTCAGATTTTCCTAAGGATCTATGAAACCATCACCCTTGCATTTATCACAACTCTTTTTGAGCCAATTGATATTTATCACCTGTCCAGCTTGCTGAGGGAACAAGGACCTGGATTTACATCTTTGTCTTATTTGTTCTCAATCTACCCTCATTTTAGCATACAAAACTTCCAAACACTCCATATTTCAACTGAAGAGACAAAGACCTCAGAAGACCACATTCCCGTCAGTGTGTATCTATTTATTTATTATTGCTAGCTCTGTTACACTACAAAATTATGTTTATGAGGATGTTAAGTGTCCAAATTAAATATCTTCTGCTGTTTTGTCAGTTTATATTCAATGGAACATTGAATGGTATTGCACTGTGTGTGTAGAAAATTCCCCAAAGTATATTGTCATTAAAGTACTGGAATTGAGAAACCTGAGTTACAGTCCTGAATCTGTTATCATTAATTCACTGATTCATTCATCCAGTTAATAAATGTATTAAGGTTCTATGATGTACAAAGCACAATACAAGGTTTTATATGGGACAGAGAGGCCAATATTTTTCCTTCATCAAAATACTGTGATTTATCAATCTCAATGTTATCTCACAGAATTAAAGAACTTCATTCATTCATTTATGTGGTAGATAATTATTGAAAACCTATTTTTTGCCAAATAAGGTACTGGAAAAAAGTGATAATTAAGACAAACATGTGATCCCTTCCCTTGGTGAGTTGATAGCCCTATAGACAACCTATAGAAGGCAAGAACTCATTTAACAAATGGAGAAGAGACTCAGAGAGAGGACATAGTGATTTTACAATGCATATATTGCCTATTTCATGACCTGCAGGTCCTTGAATTTTTCTTTTTCTCTTAACTGCATAATTTTATTTTATTTTTTTAAGATTTTAATTATTTGAGAGTGAGAGAGAGAGAATGAATAAGAGCACGAGCAGGGGGAGGAGCAGTAGGAGATGGAGATGCAGACTACCTGCTGAGCAGGGAACCCGATGTGGGGCTTGATCCCAGGACCCTGGGATCATGATTTGAGCCAGAGGCAGACACTTAAGTGACTGAGCCACTCAGGTGCTCCTTAACTACATAATTTTACACCACAGAATCTATAATATGGGAAATTTCTGAGCCTACAGGCTCCAGTGAATCAAACCCTAGCTATGGTAGGGAATGGACCCTGCCAATAATGAATCTTCACCAAATAATATTTTCCTCATGTCTCCTGAACAATGTCCTACTTATTCATGAGCTAGGCATTGGGCCGGAAAACATCTGGCTCTCCAAGAGTTGAGTATATGACTCAAACACTACAATTCTGCTAGTACTGCTAAAATGTTATAGCCTTCATTTGAATCCTGGGGCCTCTGTTGGACCCACAGTTTGGATTGAGGATCTTCCACCATACATAATGGGAAATGATGAAAACTGAAGAAGAAAGTAAAATGAATAGATTAATACATTTGAAAGAAATTAATGAAATATAAAGCATATAATAAGCCATGGAGTTGGTCAGTAAAACCAAAAGCTGTTTTTTCTGAAGACCAATTAAATAGACAAACCTTTGATGAGTAGTTCAAAACAACAAAAAGAGAAGGCACAGATAAATAACAGTAGAAGTAATATTTTAGACATAACCAAAAGATACAAGAGGCATTTTTTTAAATATTACTAGGGAACAGTGGACTCCAAAAATAAACCCTTATATACATGGGAATTTAATATAGGTTGATAGTTCAAGTCAATGAAGAAGCTGTGGCTTATATTTAAAAAGTTTTTGAGGCAATTGGCTAGCTCTGTTAGGGGAAAAATCTCTACCTCAAATCATTGACAAAAGTAAATTAACTATAGATTCCAAATCTAAAGGTAAGAGTTAAAAATTATAAAAAAAATGTAAGAATATTATCAGAATATATAATAAATTTAGGATAAGTGATATTATTCTAAGGCACAAAAAAAAAAAAGCCATAGAGGAAAATATTCAGATATTTGACCATATACTTTTTAAAAAACTTATGCATAAAAAAAAGAAAAGAAAAAGAAAAAAAAAAACATATGCATGTCAAAAGACACCATAAACAAAAACAGATGACAATTGACAAGAAATATTTGCAACACACATAAAAATTTTAAAAAGTAATGCCCAGGATATATATGTCTGTTTAGATATATCATATATATCAATAAATCAATAGCATGACAAACTGAAAGTAAAACATATATAATAAATAGACAATTCAAAGAAGAGGAAACACAAGAGGTTTATAAACTTTTAAAAACATATCCAACCTAATCAATTTTAAGGGTAGCAAAGACTAAAATGACATATCCATTTTTACTCATGATATGGGAAAATTTCTTATTTAATTTTGTTTTTTCAGTGTTCCAAGATTCATTGTTTCCAGTGCTCCATGCAATACGTGCCCTCCTTTTTTTATGATTTTATTTATTTATTTGACAGAGAGAGAGAGATCACAAGTAGGCAGAGAGGCAGGTGGGGGGGGGGGGGAGCAGGCTCCCTGCTGAGCAGAGAGCAGGATACACGGCTCGAACCCAGGACCCTGAAATCATGACCTGAGCCGAAGGCAGAGGCTCTAACCCACTGAGCCACCCAGGCGCCCCAATAGGTGCCCTCCTTAATACCTACCAACGGGCTCACCCATCCTCCACCCCCATCCCTTCCAAAACCCTAAGTTTGTTTCTCAGAGTCCACAGTCTCTCGTTGTTCATCTCCTCCTCCGATTTCCCCCAATTCGCTTTTCCATTCCTTCTCCTAATATCCTCCATGTTATTCTTATGCTCCACAAGTAAGTGAAACTGTATGATAATAGATTTTCTCTCCTTGACTTATTGCACTCAGCATAATCTCCTCCAGACCCGTCCATGTTGATACAAAAGTTGGGTATTCATCCTTTCTGATGGAGGCATAATATTCCATTGTATATATGAACCATATCTTCTTTATCCATTCATCTGTTGAAGGGCATCTTGGCTCTTTCCACAGTTTGGCAATTGTGGCCATTGCTGCTATGAACATTGGAGTACATATGGCCCTTCTTTCCACTGCATCTGTATCTTTGGGGTCAGTAATAAGTAGTGCAATTGCAGGGCCGTAGGGTAGCTCTACTTTTAATTTCTTAAGGAATCCCCACACTGTTTTCCAAATTGGCTGCACCAACTTACATTCCCACCAACAGTGGAAGAGGGTTCCTTTTCTCCACATCCTCTCCAACATTTGTTTCTTCTCTTCTTAATTTTGGCCATTCTAACAGGTGTAAGATGGTATCTCAATGTGGTTTTGATTTGAATTTCCATGATGGCTAATGATGATAAACATTTTTCATGTGTCTCTTAGCCATTTGTATGTCTTCTTTGGAGAAGTGTCTGTTCATGCTTTCTGCCCATTTTTTGACTTGATTATCTGTTTTTTGAGTGCTCAGTTTAAGGAGTTCTTTATAGATCTTAGATATCAGATCTTTGTTGGTAGTGTCAATTGTGAATATCTTCTCCCATTCCGTGGGTTGCCTGTTTGCTTTGTTGACTGTTTCCTTTGCTGTGCAGAAGCTTTTTATCTTGATGAAGTCCCAAAAGTTCATTTTTTCTTTTGTTTCCTGTGCCTTTGGAGACATGTCTTGAAAGACGTTCCTGTGGCTGATGTCGAAGAAGTTACTGCCTATGTTCTCCTCTAGGATTTTGATAGATTCCTGCCTCACGTTGAGGTCTTTTATCCATTTTGACTTTATCTTTGTGTATAGTATAAGAGAATGGTCAAGTTTCGTTCTTCTATACATAGCTGTCCAATTTTCCCAGCACCATTATTGAAGACTCTCTTTTTTCCACTTGATATTTTTTCCTGCTTTGTCAAAATTATTTGACCACAGAGTTTCGGGTACATATCTGGGCTCTCTACTCTGTTACACTGGTCTATGTGTCTGTTTTTGTGCCAGGACCCTGCTGTTTTGGTGATCACAGCTTTGTAGTAAAGCTTGAAATCAGGCAACGTGATGCCCCCAGCTTTGTTTTTCTTTTTTAACATTTCATTAGCAATTCAGGGTCTTTTCTGGTTCCATACAAATTTTAGGATTCTTTGTTCCAGCACTTGGAAAATGCCAGTGGAATTTTTATTGGGATGCATTGAAAGTGCAGATTGCTCTGGGCAGCATAGACCTTTTAACAATGTTTATTCTTCCAATCCATAAGCATGGAATGCTTTTCCACCTTTTTGTGTCTTCTTCAATTTCTTTCATGTGTGTTCTGTAGTTTCTCGAGTACAGATCCTTTACCTCTTTGGTTATGTTTATTCCCAGGTATCTTATGGTTCTTGGTGCTATAGTAAATGGAATCAATTCTCCGATTTCTCTTTCCATATTTACATTGTTAGTGTATAAGAAAACAACTGATTTCTGTACATTGATCTTGTATCCTGCCACATTACTGAATTGCTGTATGAGTTCTACTAGTTTGTGTGTGGAGTGATTTGGGTTTTACCATTTAAAGTATCATGTCATCTGTGAGAGAGAGAGAGTTTGACTTCTTCTTTGCCAATTTGAATACCTTTTATTTCTTTTTTGTTGTCTGATTGCTGTTCCTAGGACTTCTTGTACTATGTGGAACAACAGTGGAGAGAGTGGACATCTTTGTTGTGTTCCTGATCACAGTGGGAAGGGTGTCAGCTTTTCCCCATTGAGAATGATATTCGCTGTGGGTTTTTCATAGAAAGATTTTATGAGGTTGAGGAATGTTCCCTCTATCTCTATACTTTGAAGAGTTTTAATCAGGAAATGATGCTGTCTTTTGTCAAATGCTTTTTCTGCATCGAGAGGACCATGTTTTTCTTCTCTCTTCTCTTATTGATTTGTTCTATCACACTGATTGCTTTGCGAATGTTGAACCACCCTTGCATCCCAGGGATAAATCCCACCTGGTCATGGTGGATAATCTTTTTAATGTGCTGTTGGATCCAATTAGCTGGGATCTTGTTGAGAATCTTGGCATCCATATTCATCAGGGATATTGGTCCGAAATTCTCCTTTTGGATGGGGTCTTTGCCTGGTTTGGGGATCAGGGTAATGCTGGCTTCATAGAAAGAGTCTGGAAGTTTTCCTTCTGTTACTATTTTCTGAAACAGCGTCGGGAGAATAGGTGTTAATTCTTCTTTGAATGTTTGGTAGAATTCCCCAGGGAAACCGTCCTGTCCTGGACTCTTGTTTTTTGCGAGGTTTTTGATCATGGCTTCAATCTCGTTACTAGATATTGGTCTATTCAGGTTGCCAGTGTCTTCTTGTTTCAGTCTTGGAAGTTTATAGGTTTGCAAAATGCATCCATTCCTTCTAGGTTGCTTAACTTATAGGCATATAACTGTTGATAAAAATTTCTGATGATTGTTTCTATTTCCTTGGTGTTAGTCATGATCTCTCCCCTTTAATTCATTCTTTTATTAATTTGGGTCCTCTCTGTTTTCTTTTTGATTAGTTTGTCCAGTGGTTTATCGACCTTATTGATTCTTACCAAAAAACAAATTCTCGTAGGAAGGGCAAGATGTCGGTGAAGTAGGAGGCCCTGTATCAACCGGTCCCCTAAAGTGAGCTAAATATCTACCAGAACACTCTGAACACCCATGAAATCAGCGTGAGATGTAAGATTGGACACTTCTGCATCTCTATGGGGGCAGAAGGCAGCAGTGGGGAGCTAAGCAGAGTGGGAACACTCGGACTTATATTGGAGGATAAACAGAAGGGGGAGGGAGCCACCAGAAGCGACCCAAGGAAAGTAATACCCCAATAGAAAACTGCCCTGTGATTGGGGACCAGCCTTAACTTGGAGTCTGGTTAAAAACACTCAAAAAGAGCAAAATATCTTAAGGGGTGAGTAATGGAATTGGGCGGTCACAGGCACAGGCCTAAGCCCACATTATCAGGAAGGACACCACCACGGGTGACCACACGTGTCAGGGAGAGACCATTGGGTTTCCAGTCTGTGGTCCATGAGCCTGCAGCTTTCCACTGCTTGCACCACCAGTTGGGCTGGGCGCGCTCCCACAAGCGCCTAAGAAAGCGTGGTGTGGGTGCCAGCTGGTAGTCTTTCACAGCCCACTGGGGGATCTGAACACTCTCCCACTCGCGCCTGAGAGAGCTTAGTGTGGGCTCAAGCCAGCGGTTTTCTGCAGCCCTCCACGTGGTCTGAGCGCTCCCAGGCTGTGCCTGAGAGAACACAGGGCAATCTCAGGATGGGACCCCTTCATGTCCTGTATGACCCAGGGGGTCTGAGTGCACCCAGCATGGGTTTGGACCCCAAACAGCAGTCCTGGCAATGCAAGCCACTGGAAGTGGGTTTATCGGAGCCATATTTCTCGTGGTTTTAGTGGCATGGGGGTGCAGAGATGAGCAGGGTCTTCGGGCGACAACTGGGATTGTGGCTGGAGGTGCACGCCACCAGAAGGAGGCTGCGGTGTGCAGCAGAGTTTGCAGAGGGGGAGTCTGTGTGTTCTGGACCACCCAGAGGGGAGCAGACTGAGGTTTCTCTCTGAGGTGGGGGTCTGGGTAGGGGAAGATTCCTTTCTCCGACCCTCAAAAAGCTGCAAAAAACTGCTAAAGAACAAAAACCTCCAGAGAGCAAAAGCCTGAAAAACCGGTTTCCACAGAGCCTAGTTCCTTGATAGCCAGCTGGGCGACTCAACCCAAGCAAGATTGACTGGAAAACAATGTGTCAGGCCCCTCCCCCAGAAGACAAGCCAAAAGCAAGAGGACAATAACCACAGGGTTCCCATAAAATTGTAAAACCCCAACATCATGGGAAAACAATATATTAAACTCCCAGTATTGCCCTAAAACCTGTATATTTCATAGATACAAGTTTTTTTTTTTAATTCGTTCTCACGATTCTTGATCTTTTAATTTTTTAAAACTACTTAACATCACAACTAGAGGCTTAATACAATAATACACCCAGGAAGATCCAAAATAACCTTCTTCACCCACAACAAGGATTTATAGCCACACTCCCATCTTATTCTTCTGTGAGTGTTTCTGTGTCTTCGTTTTTGTTCTGGTATCATATAAATCTTATTGTTGGGGTTCATTTTCACAAGGTTCTTTTTCTTTTCTTGTCTTTTATTTTGTCAGTCTTTTTGTATGTTCTTGTTTGTTTATATACCTTATAAATCTTATGTTTGGGGCTCATTTTGGCTGGGATTTCTCTCTCTCTCTCTCTTTTTTTTTCTTGACTTTCTCTCTCTTTTTTTCTCTTTTCTTCCTTCTTGATGGTAAATCCCGGTTGCTCTGAAATTTCCAGGACGCACCATGACTGGATCATGGGTGATATAGTCAGCTATACATCCCCTCAAGCACTTCTCATCAGAATGACTAGGGGGAGGAACACCTAACAGAGGAAAAACCCAGAGACTGCACCCTCTCCATCAGAACTCTTGGATATGGACATAAACAGTATGTTGGACAGGGAATTTAGGGTAACATTTATCCAGGCAATGGCTTGGTTGGAGAAGACCATTAGTGACAACATAGAATCTATAACGGCAGAACAGAGAGCCATATTGGTTAAAGTTAAAAATGCTATCAATGAGATCCAAACTAATCTAAATAGTCTAACAGCTTAAGGTAACCGAGGCAGAAGATAGAATTAGTGATCTGGAGGACAAGATGGTAGAGAAGAAAGGTCAGGAGGAGGGCTGGAACAAACTGCTTAGAAACCATGAGAATAGACATAGGGAAATAACTGATGCCATGAAATGTTCCAACGTCAGAATTATTGGAATTCCTGAGGGGGTGGAGAACGACAGAAGACTAGAAGATATAGCTGAACAAATTCTGGATGAAAATTTCCCCAATCTGTGGAATGGAACAAGTGTTCATGTCCTAGAGGCAGAAAGGACATCCCCCAAGATCAACGACTCTAGAAAGACATCCAGACACTTGATTGTGATATTCACGAATTATAATTTTAGACAAGAGGTCCTAAGGGCAGCTAAGGGGAAGAGATTCCTTAAGTATAGAGGAAGGACCATCAGAATAACGCCAGACCTGTCCACAGAAACCTGGAAAGCTAGAAAGGGCTGGCAAGATATATCAAGGGCACCAAATGAGAAGGACATGCAACCAAGAATACTTTATCCAGCAAGGCTGACATTCAGAATGGGTGGATCAATAAAGAGCTTCTAAGACTGGCAAGGCTTAAAAGAGTATGTGACCCCAAGTCGGCACTACAGGAAATATTAAGAGGTTCTATAAAAGAAGAAAAACCCAATAGTGACATAGAACAGAAAGTTACAGTGACAGTCTATAGAAACAAAGACTTCACAGCAACATGATGTCCATAAAAACTTATCTTTCAATAATCACCCTCAATGTGAATGACCTAAATGCTCCCATAAAATGACATAGGGTTGCAGACTGGAAAAAACGACAAGACCCGTCCATATGCTGTCTACAAGAGACATATTTGGAACCTAAAGATCCATCCAGACTGAAAGTGAAGGGATGGAGAACCATCTTTCATACCAATGGGCCTCAAAAGAAAGCTGGGGCAGTGATTCTCATATCAGATAAATTATATTTTAAGGTAAAGACTGTAGTCAGAGATACAGAATGACTCTACATCATTCCTAAAGGGTCTATCCACCAAGAAGATCTAACAATTGTAAATATTCATGTGTCCAATATAGGAGCAGCCAACTACATAAGCCAACTGTTAATCAATATAAAGAGTCATACTGATATGAATACATTAATTGTAAGGGATCTTAACACACCACTCTCAGTAACAGATGGGTCACCTGAACAGAAAATCAATAAAGAAACAAGAGTTTTGAATGACACGTAGGACTAGATGGACCTCATAGCTGTATACAGAACATTCCACCCTAAAACAACAGAAAATTCATTCTCTTGAGCACACTTGGAACTTTCTACAGAATAGACCACATACTTGGTCACAAATCAGGACTCAACCGATACCAACAGATTGAGATGATTCCCTGCATATTCTCAGACCACAATGCTTGAAACCGGAACTCAACCACAAGAAAAAGTTTGGAAGGAATTCAAACACTTGGCACTAAAGAACAACCTGCTCAGGAATCTTTGGATCAACCAGGAAATCAAAGAAGAACTTAAACAATTCATGGAAACCAATGAGAATGAAGACACATCAGTCCAAAACCTTTGGGATACGGCAAAGGCAGTCCTCAGGGGGAAATACATAGCCATCCAAGCCTCACACAAAAAATTGAAAAATCCCAAATACACCAGCTCTCTTTACACCTTAAAGAACTGGAAAATCAAGAACAAATTAAGCCAACTCCATGCACAAGAAGGGAAATAATCAAGATTAGAGCAGAGATCATGAGTTAGAAACTAGAGATGCAGTAGAACACATCAATGAAACTAGAAGTTGGTTTTTTGAAAGAATCAGTTAGATCAATAAACCACTGGACAAACTAATTAAAAAGAAAACAGAGAGGACCCAAATTAATAAAATTATGAATGAAAGGTGAGAGATCATGACTAATCCCAAGGAAATAGAAACAATCATCAGAAATTATTATCAATAGCTATATGCCAATAAGTAAAACAAACTAGAAGAAACGAATGCATTCCTAGAAACCTATAAATTTCCAAGACTGAAATAGGAAGACATTGACAACCTGAATAGACCAATATCTAGTAATGAGATTGAAGCTGTGATCAAAAACCTCCCAAAAACAAGAGCTCAGGACCTGACGGTTTCCCTGGGGAATTCTACTAGACATTCCATGAAGAAATTGTACCTCTTCTCCAGAAGCTGTTTCAAAAAATAGAAACAGAAGGAAAACTTCCAGACTCTTTCTATGAAGCCAGCATTAGCCTGATCCCCAAACCAGGCAAAGACCCCATCAAAAAGCAGAATTTCAGGTCAATTTCCCTGATCAATATGGATGACAAGATTCTTAACAAGATCCTAGCTAATAGGATCCAACAGCACATTAAGAAGATTATCCACCATGACACCACCAAATTCCACAGCATTTTCCAAAGGGCTGGAACAAACAATCCTAAAATTTGTATGGAACCAGAAAAGACCCTGAATTGCTAAGGAAATGTTGAAAAAGAAAAACAAAGCTGGGGTCATCACGTTGCCTGATTTCAAGCTTTAATACAAAGCTGTGATCACCAAGACAACATGGTACTGGCACAAAAACAGACACATGGACCAGTGTAACAGAGTAGAGAGCCCAGATATGGACCCGAAACTCTATGGTCAAATAATCTTCGACAAAACAGGAAAAAATATCCATTGGAAAAAAGATAGTCTCTTCAATAAATGGTGCTGGGAAAATTGGACAGCTACATATAGTAGAATGAAACTTGACCATTGTCTTACACCATACGCAAAGATCAACTCAAAATGGATAAAAGACCTCAATGTGAGGCAGGAATCTATCAAAATCCTAGAGGAGAACATAGGCAGTAACCTCTTCAACATCAGCCACAGCAACTTCTTTCAGGACATGTCTCCAAAAGCCAAGGAAACAAAAGCAAAAATGAACTTTTGGGACTTCATCAAGATAAAAAAGCTTCTGCACAGCAAAGGAAACAGTCAACAAAACAAACAGGCAACCCACAGAATGTGAGAAGATATTCGCAAATGACACTACAGACGAAGGGCTGATATCCAAGATCTATAAAAACTCCTCAAACTCAACACTCAAAAAACAGATAATCACATCCAAAAATGGGCAGGAGACATGAACAGACACTTCTCCAAAGAAGACATACAAATGGCTGACAGACACATGAAGAAATGTTCATCATCATTAGCCATCGGGGAGATTTAAATCAAAACCACACTGAGATACCACCTTACACCAGTTAGAATAGCCAAAATCAACAAGACAGTAAACAACAAATGTTGGAGAGGATGTGGAGAAAAGGAACCCTCTTCTGCTGTTGGTGAGAATGCAAGTTGGTGCAGCCCCTTTGGAAAACAGTGTGGAGATTCTTGAAGAAATTAAAAACAGAGCTACCCTATGACCCTGCCATTGCACTACTGGGTATTTACCCCAAAGATGCAGATGCAGTGCCAAGAAGGGTTCATGTACCCCAATGTTCATAGCAGCAATGGCCACAATCGCCAAACTGTGGAAAGAGCCAAGATGCCCTTCAACAGGTGAATGGATCAAGAAGATATGGTCCATATATACAGTGGAATGTTATGCCTCCATCAGAAAGGATGAATACCCAACTTTTGTATCAACATGGACTGGACTAGAAGAGATTATGCTGAGTGAAATAAGTCAAGCAGTGAAAGTCAGTCATGATATGGTTTCACTTACATGTGGAGCATAAGGAAAAAGATGGAGGACATTGGGAGAAGGAAAGGAAGGGTGAATTGGGGGAAGTCGGGGGGGAGATTAAGCATGAGATACTGTGGACTCTGAGAAAGAAACTGAGGGTTTTGTAGGGGAGTGTGGTAGGTGTTGGGTGAGCCTGGTGGTGCGTATTGAAGAGGGCACGTATTGCATGGAGCACTGTGTGTGATGCATGAACAATGAATCTTCGAACACTGAAAAAATTAAGAAAAATAAAAAATAAAAAGATTCAGCCACAGTTCATCCTTTTCCATCTTCTTTTAGATGCTACTTCCACCTGTAAACTCCCTTAATTAACTACCAATAAATCAACGTCTAATACGTGCTATTTATGATGCCAGGTCCATATTGATGAATATAGAGGTGCGGTAGCACGGGCAATATGACAACTAGTGGCATTTTGGTGTTGGAGAGTTTATTCTAGGTGGCTCTCAGGGCGCTTTTGAGCTTAATGAGGCTGGTTTTCCATAGGTGTAGCACTAGGGTGAGGGAGATGAAATTGTCAGAGGGAAGTGGAAGGAAGTGGTTGGATAGAAGCATGCATAGCATTATTGCTGTAGAGTCTTAAAATCCTTTGAAATAAGCCCAGAGGCACAGTAATTTGAGAAGGAGTTAAAGTCAAGGTGAGATTTCCCCCACTTTAGTGGGAAGAATTTGTATATGTTTATGAGTAAGGAAGTGGACAGAAGAGGGAAGGTGGGTGATAAAAGTACAGCGAGAGATCAGTTAATAAAGTATGGTCCAAAGGGGATAGGGGAGAGGAAAGAGGCTCATGTTCTCCTCGTCTCCACCAAAAGGAAAGGCCAGGATGGGTGGAGAGAGAGAGAAACTTACAGGCTAAGGGAAAGAGGTGGAAGGGCTTCATAACTTAAATAATCTTTTTTTCTGGATTAGGAGAGGGGTCCTTTTTCTTGGACTGACAACTAGGTGCCGAAGTAAGGACTTTAGGAAAGAGGTAGAAGTTTAGAATAGCTGTGCAGGAAGTATGGGGGAAATCTTTGGGAAGGAGAGAAAATATTTCATTTATTGCTTCAGAACAGTGGTATTCAAAATTGAATGGGTGGGGCGCCTGGGTGGCTCAGTGGGTTAAAGCCTCTGCCTTCGGCTCAGGTCATGATCTCAGGGTCCTGGGATCGAGCCCCACATCGGACTCTCTGCTCAACAGGGAGCCTGCTTCCCCCTGTCTCTCTGCCTGCCTCTCTGCCTACTTGTGACCTCTCTCTCTGTGTCAAATAAATAAATAAAATCTTTAAAAAAAAATTGAATGGGCACCAGACGCACCCCAAAGAGAGTGAATCTTGTTAAAACAGAGATTTCTGGGTCTGCCTCTGGTAATTTCTGATTCATTAGGTCTGGGGTGGGACTAGATAATTTCATTTCAAACAAGTTTCCAGGTGATGATGATTTTGCTGGTTAAAAACCTGAATTAGAGTTCTTGAATTGATTACTGTTTTCTGGCTGTATGATTATGAACAAGCTCCCTGGCTTCAATATATTTTAGTTTCTCATTTGACAAATAAGGATGATAATCATGGTACCTCTCTTATAAGGCTATTGTGAAAATTAAATTAGTTAAGACACATAAAACACCTAGAACAGAGCCTGATAATAGCTTTACAGCAATGTTAAGTACTCAAAATTAGTCCAAGAAGACTGGACATTTTTCTGGCAACCTATCCTCTCTGCCCTATCCTCATCTCTAAGCTCAGGCTCTAAAACTGCCTTCACCTCACTCCTAGGTGCTGACTGTTTTCTAGGGACTTTCTGGAGGGACCAGCTCCCTGAGGCTAATTTATAACTTTTAAGGGTAACTTCTACACTTATGCCTGCATCTACTTCATCCTTAGATCATCTGTTAGAATTGTTCCAGAGCAGACTGAGAGCCCCAGCCTGCACTTAGCCTTGAGACTTACCATGAGGGGTCAATTTGCAACTTACTGAAGGGTAACACAACCAAGGCCTGCAAAGTCCTCCTGAAGAGACATCTTGAGAAATGGCTTGAGGGAAATTTTAGGTCTAACTCTCTCTTGGAAGAACCACTCTGAATCCAGACAGGCTAGAGACAAACACTAAGGAGAATGACCATGGCTTCCCCCACTCCATGCTAAAAACATTTCATTAGTGAAGATAAATGGAAGAAGAGACTATTATCTGGAGCCCTGGAGCCTGATTTGACTCTTCACTGTGATTATTAGAAAATCATTACTTATAGTGAACATAAATCTATTGGCCTGTACATTTTAGCCATAGGTCCTCTCTTTGCCCCCTTAAGCTATACAAATTTCATTTGATCCTTCTATCCTATGACAGCCCTTTAGATATTGGCTGAAAGTGACCACATCTTCCTGAATCTTAAACCAAACAACCCAGTGCTAGTGGAGCGGCAGTGCAATGGGTATCTGGATAACTCACCAATACCAAGGAGAATAAGAATATTAGAACCTGTCCTCTTGAAACTAGATAAATCTCATATGATTATGAATCTTTTATATGATTATGTATCCCTTAATGTTGTCACTCACGACAATAACTTTTACCCTTTCCTTATTTATTTATTTATTTATTTATTTATTTTCATCCAGACATATCATGTTGCAGATTTTTTTTTGAAATTAAAGCAAGCTAAACAATCCTGATATTTTACAAAAATGCTGCTGTAAATCCCTCCTATAAGTAGAATTTTAGAGTCAACTATCTAAACTTTTTTACATTCTTAGTGATAGTTTTTTTTATCCCCACAAGGCTCTCTGTAAGTAAGAAGTAGCATGATGCAGTGAAAAGAACTTTAGGTGGCCTTAGAAAACTCAGATTCAAATCTCAACACCTCTACTTAGCAATGTTGTACTCATTTGGATGTCACTTAATGTTTTATATAACCGTTTTTTTTTTCTTTTTTTCTTTTAAAGTTTTAATTTAAATTGCAGTTAGTTATCATACAGTGTAATGTTAGTCCATTTTTTCATTTAAAAAAATGAAGCTAATAATCCCCAGATGATGGAAGTGCTCTAGTGTTTGTGAGGTAACCTATAAATTGTCCATCAGGGTGCCTGCATAAAGTACACATTCAAGAGATTGCATTTCTGTAAGTCAATCAGAGAAAGACAATTATCATATGATATCTCTGATATGAAGAATTCGAGAGGCAGGGTGGGTGGTCGTGGGGGTGGGGGAGGGAAATGAAACAAGATGGGATCAGGAAGGAGACAAACCATAAGAGACTCCTAAACTCACGAAACAAACTGAGGGTGGCTGGGGGGTAGGGGTTGGTATGGATAGGGTGGCTGGGTTATGGACATTGGGGAGGGTATGTGCTATGGTAAGTGCTGTGAAATGTGTAAGCCTGATGATTCATAGACATGTACCCTGGGGCAAATAATACATTATGTGTTAATTAAAAAATAAATAAATAAATAAATAAAATAAAATAAAAAAGAGATTGCATTTCTGAACTTTCCAATTAGTAATTTGGCATAATCATAATACTGCTTTCGTGTGGTTATAAAGAGTAGATGACATCTGTACATGTGTACAGAACTCTAAAGGACTATACTACCCATTATTTTAAAGTAATAGTATTAACAAATACATGCGTAAAAGAGTCAGAGTTGCACAGCCTTCTGGTCAGTGTGTACGCTGAGCTTCTAAGCCTCAGCCTGTGTAGGTATTGTAAAAAGGACATAGGGGTCTTTCTACTTGCCTCGATCAAAATTAAAAATTTCTCTCAAAGGAGGTCTGAGTCAGGCAAAACATAAACAGAAACTAGTGACAAAAAATTAGACTAATAAGTTTAGACAAAAGGGTGGGAAAATTAGTTGGGGGATAAAAGATTAATAATTATAGTCATCATTGTAACTATTATCCTAGTAGATCTCAATTATTAAGTTCCTGTATCTGGAACTGGGTTAGGAACCCATAATGTTTCTCTTTAATCTTCCCATCCACCTTGTTTCTTTTCATATTTTCTAAATGAGGGAACTGAGACTGCAAGAAATTAAAGTACTTGCTTAAGGTCACACAGAACACAGATTAGTAAGTGATAGGCCTAGGATCCCAATTCAAAATCCAAAGCCACTTTACTGCTGTGCCATGCCCTTATTCAATGGAGCAAGACAACATGATGTGGCATGCTTAGAGTTAGTTAGGCTCTGGCTATAGTTCTGGATTAAGCTTATATTTGGCTGTGTGCCTTTGGAAAATTCACTTAACTTCTCTGGTCCTAAATTGCCACATGTGTAAAATAAAGGAAATCATACCTACTTCAAAAGGTTGTTCTATCGGTAATTAAGATCATATGTATAAAGTGTTATAAGGGCCCCAACCTCACAATGTCACGGAGTGAGGTAAGAGAGGATATCCAGGGACACAATTTGAGAATGAGGAGTTAAAGATATAGAGGGAAACCAGGAGACCATGATGTTTTCCAGCAAAAGAAATAATGTTTCCCAAAGAAAACAGTGATCAACACTGGGGGATAAAAAAGAACACTGCAAATATATCTTAAAAATGAGTGAAAATGAACTCCTCAAACTGAACTCCCAAAACACAGATAATCACGTCCAAAAATGGGCAGAAGACATGAACAGGCACTTCTCCAAAGAAGACATACAAATGGCTAACAGACACATGAAAAAATGTTCATCATCATTAGCCATCAGGGAGATTCAAATCGAAACCACACTGAGATACCACCTCACA
>CM052901.1:59367841-59390276 GCA_028534135.1 Potos flavus
TTCCATTGTATATATGGACCATATCTTCTTGATCCATTCATCTGTTGAAGGGCATCTTGGCTCTTTCCACAGTTTGGCCATTGTGGTCATTGCTGCTATGAACATTGGGGTATATGTGGCCCTTCTTTGTACTGCATCTGCATCTTTGGGGTAAATACCCACTAGCGCAATGGCAGGGACATAGGGTAACTCTATTTTTAATTTCTTGAGGAATCTCCACAGTGTTTTCCAAAGTGGCTGCACCAACTTGCATTCCCACCAACAGTGGAAGAGGGTTCCCCTTTCTCCACATCCTCTCCAACATTTGTTGTTTACTGTCTTGTTGATTTTGGCCATTCTAACTGGTGTGAGGTGGTATCTCAGTGTGGTTTTGATTTGAATCTCCCAGATGGCTAATGATGAAGAACTTTTTTTCATGTGTCTGTTAGCCATTTGTATGTCTTCTTTGGAGAAGTGTCTTTTCATGTCTTCCGCCCATTTTTTGATGTGATTATCTATTTTTTGAGAGTTGAGTTTGAGGAGTTCTTTATAGATCTTACATATCAGGCCTTTGTCTATACTGTCATTTGCGAATATCTTTTCCCATTCTGTGGGTTGCCTGTTTGTTTTGTTGACTGTTTCCTTTGCTGTGCAGAAGCTTTTTATCTTGAAGAAGTCCCAAAAGTTCATTTTCACTTTTGTTTCCTTTGTCTTCGGAGACATGTCCTGAAAGAAGTTGCTGTGGCTCATGTTGAAGAGGTTACTGCCTATGTTCTCCTCTAGGATTTTGATAGATTCCTGCCTCAAATTGAGGTCTTTTATCCATTTCGAGTTTACCTTTGTGTATGGTGTAAGAGAATGGTCAAGTTTCACTCTTATACATAGAGCTGTCCAATTTTCCCAGCACCATTTATTGAAGAGAGTGTCTTTTTTCCATTGGATATTTTTTCCTACTTTGTCAAAGATTATTTGACCTTAGACTTGTGGGTCCATATCTGCACTCTCTAATCTGTTCCACTGGTCCGTGTGTCTATTTTTGTGCCAAGACCATGCTGTCTTGGTGATCATCGCTTTGTAGTAAAGCTTGAAATCAGGCGATGTGATGCCCCCAGCTTTGTTTTTCTTTTTTAACATTTCCTTAGCAATTCGGGGTCTTTTCTGGTTCCATACAAATTTTAGGATTGTTTGTTCCAGCCCTTTGAAAAATGCCGGTGGAATTTTGATTTGGATGGCATTGAAAGTATAGATTGCTCTGGGCAGTATAGACATTTTAACAATGTTTATTCTTCCGATCCATGAGCATGGAATGCTTTTCCACCTTTTTGTGTCTTCTTCAATTTTTTTCATGAGTGTTCTGTAGTTCGAGTACAGATCCTTTACTTCTTTGGGTAGATTTATTCCCAGGTATCTTATAGTTCTTGGTGCTATTGTAAACGGAATGGATTCTCTGATGGCTATGTATTTCCCCCTTAGGACCGCCTTTGCCATGTCCCATAGGTTTTGGACCGATGTGTCTTCATTCTTTTTGGTTTCCATGAATTGTTTAATTTCTTCTTTGATTTCTTAAATGATCCAATCATTCTTGAGCAGGGTGGTCTTTAGTCTCCAAGTGTTGGAATTCCTTCCAAACTTTTTCCTGTGGTTGAGTTCCAGTTTCAAAGCGTTGTGGTCTGAGAATATGCAGGGAATCATCTCAATCTTTTGGTATTGGTTGAGTCCTGATTTGTGCCCCAGTATGTGGTCTATTCTGGAGAAAGTTCCATGTGCGCTCGAGAAGAAGGAGTATTCTGTTGTTTTAGGGTGGAATGTTCTGTATAAATCTATGAGGTCCATTTGGTCCAGTGTGTCATTCAAAGCTCTTGTTTCTTTATTGATTTTCTGTTTAGATGATCTGTCTGTTCCTGGAAGTGGCATGTTAAGATCTCCTACAATAATGTATTCATATTATATGACTCTTTATTTTGATTAACAGTTGACTTAAGGAGTTGGCTGCTCCTATATTGGGGGCATATATGTTTACAATTGTTAGATCTTCTTGGAGGATAGACCCTTTCAGAATGATGTAGTGTCCTTCTGTATCTCTGACTACAGTCTTTAGCTTAAAGTCTAATTTATCTGATATGAGAATCGCTACCCCAGCTTTCTTTTGAGGCCCATTGACCTGAAAGATGTTTTTCCATCCCTTCACTTTCAGTCTGAATGTATCTTTAGGTTCCAAATGTGTCTCTTGTAGACAACATATGGACGGGTCCTGTTGTTTTATCCAGTCTGGAACCCTGTGTTGTTTTATGGGTACATTTAGGCCATTCACAATGAGAGTGATTATGGAAAGATAAGTTTTTATTGACATCATGTTGCCTCTGAAGTCCTTGTTTCTATAGATTTTAAGTGCCTGTTCAGTATCCCTCATGGGTTTTTCTACTTTTATAAAAACCCCTTTAATTTTTCCTGTCATGCTGGCTTGGTGGTCACATACTCTTTTAATCCTTGTCGGTCTTGGAAGCTCTTTATCTCTCCATCCATTTTGAATGTGAGTCTTGCTGGATAAAGTATTCTTGGCTGCATGATCTTGTCATTTAGTGCCTTTAATATGTCTTTCCAGCCCTTTCTGGCTTGCCAGGTTTCTGTGGACAGGTCTGATGTTATTCTGATGGGTCTTCCTCTGTACATAAGGGATCTCTTCCTCCTAGCTGCCCTCAGGACCTCTTGTCTAAAACTATAATTTGCAAATTTTACGATTATGTGTCTTGCTGTTTTTCTTGATTCGTTGATCTTGGTGGGTGTCCTTTCTGCCTCTAGAACACGAACACTTGCTCCATTCCCCAGGTTGGGGAAATTTTCATTCAGAATTTGGTCAGCTATATCTTCTAGTCTTCTGTCTTTCTTTACCCCTTCAGGGATTCCAATAATTCTGACATTGGTACGTTTCATGGCATCATTTATTTCCCTAAGTCTGTGCTCATGGTTCCTAAGCAGTTTGTTCTAACCCTCCTCCTGACTTTTTCTCTCAACTATCTTATCCTCTAGATCGCTAACTCTGCCTCTGTCTCTGTAACACTAGCTGTTAGACTACTTGGATTAGATTGGATCTCATTGGTAGCATTTGTAACCTCTGCCATACTGGTTCTCAGTTCTGTCCTTAGAGATTCTATGTTGTCATTAATGATTTTCTCCATCCTGGTCATTGCCTGGATAATTGTTACCCTGAATACCCTTTCTGACATAATGTTTATGTCCATGTCCAATATTTCTGAGGGAGGGGGCACAGTCTCTGGGTTTTTCCTCTTTTGGGTGTTCCTCCTCTTAGTCATTTTGATGAGAGGTGGATGAGAGGATTTATAGCTGAATATATCACCCACGATCCAGGCACGTGGCACCTTAGAAGGTTTTGGAGCAATTGGAATTCACCACGAAAAAGAAAGAATAAAGATAAGAAAAGAGAGAAAAAGAGAAAAAAAAGAGATCCCAGCCAGAATGGACCCCAAAATAAGATTCATAAGGTATATAAACAAACACGAACAAACATAAAGACCAACAAAAGTATATGACAAGAAATAAAAGAACCTAGTCAGAATGAACCTCAAGAATAAGGTTTATATAATACCAGAACAAATTAGATACATAGAAACACTGACAGACGGATAGGATGGGAGGGTGGTTATAACTTTTCCATATGTTGTATTAAACCTCTAGCTGTAATGTTAAGTAGTTTAAAAAAAAATAAAAAAAGAACAAGAAACGTGAATGAGTGAAGAAAAAATAGAAAAGAAAGAAAAAATCTTGTGTCTGTGAAATATACCAGTTTGGGGGTATTATTGGGAGCTTAATATATTGATTTCCCCTACTGTAGGGGTTTTATATTTTTATGGGGGCCCTGTGGTTATTGTCTTCTTGTTTTTGGGTTGTCTTCTGGGGGAGGGGCCTGTCGCATTGTTTTCCAGTCAATCTTGCTTGGGTTGAGTTGTCCTGCCCCCCAATTGAGGGGCTGGGCTCTGTGGAAAACAGTTTTTCAGGCTTCTGCTCTCTGGAGGTTTTCGCTCTTTTGCAGTTTTTTTGCCTTTTCAGAGAGTCCAAGCAAGGAGTCTGCCCATACCCAGATCTCCGCGTCACAGAGAAGCCTCAGTCTGCTCCCCTCTTCAAGCTCCGCTCACACCGCAGCCCACCACTGGCAGTGCACACCCCCAGCCACCATCCCAGTGGCCCCACGAGGCCCTCAGTAGCCTCTGCACCCTCCTGCAACCAAAGCCACGAGGTCTAGGAAACTGGTTTCTGGTGGCTGCTGCCGCAGCAACTGCTTTCTGGGCTCCGGTTCCCCACTGAGTGAGCTCAGATTCCTGCCCCAAGAGGCCGCATTCTCTCCAGCCTCTGGGCGGTGGGCGCCTCTGGTTCTCCCCCTCTCGTGGGGCACAGGGTGTGAGCCAATGGCGCTAACGCGGACAGAGAGCACACCACTTGTCCCGCCCGCCGCTCTTTGTGTCTGGAGGCCCCGACGCCACACTCCTGCAGTCTCCAGGCCATGGAGCAAATTTGTAAAAGTCCCGATTTTGTGCTCCGCTGCTCTGCAGCTTGCCGGGACCCGGCCCCTCCCCCCGTGGTCTATCTTCAGGTTGCTTTGGATTCACTTTTCCGCATGTCCTACCTTCCGGAAAGTGGTCGATTTTCTGTTTGTAGAGTTGCTGTTCTTCTTCTCTTCAATCTCCTGCTAAGTTTGCAGTTGTTTAGAGTCATTTGATAACTATCTAGCTGAACTTCTGGGATCAGACACTTTCTCCGCCTCCTACTCCTCTGCCATCTTGCTCCTCCCGCTGTCCCCTCCATATTTAAAATGATTTGAAAACCCAAGTATATTGGCTTTTTTTTTTTTTAAACAAGGAACTCTCCTTTCACACTCTTCATGTCCTTGAGGTTCTTCTGGTTTCCCTCAATCTTCTCTGACTCATATTTTTCTTTTGACTCTTACATCCATGGAATTGTAAGGTTCTATTCGTGCTTTTTATAAAGTCTGTTCCCTCCATTAGTTTCTTTTTATTATTGCTACCACCCATTTCCTGGGTCTTATCTCTTCAGGCTTTGGAAGTAATCCTGTCTAACCGTTCTTTAAAATATAATCAGATTAACATCCAGGAAATACTTTTTTTTGCCAAACAAAGATTTTACTGATTGAAAATTAAATTTCAGTGATAGCCTGGGAGGACCTCAATTCCCTATTTTAGAGTTCACTGCCTTGGAAAGCATGTCAGATTCATGGGTCCTAAATTCCCTGTGGTCTGGCATTGTTTCTTACTGTATAAATAAATTCAGAGGAATCTTGTTTTTTCCTTTGAGCCTCAGTTTTTTTTTTTTTTAATTTATTAATTGGTGATGATAATCTCTGGCTTACTCCTGGGGTTATTGTAAGGATCCATTGAGCTGACTGATAGGAAAACTTTTATAAATTGTGAAACCTTTCACTAAGGCAGAAGATTGTGGTTATTATTTCATAGTCTTTAACCATTTACTAATTCAACAAATATTTATTTAGTGCCTAATGTGTGCCAGACACTGTTCTAAGTATATAAGATAAAGCAGTGTGATCTCATGGTACTTACATTCTGATTGGAGGAGGAGAAGGCCTTAAAGGTGTAAATGAGATATATAGGATGTTAGATGGCCATAAGTACTATCGAGAAGAATGAAATAACAAAGGGATATAGGAGATTTGGAGGAAGTTATAGTTATAAAGGAATGGACAGAGAAGCCTCACTAGGAAGATGGTATAATAAAGAACTGAAGAAGATAAGGGAGGGAGCTATATGGATATTTAGGGGAAAACCTGCCTGACAGAGGAAGCAGCAGGTGTGAAGAGCTTAAGTTGGGAATAGTCCTGGTTAGTTTGAGCAATAGCAAAGGGGCCAGCATTCTGAGAAGTAGAGGCCTAATTCTCCTATTAGGAGAATAGGAGGAAGAGTAGTAGATCATAAAGTCAAAGAGGTAATGGTATAAGGGGAAATAGGCAGATCATCTAAGACCTCACTGACCATTCTAAGGACTTTAATTGTATTGTGTGAGGAGGAGAGCCATCAATATATTTGAGATTGGAAATGACATGATCTAACATGTTTTAAAACTAACTCTCCACTCTAAACTCCTTTGTCTTCATAACTCATTTTTTTCTAAAAACAAAATAAAACAAACAAACAAAAAGAAAACAATGCGTAGGCCCCAGTTGACTCTCTCGCCAAGTTTGCTCTGAATGTGGGGAAGACAAGCAAACAAAAAACCCCAACTTTTTCTGACTACACCTTATAGTCAGGCAAACAGATAAGAACAACAAAAAAAAAAAAAAAAAAAAAAAGCCCTTAAAGCAGTGATTTTCCTTTATTTTGTCAATTAATTTTATTTTAGTATTTTCGGTGTTCAAAATTCATTGTTCATGCACCAAACGCAATGCTCCATGCAATATGTGCCCTCCTCAATACCAACCACCAGGCTCACACAACCCCCTATCCCCCTCCCCTCCAAAACCCTCAGTTTGTTACTCAGAATCCACAGTCTCCCATGGTTCACCTCCCCCTCAGATTTCCCCCCATTCACCCTTCTTTTCCTTCTCCAAATGTCCTCCATATTTTTCCTTATGCTCCACAAGTAAGTGAAACCATATGAAAACTGATTCTCTCTGCTTGACTTATTTCACTCAGCATAATCTCTTCTAGTCCTGTCCATGTTGATACGAAAGTTGGGTATTCATCCCTTCTGATGGAGACATAATATTTCATCGAATATATGGACCATATCTTCGTTATCCATTAGTCTATTGAAGGGCATCATGGCTCTTTCCACAGATTGGCAATTGTGGCCAATGATGCAATGAACATGGGGGTACATGTGGCCCTTCTTTTCACTACATCTGTATCTTTGGGGTAAATACCCACTAGTGCAATTGCAGGGTCATAGGGGAGCTCTAATTTAATTTCTTTAGGAATCTCCACACTGTTTTCCAAAGTGGCTGCACCAACTTGCATTCCCACCAACAGTGGAAGAGGGTTCCCCTTTCTCCACATCCTCTCCAATATTTGTTTTTTACTGTCTTGTTGATTTTGGCCATTCTAACTGGTGTAAGGTGGTATCTCAATGGGGTTGTGATTTGAATCTCGCTGATGGCTAATGATGAGGAACATTTCTTCATGTGTCTGTCAGCCATTTGTATGTCTTCTTTGGAGAAGTGTCTGTTCATGTCTTCTGCCCATTTTTTGATGTGATTATCTGGTTTTTCAGTGCTGAGTTTGAGGAGTTCTTTATAGATCTTAGATATCATATATTGTCTGTAGTGTCATTGCGAATATCTTCTCCCATTCGGTGGGTTGCCTGTTTGTTTTGTTGACTATTTCCCTTGCTGTGCAGAAGCATTTCATCTTGATGAAGTCCCAAAAGTTCATCTTTGCTTTTGTTTCCTTTTCATTTGGAGACATGTCCTGAAAGAATTTGCTGTGGCCTATGTCGAAGAGGTTAGTGCCTATGTTCTCCTCTAGGATTTTGATAGATTCCTGCCTCACGTTGAAGTCTTTTATCCATTTTGAATTTATCTTTGTGTATGGTGTAAGGTAATGGTCAAGTTTCATTCTTCTACATACAGCTGTCCAATTTTCCCAGCACCTTTTGTTGAAGAGACTGTCTTTTTACCACTAGAATTTTTTTCCTGCTTTGACAAAGATTATTTGACCATAGAGTTGCAGGTCCATATCAGGGCTCTCTATTCTGTTCCAATGGTCTATTTGTCTGTTTTTGTGCCAGTATCATGCTGTCTCAGTGATCAAAGCTTTGTAGTAAAGCTTGAAATCAGGCATTGTGATGCCCCCAGCTTTGTTTTCCTTTTTCAACATTTCATTAGCAATTTAGGGTCTTTTCTGGTTCCATACAAATTTTAGGATTGTTTGTTCCAGCTCTTTGAAAATGCCGGTGGAATTTTGATTGGATGGCATTTAAAGTATAGATTGTTCTGGACAGTTTAGTCATTTTAACAATGTTTTTTCTTCCGATCCATGAGCATGGAATGCTTTTGCACTTTTTTGTGTCTTCCTCAATTTCTTTCATGAGTGTTCTGTAGTTCCTTGAGTACAGATCCTTTACCTTTTTGGTTAGGTTTATTCCCAGGTATCTTATTGTTCTTGGTGCTATAGTAAATGGAATCGAAGCTCTGATTTCCGTTTCCATATTTTCAGTTGTAGTGTATAGGAAAGCAACTGATTTCTGTGCATTGATTTTGTATCCTGCCACATTACTGAATTGCTGTATGAGTTCTAGTAGTTTGGGGATGGAGTCTTTTGGGTTTTCTATATAAGATATCATGTCATCTGTGAAGAAAGAGAGTTTCACTTCTTCCTTGCCAATTCAAAAACCATCTATTTCTTTTTGTTTTCTGATTTCTGTAGCTAGGACTTCTAGTACTATGTTGAACAAGATTGGTGAGAGTGGGCATCCTTGTCGTGTTCCTGATCTCAAAGGGAAGCCTGTCAGCTTTTCCCCATTGAGAATGATATTCTCTGTTGGCTTTTCGGAGATAGATTTTATGAAGTTGAGGAATGTTCCCTCTATCCCTATACTTTGAAGAGTTTTAGTCAGGAACGGATGCTAATTTGGTGAAATGCTTTTTCTGCATCAATTGAGAGGACCATGTTGTTCTTCTCTCTTCTCTTATTGATTTGTTCTATCACACTGATTGATTTGTGAATGTTGAACCACCCTGGCATCCCAGGGATGAATCCCACCTCGTCACGGTGAATAATTGTTTTAATGTTCTGTTGGATCCTATTAGCTAGGATCTTCTTGAGAATCTTGGCATCCATATTCATCAGGGATATTGGTCTGAAATTCTCCTTTTTGGTGTGGTCTTTGCCTGGTTTGGGGATCAGGGTAATGCTGGCCTCCTAGGAAGAGTCTGGAAGTTTTCCTTCTGTTTCCAATTTTTGAAACAGCTTCAGGAGAATAGGTATTATGTCTTCCATGAATATTTGGTAGAATTCCCCAGAGAATCCATCAGGTCCTGGACTCTTGTTTTTTGGGAGGTTTTTGATCACTGCTTCAATCCCATTACTAGATATTTGTCTATTCAGATTGTCAATGTCTTCCTGTTTCAGTCTCGGAAGTTTATAGGTTTCCATACATGCATCCATTTCTTCTAGGTTGTTTAACTTATTGGCATATAGCTGTTGATAATAATTTCTGATGATTGTTTCTATTTCCTTTGGATTAGTCGTGATCTCTCCCCTTTCATTCATAATTTTGTTAATTTTCTTTTGGATGAGTTTGGCCAGTGGCTTATTGATCTTATTGATTCTTTCAAAATACATCCCTCTGATTCGTTGATGCATTCTACTGTTTCTCTAGTTTCTAACTCATTGATCTCTGCTCTAATCTTGATTATTTCCCTTCTTGTTTGTGAGATTGGCTTAAATCATTTTTGATTTTCCAGTTCTTTAAGGTGTAAAGAGAGCTGGTGTATTTGGGATTTTTCAATTTTTTTGAGTGAGGCTTGGATGGCTATGTATTTCCCCCTGAGGACAGCCTTTGCCGTATCCCATAGGTTTTGGACCGATGTGTCTTCATTCTCATTGGTTTCCATGAATTGTTTAATTTCTTCTTTGAGTTCCTGGTTGACCCAAACATTCTTGAGCAGGTTGGTCTTTAGCCTCCAAGTGTTTGAATTCCTACCAAACTTTTTCTTGTGGTTGAGTTCTAGTTTCAATGCATTGTGGTCCGAGAATATGAAAGGAATCATCTCAATATTTGGTATTGGTTGAGTCCTGATTTGTGCCCCAGTATGTGGTCTATTCTGGAGAAAGTTCCATGTGCACTTGAGAAGAATGAGTACTCTGTTGTTTCAGGGTGGAATGTTCTGTATATATATATACATATATATATATATGTATATATATATATATATATGAGGTCCATCTGGTCCAATGTGTCCTTCAATGATCTTGTTTCTTTATTGATTTTCTGTTCGGATGATCTGTCTGTTACTGAGAGTGGTGTGTTAAGATGTCCTACAATTAATGTATTCATATTAGAATGACTATTTTGATTAACAGCTGGCTTATGTAGTTGGCTGCTCCTATATTGGGGGCATAAATATTTACAGTTGTTAGATCTTCTTGGAGGATAGACCCTTTAAGAATGATGTAGTGTCCTTCTGTATCTCTGACTATAGTCTTTAGCTTAAAATCTTATTTATCTGGTGTGAGAATCTCTACCGCAACTTTCTTTTGAGGCCCATTGGCATGAAAGATGGTTCTCCATCCCTTCACTTTCAGTCTGGATGTATCTTTAGGTTCCAAATGTGTCTCTTGTAGTCCGCATATGGATAGGTCCTGTCATTTTATCCAGTCTGTAACCCTGTGCCACTTTATGGGAACATTTAGGCCATTCACGTTGACAGTGATTATTGAAAGATAAGTTTTTATGGACCTCATGTTGCCTGTGAAGTCCTTGTTTCTATAGATTGTAAGTTTCTGTTCTATGTCACTCATAGGTTTTTTCTACTTTTATAAAACCCCCCTTAATATTTCTTTTAGTGCTGGCTTGATGTTCACATACTCTTTTAAACCTTGACGGTCTCGGAAGCTCTTTATTTCTTCATCCATTTTGAATGTCAGCTTTGCCGGATAAAGTAGTTTTGGCTGCATATCCTCTCATTTAGTGCCCTGAATATATCATGCCACCCCTTTCTGGCTTGCCAGATTTCTGTGGACAGATCTAATGTTATTCTGATGGGTCTTCCTCTCTACATAAGGAATCTCTTCCCCCTAGCTTCCCTCAGGACCTCTTGTCTAAAATTATAATTTGTGAGTCTCACAGTGATGTGTCTAGAGGATTTTCTAGATTCATTGATTTTGGGGGATGTCCTTTCTGCCTCTATGACACGAACATTTGTTCCATTCCCCAGACTGGGGAAATTTTCATCCAGAATTTGTTCAGCTATGTCTTCTAGTCTCTGTCTTTCTCCACTCCCTCAGGGATTCCAATAATTCTGACGTTGGAACGTGTCATGGCATCATTTATTTTCCTATGTCTGTTCCCATGGTTTCTAAGCAGTTTGTTCCAGCTCTCCTCCTGACGTTTATTCTCTAGCACCTTCTCATCTAGATCACTAATTCTATCCTCTGTCTCCATTACCCTAGCTGTTAGACTATTTAGATTAGATTGGATCTCATTGATAACATTTTTAACATGAGCCATATTGGCTCTCAGTTCCGTGCTTGGAGATTCTCTGTTGTCATAATGTTTTTCTCCAACCTAGCCATTGCCTGGATAATTGTTCCCCTGAATTCCCTTTCCAACATACTGTTTATGTCCATACCCAATAGTTCTAAGTGAGAGGGCGCAGTCTCTGGGTATTTCCTCTGTTGGGTGTTCCTCCTCCTAGTCATTTTGATGGGAAGTGGTTGAGGGGATGTAAAGCTGAATATATCACCCACGATCCAGGCAAAGGGCACCCTGGAAGGTTTCAGAGCAATCAGAATTCACCACCAAAAAGAAAGAAAAAAGATAAAAAGAGAGAGAGAAAGATAAAAAAAATCCCAGCCAAAATGAGGCCCAAAAATAAGATTCATGAGGTATATAAACAAACTTGAACAAACATAAAGACCGACAAAAGTAAATGACAAGAAATAAAGGAACCTAATCAGAATGAACCCCAAGAATAAGATTTATATAATACCAGAACAAAAACATACACAGAAACTCTGATAGACGAATAAGATGGAGGAGGTTCTTATAAATCCTCAATGTGGGCAAGGAGGGTTATTTCGGATCTTCCTGGGTGTATCATTGTATTAAGCATCTAGTTGTAATGTTAAGTAGTTTAAAAAAAATTAAAAGACCAAGAATTGTGAGAATGAATCAAAAAAAAAGAAAGAAAGAAAGAAGAAAGAAAGAAAGGAAGAAAGAAAGAAAGAAAGAAAGAGAAAGAAAGAAGAAAGAAAGAAAGAAGAAAGAAAGAAAGAAGAAAGAAAGAAAGAAAGAAAGAAAGAAAGAAAGAAAGAAAGAAAGAAAGAAAGAAAGAAAGGAAGAAAGAAAAAGGGATCCTGTGGTTATTGTCCTCTTGCGTTTGCTTATCTTCTGTGGGAGAGGCCTGCCACGTTGTTTTCCAGTCAATCTTGCTTGGGTTGAGTGGCCCTGCAGCCCATCACAGGACTGGGCTTTGTGGAAACCTTTTTTTTCAGGTTTTTGCTCTCTGGGGGTTTTTGTTCTTTTGCAACTTTTTGCAGCTTTTTGGAGTGTCCGAGCAAAGAATCTGCCTGTACCCAGACCTCCACCTCAGAGAGAAGCCTCAGTCTGCCCCCCTCTGGGTGGGCCAGAACACATAGACTCCCCCTCTGCAAACTCCACTGTACACTGCAGCCTCCCACAGCCATGCGTACCCCGAGCCACCATCCCAGTGGTCCTGCAAGGCTCCCGCTTGCTTCTGAACCCCCACGCCACTAAAGCCACGAGGGATATTTGTCTGGGCAACTCTGTTCTGGTGGTTCAGTTGCCGGAACTGCTCTCCAGCCTCCTGGCCCACGCAGGTGCACTCAGATTCCTGCCAGAGATTGGGCCACGTTCTCTCAGGCTCAGGCTGGGCACGCCCAGACCCTGCGGCAGAAGGTGGATGTCCGAGGTCCTAGAAACCACAGGCTAGGGCTCACACCAAGCTCTCTTAGGTGCTTGTGGGAATGCACCCAGCCCATGCAGTGGTGTAAGCAGTGGAAAGCTGCAGGCTCATGGACCACGGACTGGTCCCCCCACCGATCTCTCTTTAATGCAGATGGTTGCTTGTGGTGGTGTCCTTCCTAGGAATGTGGGCTTACACCCGTGCCCATGACCACCCAATTCACTAGTTGCTCCTCATGATCTTTTGCTGTTTTTGAGTGTTTTTAACCAAATTCTTGGTTAACGCTGGTCCCCAACCACAGGGCACTTTCTTTTGGGGTATTAGTTTCCTTGGGTCGCTTCTGGTGGCTTCCTCCTCCTTCTGTTTATCCTCTGATATAGGTCCGAGTATTCTCACTCCACTTTACCTCTCCATTGCTGCCTTCTGCTCCTGTATAGATCCAGAAGTGAATAATCTTACATCTCAGGCTGATTTCATTGGTGTTCAGAGTGTTCTGGTAGATATCCAGCTCACTTGAGGGGACCAGTTGGAACAGGGTCTCCTACTTCTCTGCCATCTTGCCCCTCCTCCTAAAGTAGTGATTTTCAAAGTGGGTTCCACATGAAAATCATCTGATAAATTTTAAAAATTCCAAATATTAAGGCCACACCCCTGACTGGTTACATTAGAACCTCAAGAATGGGGTCCAATTATCAGTATTTTTTGTAGCTCCCAAGGTACAACCTATACAAAGAACCACTAGTCAAAGAGATCAGTGAAACTCAGTATGAATGGGGACCTTGAGTCTAGCACTGGGGAGCAACATGCTTCTGATGGGAGAGCTGGGCTTGGGATCATTCACTATACTGAGGAATGTAAAATTCACAGATAGTGGTGCAGGAGGAAGGTAAGGTACTTGGTAGTTCGGAAGCAGGTTATAAGCAAGAGAAAGCTGGGATAGGAGTGGCTATAGGTAAAGGCCAGGAAGTGAAGGGCTGAGAGCCAGCACCAAGTGATAAAGCAATATCTGTATTATAGGCCAAATGTCTGGAAATAATGAAGGCACTCATTATTATAATGAGATTAGAAGTTTAATTTTCAAAGAAAGTAGAGTTCTCAGGGCCAGGCTGACCAACTGCTTTGATTTTTGCCCGTCTTATGCGTGTGGGCCACTGGATAGGCCCACAGATAAGGAATGTACCAGCTGCTATCTTCCTCAATCTCTTTAATACCATACCTCCTGCACTGCTCAGGCAAAGTAAATTTCTTCCCTGAAGTCCTGAGTTCTTAATTTAGACCTGTCATCCTGTCCTGCCCACCCGTCCTAGATACAAAGAGCATGTTTCACCCCATAAGCATGTGCAAGTTGAGAAGAGCAGCAGCCGCAAGTTGCAGCCAAAGGCAGCTGCACCAGCAGCAGCCTGAGTACCTTACATCTACCAGAAACTTGGCCAACATTGATTATTCAGCGCACAATGAGCTAATGTGAGGATTATTATTAATGTCAGTCTCATTACTTCTCCTTTTTCCTGTCTACTTGCACTCTTACTCTTCTAGGTTATTGTTATTATTTATTATTATTATTTTGGAATCAGGACAGAGGGATGGGCAGGGAGAGTAGCCACATGAAAAAGAGACAAAATAAAGAGACTAGTTATTTTGCCACTTGTCAGCCCCTCTGGTTAAACCCAATCACTATACCCAAACAACTTAGATAAATTTGGGTGAAAAGTTGAAGGAAAAATAAATCACAGTTAGAGGCACACATAAGAATATTCATAATAGCTATTTAAAATTTTAACTTTGGGACTAACTTAGGTAGGTAAGAACTACTGGATAATACAGGGTAGTTCATAATATTAAAGAAAAAGCTGAAGAACCAGCTTTTTAAAAAAAAAATTGAGATACCACTTGCATACCGTAAAACTCACCATTGTAAAATGTACAGTTCACTGTTTTTTTAACATATTCACAAAGTTGTGCAACCATCATGACTATCCAGTTCTAGACCAGTTCATCACCCCAAAATGAAGCTTACCCATTAAACAGTCATTCCCCATTCTCTCTTTCCCCCAGTCCATGGCAACTACTAGTCTACTTTCTGTCTCTATGAATTATCTATTCTGCTATTTCATGTAAATGTAATCATACAGTATTTGTTTTTTTGTACCTGGCTTAGCATAGTGTTTTAAGATTTATCCATGTTGTAACACGTATCAAGTACCTCATTCCTTTTTGTGGCTGAATAATATTTTGTTGTGTGGTTAGAGATGGACATTCAGATTGTTTCTACATTTGGGCTACTATGAGTAATGATACTAGGAACATTTGTGTACAAATTTTTACGTGGATATATACTTTCAATTATTTTTGGCATATACCTAAGGGTGGAATTGCTGGGTCACATGGTAACTATGCCTAACATTTTGAGGACATGCAAAAACATTTTTCAGAAGGACTGTACCATTTCATGTTCTTTTTTATGTTTACATTTTGCATTATATTTATGTTATAAATTTTTTGGAAAAGACATTTTTATTCAGTGTTTAAGATTAAAAACTACAAGATTTTGCTTGTAGCTGATGAGTAAAAAGAAAAAAGCTAAACATAAATTATCAACTGATTAGCTAGTTAAAATTTTTTGACTCAATGTAAAATTATTAATAGCTATACCAGTTATTTTATATAGGCTTAAGAGTTCTGGAGCAAAATAGGTCTAAACAAAATATATCATCTAAGAGCAAAGGGCTAATGGGTATTTGAAAAACTAAATAAGAAAACTGACAAAGAAAAAAAAGAAAAGAAAACTGATAAAGAGAGGTTGTGGCAGACCTTTGATTCTTTTAGGCTTCTATCAGTTGGTTACCACATGCAAGGACCCAGCAGCCAGTTATTTCACCTTTTTACTTGTCTGAGTTAAAAACTTTAACCCACTAAGCAGTAATAGATACCTTATTGATCAGTTGGAAAACAAAGCAGTCCCAATTCTCCAGTAATATATGAGGGTTCTAATTTCTCCACAGCCTTGCCAGCACTCACTTATGTCCCCTGTTTTTTATTACAGCCACCCTAGTGGATGTGAAGTGGGATTTCATTGTATTTTTGATTTGCATTCCCCTAATTACTAACGATGTTGAACATTTTTTCATATGCTTTTTGGCCATTTGCATATCTTCTTGGCAGTAATGTATATTCAGATACTTTGCTTTTTTTTTTTTTTACTTTGCCTATTTTTTAAGAAGATTTTATTTATTTATTTATTTGAGAGAGAAATAGAGATTGAGAGGTTGAGCAGGGGAGAGGAGTAGAAGGAATCTCAAGCAGACTCCCCACTGAGCATGGAGCCCCACTCAGGGCTCAATTCCAAGACCCTGAGTTCATGACCTGAGCCAAAACCAAGAGTTGGATGCTTAAGTGACTGAACCACCCAGGCACCCCTACTTTGCCCATTTTTAGTTGGGTTGTCCTTTTATTTCTGAGTTGTAAGACATAACTTTATATTCTACATGTATTTTATCAGATCTCTAGAATTTTCAGAGTTTTTCTCCCATTATATAGATTGTCTTTTTATTTTTAAGTGTCCTTTGAAGCACAAAAATTTTACATTTTGATTAAATATAATCTATTTTTTCTTTTGTTGCTTGTGCTTTTAGTGTTATATAAAAAAATTGCCTAATCCAAGGTTACTAATATTGAAATCTATATTTTATAAGAAAAAATGAAAAATTACAAAAAAAGTTTTCTTATAAAGAAAATTCTTATAAATAAGAGTTTTATAGATTTGTCCCTTACATTTGGGGCATTGGTCCATTTTGAGTTAATTTTGCATATAGTGTGGAGGGTCTAATTCGATCATTTTTCATGTGAATATCCAATTGTTACAACACTTAAAAAAAACTGTTATTTTCCCATTAAATTGCCTTAGCACTCTTTTTTGAGAATTAGTTGACCATAGCATAACAACTTTATTTATAATGGCCACAAACTGGAAAAAGCCCAATGTCCATCAACCCAAAAAATGTATAAATAAATTATGGCATATCCATATGATGGGATGGTAAGAAACAAATGTTGCTGCACACACGATGGATGAATCTCACAGAAATAGCATTGAGCTAAGAAAGCCAGAAATAAGAGTGTTCTTGTATTAATTCAATTTATATGAAGTTCAAGGACAGATAAGACTAATAACAGTGATAGAAGCCAAAATATAAATTACTGGGGAGGAGGGGATGGTACTGATTAGGAAGGGCCATGGACAGCCAGTTGAGGTAATGGAAAAGATTCTGTATTTTATCTGGATAGGGTTTATATGATTATATACATATGTAAAAAATTTTTGGGCTTGTCTATTTGATTTTGGATGATTCAGCCTCATCTTCTGTGACATTTAGAAGTGTGTTGAGATGTAGTTATGAGATACCTCAGAGTAGCCCTAATTTTCTCAAAACCTAATTATTATATCTCACCTTCTCTTACAATCAAAAGGCAATTGCATAAAAAAAAAAGGCAATTACATCTGCCAGAGGACAACTGATTACCACAGAGAAGAATTTGTCATAACTTCTGAGTTTGCCCTGGATGATAATATTTAACCATTATTAAACAGTTTTCCTATGTGCCCTGACTTTAAAACACTCCAGAGTCTATGTGATTTTGTTCTCTGTAATAAAGACAATTCCTTAAGCTTATAATGGAAAACAATTTATTTTATATGATTTAGAAAAGCAGTTTGACAAAAACAGAGAGGGGAAAAACTGTCTGTTCATTCCCTAGATTCTGCTATGAGGATTTAGTAATAAGCCTAAACATAGGTCTCAAAGCCTATGTCAGAGGGACGTGTTAAGATTCATGACAAATGACATTTATTAGATAAACGGGGCTCTGGAAGTCAAACAAAATTGTTTTGGACACCAAGAGGCTAGAAGCAGCTGCTGTGGAGATTTCAGATGCTTATGTCAGGAGCTTATCTCAAGGGCAGGGCTGCTCTTTGGCTTCTGCCAAAGTCTTTTCTGCTTTTGTGGGTAAGAAAAGGATACAGGGTAGTTGTCCAGACCAGTATGCTGGCTCTGTGCCCATGACACTTAATTCCCTTGTCATAAGGCTCATGAGACCAATGATGGTTTTGGTCCTTACTAAGAAGTGTAGGTATGGAGGGACTATGTTTATTGAGGCTGACAACTATAAGCCTGTAATTAAAACAACACAAGAGGGAACATTTTTAGTTTGTGCAAAAATGAATTTTGTAGCCCACTCTTTTGAATGAAGGAATGAAGAAGAATGGCCCAATTGATGGTGGGAAAAGACACATTCAGGCAAGAATGCCAGACAGGATGATTAACCTTAATACCACTGGAGACTTTCAAGGGGAAGAGTGATGGCCTCTGAGGGTTCACATTCACTCTCCTCTCTTCCAACATACATACTTAGGATTTTCAGCACTTTGAATAGCCACCCGAAGTTAGTTCACCTTGGTATGAGGTTAAGGAACAAGCAAAAGAATCTCCTCTACCTTTGTCTTTGAATAGTGCAAATTGTGTGTATCAATTACTTGAGTTTCCCTCATTAAAATTCATCTTTGTACTTAACTCCATCTTATTTTGTATATCTTTTTAAAGTCTTCATAATGGTTTGATGGACTTAGCTCATTTAATCCTCCCAAGAGCTATATAAGGTAGGTAAGAAACATACTGTCCACTTTTTTCAGATTAAGTAACTGTGGCCAGAAAGATAAAGTGACTCATCCAAAGGCATAAGTTGAAAGAAGAAGAGTTAGGTGAGTTGAACAACCATACCAGTTTGCCTGAAACTGTCCCAGTTTTAGCACTGAAAACCCCATATGCTGGGGAAGCCTCTTAGTTCTGAGCAAACCTGGATGATTGGTTACCCTATAGCTAGGATTAAAATCTATATCCCCCAGGTCTCGGGCCAATGCTAGTGATGCTGTCCTATGTCATCTCTATTCTGAGAACTGTTATCTAAGTAGTATTTCTCCTTCTCTACACCTTAGTGTACCAGGATATTTCTTCATGGTGGGTCACCTCCCCTCCCACTCTCCCTAGGACAGAAGCAATGGCAGCTAGTGGCCCTGAAAGGTATTCGAGACAGTTTTGGCAAAAGAAAACCATGTTTCAGCTTTCTTATCCAAAAAACAATGAAAATAATCCCTATATTGCTTACCTCACATGGTTGTTGTGTGGATCAAATAATAATGGATGTGAAAGTGCTTTTTAAACTCTTAATAGCTGGTCACATGTAAGAAATTGTGGTTATTATCTACCCACCCAGGTAGACACTTGTCTTACTCTCCTCCAGGTCAGCAAGTGGTACAGCAACTAATTGTGTGAACTTTGGCAAATTTCTTGTCCTCTGTGCTTCAGTTTCCTTATATGTAAGATAGGGATAATAATAATCTCTGATATGGTGGGGTAAAGTATTGAATGAATTATTATTAAATGTAAAACATTTAAAAGAGTTCCTGGCACATGGTCCTGGCTATATAAGCATTAGCTGTTTGGGATTGGCTTCCTCACCCCCTGTAACTCAGAGCCAGAGACTATACTAAGTGGACCCATAAACCAAGTGATGCATAAACCAAGCCACCACTTTCCCTTTTCACTAGTTCCCTATTTTTTGTGTTATGTACTCACAGCCTTCCCATCATGGATTGCCAAGAAAATGAGTACTGGGACCAATGGGGACAGTGTGTCACCTGCCAACTGTGTGGGCCTGGACAAGAACTCTCTAAGGTAAGTACCTCTGATCAGGATACTTATTTCTGTCACATTCTAGGATCCAGCCTCACAATTGAGGGGGTCCAAGATTAAGAGAGTCAGCCCCACCTGGGGCTAATCCACTTTAGCAGGCAAAACATGGAATCCAAAGATTATGATAATAGCAGTGACAGTGCCAAAAAAAGTCCACTTGACAGGATCAGGGTCAGGGGAGGGTTCCATGAGATAATGCCATATATCAAGAGCAGATATGGAATGCAGAGGCCTAGGAAGACTGTTTAGCATTAGGGAAATCTGTCAACTAAATTAGGGCCCATCCTCTTGGGATTCAGGAGCCAGATGTCAGGTCTGAACTGATACAGAGCTGCTTCAGATCAGGTAGCAGAGGAAGGCCTCTCTAAGGAGGTGTCTTCTGGGGACAGAATATAGCTAGTACAGAGTCCCAAGGTGTGAATGAACTAGGCACATATAAGGAAGAAGAAGAAAGTTAGTTCAGCTGATGTAAAGTGAAATAGAGTGGTACACAATGAGGTCATAGAGAAAGATATGGGCCAAACCATGTGAAGTCTTAAAGTCTATGATGAGAAATTTTCATTTTTTCACTAGATACACCAGGTACCCTTTGGAGGGTTTTGATTCAAAGAGTGACATGATCCTATAAGTAAAATAAAATACAACAATTATTTAGCCCACCTTCCTATCTCTCTATTTCACAAATGAAGAGACTAAGTCCCAGAGACACCAACAGATGGAAGCATTAACTCTAATTTTAACTCCTTACATGTAACACAGAGGAGTGCCCACATGGTTGATAAGGAATCTCAAGAACCAGGAAAGGTCATCAGAGGTTAGGTCATGTTGGACATTGGGATGGACCTGATGGACTAAGCTGCTTGGCTTAACATAATCTATTTTCAGTATTACATTGATCTTCATGATAAAAGGTCTTGGCACTCCCATTAAGAATAATCTCTTACAAATATTTCTATCATGTACATGGCTATTATGTTTAAAGCCATCCGTGTTTACAAACCTGAACTTCTCCAAGGGAGAAAAATTCGTCTTTCTATCAAACTGCTGTTACCAAACTCTTAAAACATGACCCATGATGAAATGTACATTTGTGTATTTCAGCGCCACTAGAAAGCTCAGAGAAAATGAATGAGATGCAATGTTGTGTTCCTGCAAAAGCTTTATATATAAACAGATTGCACTTGTATAGCAGTCTGTACCTTGTAAAGGACTTTCGTGTGGCATTATCTAATTTGGAGGTATTAAGAACTCCATTTTAGATTAGGAAACTAAGACTCAGAGAGGATGCATGACTTTCCCAAAGTCAAAATGGCTTAATAAAAATAAACATAAGCCAGATAAACAAGGATTTGAGTCTCAGCTTTACTATGGGGAAATTAGTTTATCTCTGACCCAATTAGGATGTGCTAAGTTAAAAGTAACATAAAACAGCAGTGATTTGAACCCTAAACACATTTATTTATGTAATGAAGTCTAGAGGTCAGAAGACTGTGTTTGGTTGAGCAGATCAACAATGTTTTCAGGGACCCAAGCTCTTTTTAGTCCTCATCTTCGGTATCTTGTTTTGTCCTCATGCTTGTGTCCTCTTGGTTGCCATAACTCAAAGCATCACATCTTCACAGCATAGTCAAAGTCAGAAAGAAGGGGCAGGGACAAAGTACCTTGACTTTTATTAGGGAAGAAGTATTTTCCTAGAAGCTCCTCAGTAGATTTCCCCTTATATCCTATGGGTGAAGATTGGATGCTGTATCTCTAAACTGCAAGAAAGGATAGGAAATTAATACCTGGCAAATGGGAATGGGATTACCATGATTAACTAAGACCAATCAAAAATCAATACTTGAGACTAGTCACCTTGCAACTAAGAATGAAATCAATGTGCTATTAGTAAATAAGAAAATGGGCAATAACTTTTAGATAAGCAGGTAACATCATTTGACACAGCCTTGTTTTTACAGGTAGTTTTATTTAGTTTTAAAATTTACTCGTAAGGATTGTAATCATTACTATCAATAAATCTTCACAGAAAATCAAAACTATTTCCTCAGGACATATTCCTAAAAGTGTAATTACTATGCAAATTAATGCATACTGTATTTTTGTTTTTGTTTTTGTTTTTTCTAAGCTTTTTTCCCCAAATACTTTTATTTTATTTTTTCAGTGTTACAAGATTCATTGTTTATGTACCACACCCAGTGCTCCATGCAATACTTGTCCCCCTTCAATACCCACCACCAGGCTCGCCCAACCTTCACCCTCCTCCCCTCCAAAACCTTCAGTTTGTTGCTCAGAGCCCAGTCTCTCATGGTTCATCTCCCCCTGCGATTTCCTCCAATTCAGCCTTCCTTTCCTTATCCCAATGTCCTCCATGTTTTTCCTTATGCCCCACATGTAAGTGAGACGATATGATAATTGACTCTCTCTGCTTGACTTATTTCACTCAGCATAATCTCTTCCAGTCCCTCCCACGTTGATACAAAAGTTGGGTATTCATCCTTTCTGATGGAGGCATAATATTCCATTGTATCTATGGACCATATCTTCTTGATCCATTCATCTGTTGAAGGGCATCTTGACTCTTTCCACAGTCTGGCGATTGTGGCCATTGCTGCTATGAAAATTGGGGTACATGTGGCCCTTCTTTGTACTGCATCTGCATCTTTGGGGTAAATACCCAGTAGTGCAATGGCAGGGTCATAGGGTAGTTCTATTTTTAATTTCTTCAAGAATCTCCACACTGTTTTCCAAAGGGGCTGTACCAACATGCATTTCCACCAACAGTGGAAGAGGGTTCCCCTTTCTCCACATCCTCTCCAACATTTGTTGTTTACTGTCCTGTTGACTTTGACCGTTCTAACTGGTTTGAAGTGGTATCTCAGTGTGGTTTTGATTTGAATCTCCCAGATGGCTAATGATGATGAACATTTTTTCATGTGTCTGTTAGCCATTTGTATGTCTTCTTTGGAGAAGTGTCTATTCATGTCTTCTTCCCATTTTTTGATGTGATTATCTGTTTTTGGAGTGTTGAGTTTGAGGAGTTCTTTATAGATCTTGGATATCAACCCTTTGTAGTGTCATT
>CM052901.1:59399950-59440630 GCA_028534135.1 Potos flavus
AGTTGAGTCCTGATTTGTGACCCAGTATGTGGTCTATTCTGGAGATAGTTCCATGTGCGCTCGAGAAGAATGAGTATTCTGTTGTTTTAGGGTGGAATATTCTGTATATATCTATGAGGTCCATTTGGTCCAGTGTGTCATTCAAAGCTGTTATTTCTTTATTGATTTTCTGTTTGTGTGATCTGTCTGTTACCGAGAGAGGCGTGTTAAGATCTCCTACAATTAATGTATTCATATCAATATGCCACTTTATTTTGATTAACAGTTGACTTATGTAGTTGGCTGCTCCTATATTGGAGGCATAAATGTTTACAATTGTTAGATCTTCTTGGAGGATAGACCCTTTAAGAATGACGTAGTGTCCTTCTGTATCTCTGACTACAGTCTTTAGCTTAAAATCTAATTTATCTGATATGAGAAACGTTACTCCAGCTCTCTTTTGAGGCCCATTGGCATGAACGATGGTTCTCCATCCCTTCACTTTCAGTCTGGATGTATCTTTAGGTTCCAAATGTGTCTCCTGTAGACAGCATATGGACGGGTCCTGTCATTTTATCCAGTCTGCAACCCTGTGCTGTTTTATGGGAGCATTTAGGCCGTTCACGTTGAGAGTAATTATCGAAAGATAAGTTTTTATTGACATCATGTTACCTGTGAAGTCCTTGTTTCTATAGATTGTAAGTTCCTGTTCTATGTCACTCATGGGTTCTTTCTACTTTTATAGAACCCCCCTTTAATATTTCTTGTAGTGCCGACTTAGTGGTCACATACTCTTTTAATCCTTGTCGGTCTTGGAAGCTCTTTATCTCTCCATCCATTTTGAATATGAGCCTTGCTGGATAAAGTATTCTTGGCTTCATGTTCTTCTCATTTAGTGTCCTGAATATGTCTTGCCAGCCCTTTCTGGCTTGTCAGGTTTCTGTGGACAGGCCTGATGTTATTCTGATGGGTCTTCCTCTGTATGTAAGGGATCTTTTCCCCCTAGCGAGCCTCAGGACCTCTTGTCTAAAATTGAAATTTGCAAATTTTACAATTATGTGTCTCGCTGATTTTCTAGACTTGTTGATCCTGGTGGGTGTCCTTTCTGCCTCTAGGACTCAAGCACTTGTTCCATTCCCCAGATTGGGGAAATTTTCATTCAGATTTGGTCAGCTATATCTTCTAGTCTTCTGTCTTTCTCTACCCCCTCAGCAAATCTAATAATTCTGACATTGGTACGTTTCATGGCATCATTTATTTCCCTAAGTCTGATCTCATGGTTCCTAAGCAGTTTTTCCAGCCCTTCTCCTGACCCTTTTTCTCAACCACCTTGTCCTCTAGATCACTAATTATATCCTCTGTCTCCATAACTCTAGCTGTTAGACTATTTAGATTAGATTGGATCTCACTGATAGCGTTTTTAACATCTGCCATACTGGTTCTCATTTCTGCCCTTAGAGATTCTATGTTGTCATTAACGTTTTTCTCCATCCTAGCCATTGCCTGGATAATTGTTACCTTGAATTCCCTTTCCAACATACTGTTTATGTCCATGTCCAATAGTTCTGAGGGAGAGGGCACTGTCTCTGGGTTTTTCCTCTGTTGGGTGTTCCTCCTCCTAGTCATTTTAATGAGATGTGAATGAGAGGATGTATAACTGAATATATCACCCATGATCCAGGCAGGGTGCACCCTGGAAGGTTTTGGAGCAATTGAAATTCACCACCAAAAGAAAGAATAAAAATTAAAAAAAGAGAGAGAAAGAGAAAAAAAGAGAGATCCCAGCCAGAATGGGCCCCAAAAATAAGATTTATAAGGTATATAAACAAACATAGTGACCAACAAAAATAAATGAGAAGAAATAAAAGAACCTAGTCAGAATGAACCCCCAAGAATAAGATTTATATAATACCAGAACAAAAGCAAGTACACAGAAACACTAGCAGAAGGATAAGATGGGAGGGTGGTTATAACTCCTCGTTGCATTGTATTAAGCCTCTAGCTGTAATGTTAAGTAATTTTTAAAAAATTAAAAAAAAAAAAACCAAGAAACGTAAGTCGAGTGAAAAAAAAAGAAGAGAGAAAGAAAAAAACTTGTATTTACAAACTATACAGGTTTTAGCATATTATCGGAAGTTTAATATATTGATTTCCCCTGATGTTGGGGTTTATAGTTTTAGGGGACCCTGTGGTTATTGCCCTCTTGTTTTTGGCTTGTCTTCTGGGGGAGGGGCCTGCTGCCTTGTTTTCCAGTCAATCTTGCTTGGGTTGAGTTGTCCTGCCCCCAGTCAAGGGGCTGGGCTCTGTGGAAACCGGATTTTCAGGCTTCTGCTCTCTGGAGGTTTTTGCTCTTTTGCAGCTTTTTCACCTTTTCTGAGAGTCCAAGCAAGGAGTCTGCCCATACCCAGGCCTCCGCATCACAGAGAAGCCTCAGTCTACTCCCCTCTGGGTGATCCAGAATGCAGTCTCCTCTCTGCAAGCTCCGCTCACACCGCAGCCTGCCACAGGCTGTGCCCACCTCTAGCCACTGTCTCAGTGACCCCGCGAGGCCCTCACTAGCCTCTGCACCTTCACCTGACCAAAGCCGCGAGGTCTAGGAAACTCGCTTCTGGTGGCTGCCATTGCCAGGACTGCTCTCAGGGCTCCAGGCCCGCGCTGGGTGTGCTCAGATTCGTGCCCGAGATTGGCCTAGTCCTCTGCATGAGCTGGGAGTGCCAAGACCCTGCAGCAGGCAGTGGATGTCCTACGGTCCTAGAGACCACTGGCCAGGGCTCCCACCTGGTGTCTTAGGAGCTTGTGGGAGTGCACCCAGTCCACGGAGTGCTGCACACAGAAAAAAGCTGCAGGCTCATGGACCACACCAGGTTCTCTAAGACACTTGCAGGAGTGTGCCTCACCCACGAAATGGTGCAAGGAGTGGAAAGCTGCAGGTTCATGAACCACAGACTTGACCCCCGCCAGTCTTTCTTTGACACAGGTGGTGTCCTTCCTGGGAACGTGGGTTTAGGCCCACGCCTGTGACCACCCACTTCCATTAGTTGGTCCTTAAGATCTTTTGCTCTTTTTAAGTGTTTTTAACCGGACTGTAAGTTAATGCTGGTCCCCAACCACAGGGCACTTTCCTTTGGGGTATTACTGTCCTTGGGTCACTTCTGGTGGCTCCCTCCCCCTTCTGTTTATCCTCCGATATAGGTTTGAGTGTTCCCACTCTTCTTTAAGTCTCCACTTCTGCCTTCTGCTCCTGTAGAGATCCAGAAGTGAAAAATCTTACTTCTGAGGCTGAATTCATGGGCGTTCAGCGTGTTCTGGTAGATATTCAGCTCACTTTAGGGGACTGGTTGTAGCAGGGTCTCCTACTTGTCTGCCATCTTGCCCTTCCTCGCTCCCTCTCTGCTTTTATTTTATTTTATTTTTCATTCCCTTCCACTATGTTCATTCTGTACTGTACCTTAAACTTACACATATGAGCAAAATCATACGGTATTTGTCTTTCTCTGACTAATTCATTTCCCTTAGCATATTACACTCTAATTTGATTCACATCATTGCAAATAGTAAGATTTCATTCTTTTTGATGGCTGAATAATATATATATATATATATATATATATATATATATATATATATATATCTCATAATATAATACTTCTTCTTTACCCATTCATCAGTGGATGGATATCTAAGCTCTTCCCATATTTTAGGTATTGTGGATAATGGCTATAAACACTGGGATATATATGTCCCCTTTGAATCACTCTCTTTTTATCTTTGGGTAAATACCTATTAGTACAATACTGGGTTATAGAGTAGTTCTATTTTTAACTTTTGAAGGAACCTCCATACTGTTTTCCAGAGTGACTGTATCAGTTTGCATTCCCAGTAACACCATAAGAGGTTTCCCCTTTCTCCGCACCCTCACTAACATTTGTTATTTCCTGAGTTGTTAATTTTAGCCATTGTGACTGGTGTGAGGTGGTATCTCATTGTGGTTTTTATTTGTATTTCCCTCATGATGAGTGACATTGACCTTTTCTTCATGTGTCTGTTAGCTATTTCTGTGTCTTCTTTGGAGAAATGCCTGTTCATGGCTCCTGCCCATTTCTTAACTAGATTTTTTGGGGGGTTGGGTGTTGAGTTTGATAAGTTCTTTGTCTATTTTGGGCACTAGCCCTTTATCTGATTTTTCATTTGCAAATATCTTCTCCCATTCCATTGTTTGCCTTTTAGTTTTACTGACTGTTTCCTTTGTTGTGCAGAAGCTTTTTATCTTGATGAAGTCCCAACAGTTCATTTTCACTTTTGTTTCTTTTGCCTCCAGAGACATGTCTTGTAAGAAGTTGCCACAGCAGAGCTCAAAGAGATTGCCGCCTGTGTTCTCTGGGATAGTGATGGCTTTGTGTCTCAGATTTAGGTCATTCATCAATTTTTATTTTATTTTTGTTTATGGTATAAGAGAGTGGTACAGTTTCATTCTTTTCCATGTTGCTGTCCAATTTTCCCAATACCATTTGTTGAAAAGACTATCTTTTTTCCATTGGATATTCTTTCCTGCTTTATCAAAGATTAGTTGACTATAGACTTGTGGGTCCATTTCTGGGTTCTCTATTCCTGTTCCATTGATATATGTGTCTGTTTCTGTGCCAGTAACATACTCTCTTGTTAATTACAGCTTTGTAATACAGCTTGAAGTCAAGAATTGTGATGTCTCCCACACTGGTTTTCTTTTTTAAGATTATTTTGGCTATTTAGGGTCCTTTCTGGTTCTATACAAATTTTATTTTATTTATTTATTTAGTTAGTTAGTTAGTTAGTTAGTTCTCAGTTTCTTTTTTTTCCCCAAATACTTTTATTTTATTTTTTCAGTGTTACAAGATTCATTGTTCATGTACCACACCCAGTGCTCCATGCAATCTGTGCCCTCCTCAGTACCCACCACCAGGCTCGCCCAACCCCCCACTCCCTCCCCTCCAAAACCTTCAGTTTTTTGCTCAGAGTCCACAGTCTCTCATGGTTCATCTCCCCCTCTGATTTCCCCCAACTCACCTTCCTTTCCTTCTCACATGTCCTCCATGTTTTTCCTTATGCTCCACAGGTGAGACCATGTGATAGTTGACTCTCTCTGCTTGACTTATTTCACTCAGCACAAATTTTAGAATTCATTTTTCTAGTTCCGTGAAAAATGCTAGTATTATTTCAATAGGGATTGCATTGAATGCATAGATTGCTTTGGGAAGTATGGACATTTTAAGAATATTTGTTCTTCTAACCCATGATCATGTAATGCATTCCATTTCTTTGTGTCTTCCTCAATTTCTTTCATATGTGTTCTATACTTTTCAGACTACAGATCTTTTACTTCTTTGGTCAGGTTTATCTCTAAGTATCTTATGGTTTTTGGTACAATTGTAAATGGGATCGATTCCTTTATTTCTCTTTCTGCTGCTTCATTATTAGTATATAGAAATGCAACACACCTCTGTGCATTGATTTTATATCTTGTAACTTTGTTAAATTCCTGTATCATTTCTAGCAAATTTTAGCGGAATCTTTTGGGTTTTCTACATAGAATATCATGTCATCTGTGAAGAGTGAAAGTTTGACCTCTTTGATGATTTGGATGCATTTTATTTGTTTTATTTGCTGATTGCAAAGACTAGTACTTCCAGTACTATGTTGAACAATATTGGTGGGAGCGGATATCCCTGTCATGTTCCTGACCTTAGGGGAAAAGCTTTCAGTTTTTCTTTTGTATATGGCTTTTAAGATGTTGAGCTATGTTGCCTCTACCCCTACTTTGTGGAGGGTTTTTATCAAGACAGGATGCTGTATTTTGTCAAATGCATATTCTGCATCTATTGAGCGGATCATGTGATTGTTATCCTTTCTCTTATCAATGTGGTGCATCATGTTGATTTTTAGGGGATATTGTACCTTTGCCATCTCAGAATAAATATAATTTATCTTTTTTATTATTATTATGTTATGTTAGTCACCATACAGTATGTCATTAGTTTCTGATGTAGTGTTCCAAGATTCATTGTTTATGTGTAACATCCAGTGCTCCATGCAATACATGCCTTCCTTAATACCCATAACTGGGCCAACTTACCCCCCACCCCCCTCCCTTCTAAAACCCTGTTTGTTTCATGGACTCCACAGTCTCTCATGGTTCATTTCCCCCTCCGATTCCACCCCCCTTCATTTTTCCCTTCCTTCTCCTAATGTCCTCCATACTATTCTTTACATTCCACAAGTAAGTGAAACCATAGGATAATTGACTTTTTGACTTCCTGCCTCACATTGAGGTCTTTTATCCATTTCGAGTTTATCTTTGTGTATGGTGTAAGAAAATGGTCAAGTTTCATTCTTCTATATATAGCTGTCCAATTTTCCCAGCACCATTTATTGAAGAGACTGCCTTTTTTCCACTGGATATTTTTTCCTGCTTTGTTGAAGATTATTTGACCATAGCGTTGCAGGTCCATATTTGGGCTCTCTACTCTGTTCCACTGGTCTATGTGTCTGTTTTTGTGCCAGTACCATGCTGTCCGGGTGATCACAGCTTTGTAGTAGAGCTTGAAATCAGGCAACGTGATGCCCCCAGCTTTGTTTTTCTTTTTCAACATTTCCTTAGCAATTCAGGGTCTTTTCTGGTTTCGTACAAATTTTAGGATTGTTTGTTCCAGCACTTTGAAAATGCCAGTGGAATTTTGATCGGGATGGCATTGAAAGTATAGATTGCTCTGGGCAGTATAAACATTTTAACAATGTTTATTCTTCTGATCCATGAGCATGGAATGCTTTTCCACCTTTTTGTGTCTTCTTCATTTTCTTTCATGAATGTTCTGTAGTTCCTCAAGTACAGATCTTTTACCTCTTTGTTTAGGTTTTTTCCCATGTATTTTTTTTTAAGTTCTTCTTTAATTTCTTTGTTAACCCATTCGTTCTTTAGTGGGGTGACCTCCATGTATTTGTGGTTGTTCCAAATATTTTCTTGTGGTTGACTTCAAATTTCATAGCATTGTGGTCTGAAAATATGCATGGTATGATCTCAGTCTTTTCGTAGTGGTTGAAGCCTGATTTGTGACCCTGTATGTGATCTATTCTGGAGAATATTCCATGTGCACTCGAAAAGAGTGTATATCCTGCTGCTTTTGGATGAAATGCTCTGAATATATCTGTTAAGTCTATCTGGTTCAGTGTGTCATTCAGGCCCTTGTTTTCTTGTTGATCTTCTGCTTATATGATCTGTCCATTGATGTGAATAAGGTGCTAAAGTCCCCTACTATTACTGTATTATTATCAATCAGTTTCTTCAAGTTTTTTATTAATTGATTTATATATTTGGCTGCTCCCAAGTCAGCAGCATAAATATTTAAAATTGTATATTCTTGCTGAATGGAACCCTTTACTATGATATAGTGCCTTTCTTCATCTCTCATTATTGTGTTTGTTTGAAACATTATGGTGTTTCAAACATTATGGTGTTTGTTTGAAAATCTAGTTTGTCTGATATAAGTATGGCTACTCCAGCTTTCTTTTGATGCTCATTAGCATGGTAAATTATTCTCTACTCCCTCACTTTCAAACTGGATGTGTCTTTGGGTCTAAAATGAGTCTCTGGCAAATGGCATATCGATGGGTTTTGTGTGTGTGTGTTTTTTTATTCATTCTGATACCTTATGCCTTTTGATTGGAGCATTTATTCCATTTACATTCAGAATAATTATTGACATATATGAACTTAGTGCCAGTATATTACCTGTGAAGTCTCTGTTTCTGTCTAGACTGTGTTGCTTTTGGTATCTCTTTCTCAGTCAAATGGTCCTCTTTAATATTTATTGCAGAACTGGTTTAGTGTTCATTAACTCATTTAGTTTTTACTTATCTGGGAAACTATATCGCTCCTTCTATATTGAATGACAGCCCTGCTGGATAAAGTATTCTTGGCTGCATATTTTTCCTTGTAACATGTTGAATATTTCCTTCAGCTCCCTTCTGGCCTGCCAAGTTTCAACAGACAGGTCTGCTGCTACCTTATGTGTCTACACTTGTAGGTTAAGGACCTTTTTCCCATGGCATCAAATACTAATGATGTACTATATGTTGGCTAACAGAACATAATAATTAAAAAAAAAATCCTTTTCCCTACCTACTTTCAGAATTCTCTTTTTACCCTTGTATTTTGCAAGTTTCACTGTGATATGTCTTGGTGTTGACTTGTTTTGTTGATTTTGAGGTAAGTTATCTGTGCTTCTTGGATTTGAATGTGTTTTCCTTCCCCAGATTTGGGAAGTTCTCAGCTATAATTTGTTTAAATAAACCTTATGCCCATTTTTCTCCTCTCTTCTTCTTCTGGGGCTCCTGTGATATGGATATTATGTTCCTTTATGGACTCATTGAGTTCCTAAGGTTACATGCATGATCTAGTAGTTTTCTTTCCCTCTTATTTTCAACTTCATTATTTTTCATAATTTTATCTATTTATTTATTTATTTATGTATATCACCAAATCTTTCCTCTGTTTCTTCAATCCTTGTTGTGATTATATCCAGTTTTGCATCTCAGTTGTAGCATTTTTTATGTCAACCTGACTACTTTTAATTCTTTTATATCTATAGCAAGGGTTTCTCTGGTGTCTTCTGTGCTTTTTCAAGTCCAGCTGGTAGTCTTATGACTGCTGCTTTAAATTATTGTTCAGATATATTGCTTATATCTGTTTTGAGCAAGTCCTTAGCTGTGATTTCTTCCTTACCTTTCTTTTAAGGAGAATTTCCTCCATCTTGTCATTTTGGCTAAGTTTCTGTCTTTTGCATGTTTTATAAGCTTGTTATCTTCCCTACACCTGAAAGTAATGCTATATTAAAAAGCATCATACACTGTCCAGGGCCTGACACTGTAGGAAGTATTTCTTGTGTATGCTATGTGTACTTTGGTGTTGAGTTTTGGCTGCTCTTCCCCACTGGTCAAACCTCTGCAGAGTTCCTCCTTGCTTGTGGTGGGGAGTGTTTGGAACTTTAACTAGGTGTGCTTTGATTTGTTTGTTCAAATAAGCTTTGAAAAAAAAAAGAAGAAAAAGTCTGATTTAAAAAAAAAAAGAAAAAAACTAACAGGAACAAGAACAAATAAAAACAATCAGAAAACTATAAGCCTGATTCCTAAGAGAAGAAAGAAAGAAAGAAAGAAAGAAGAAAAAAGAAGAGAAAAACAATTCTCTTCCCCCCAAAGAGAAAAGGAAATGAAAAAACAAACAAAAAACTATAAGCCTGATTCTAAAGAACAGAAAAGAATTAAAAAAAATTAAAGCCTGGTCTTATTTCCACCAGAACTGCTGGTGACACTTTGAAGCACTCTATGATCAGTAGACCTTGTGCATGCAGGGTGCTCCTATGCTGGTCTTCTGGGGGAGAGGCCCCATGCACTGGCTCAGAGTCAGACATGCCCCAGTACATATACACTTGCCAGGCACAAGGGGGCAGGTTTTGGTGTAAGCAGGTCTCGCCTCCTCTTGGGGCCACTGTGTTGCTCTCTGAAGTCTGACTGTGTTGTTGGCGAGAGGAAAAATGTCTCCACCCCACTCTCTTGTCCCTGTCAGGAAGCCCTTACAGAATAGCAGAGGCCCTCAGCCCACCCAGCACCACAGTTCTCCTGCATTTTATTTTTGCTGCTTGACCGGGATTCAAAACTCCAAATCTTAGAGGACCTGGCACTGCTTTGGCCTATCCCTATCCTCTAGCATGGAGCTTCACCCTGCTGTGTCTGGTGTCCTTTCTCCCAGAAAAACAGTCCCCTGCCTGTGCAGTACATGGAATCTATGGTGTAGCACAATGAAGTGCAGCAACCAGGTTAGCCACCCTCTGCATATGCCTCTGTCCCCTGTCGATGAAAGGACCTTTGCTGGCACCTGCAGTGTCTTTTGTCCTTGGAGAGGCAATATGCCCTCTTCCAAATGTACTCCAAGAAGGGGAACATTCTCTCCCAGTGTGACCCAGGGTATTCCTACACTACATTATATGCTCCTGGGCTAGCTCCCTCCTCCCCAGGAGTGCATGCCATAGTTGCACTCTGATGAAAGTCATGTTCTTCCAAAACCTCAGAGTTTGAGCTCCATACACTGTTTGCAAAAAACTTGTAACACTCAATACCCCTCACTCTCCAGTCCTTGGTCCAAAGAGGTTTTCTTCTTGTGTGAACCTGATGCTACATTCTTTCAACCTCTCTCTTTCTCTCCTTTTTCTCTCTCCATGGAAACTCTTCCCTCCCCTCCACAGCACCACAGTTTTTCTCTCCCCAAATTCACTTCCGTGCACTTGGCACTTACTACCTTATCTCTCTCTAACCATGGATATCCTTCTCCCAGTCCTCAGGTTGATTTCATGGGTGTTCTAAGTGATTTGACCTCAATACGGCTGTCTTCAAGGGATGAGGAAAGCCCAGGGTCCCCCTACTTCTCTGCCATGTTAACTGCTCCCCCTCTTCTTTGTTTCTTATAGTTTTTTATATTTTGTTCACAGTCTATTTTATATGGCATCAATACAGACACCCCAGGTCTCTTTTTGTTACTATTTGCAAGAAATATGTTTTTCATCCTTTTACTTTCAATCATTTGTGTCTTTGGATCTTGTAGGCAGTGTATGGGTGGCTTGTATGTTGTCGTTGTTGTTGTTGTTGTTGTTGTTTATCCAGTCTGCCAATCTCTGCCTTTGGAGCATTTAGAACATTGATGTTAAGAGAAATACCAAAAAAAAAAAAAAAAAAGAGAGAGAGAGAGAGAGAGAGAGAGAAATACCGTTAAGAAATTACTTCTTACATCTTGTTATTTGTCTTATGTATGTTTTATACCATTTTTGTCCCACATTTCCTACATTATTACCTTTTTTGCTAGTTGATTTTTTTTTTTGCAATGAGAAGTTTTATTAATTCCCTTTTCATTTATTTAGTATATATATTTTAGATGTTTTCTTTTTGTTACCATGCAGATTCCCTTTAACATCCTAAACTTTAACAATGTAGTTTAGATTGAGACCAAGTTAACTTCAATAGCTACAAAACCTCTAATTTATACAGCTTTGTCTCACCTCTCTCTGTTATTATTGTCACTTTTGTTTCAATTATGTGCCCAATATCATGGATTTATAATAATAATTATTTTTTCTTTTAAATCATATAGGAAATAAAAGGTGGAGTGAAAAACTTAAAATGCAATAATGATGCCTTTTATATTTGCTCCTGCATTTACCTTTACCAGAGATATTTATCACCCTGTGTGGCTTTGAGTTACTATCCAGCATCCTTTAATTCTAACCTAAAGAATTCCCCTTAGCATTTCTTGTAGTACAGATCTGGTAATATTAAACTGTCTCAGCTTTTGTTTATCTAGAAATGTTTTAATTTCTCCTTCATTTTTGAAGAGTTTTTTTTCCTGGCTAAAGAATAATTTGTTAGCAATCTGGTTCTTTTGACACTTAAATATGTCATATTATTGCCTTCCAACCTCCATATTTTTTGAGGAAAAGTATGATCTCTTGTACTTGACAAGTTGTTTCTCTATTGTTACATCAAGATTTTTTCTTTGTTTTTGGTTCTGTACATCTTATTTGTAATATGTCTTATTATGGGTCTCTGAATTTTTCCTACTTAAAGTTCATTGAGCATTGTGGATGTCTTTATTAATGTCTGTCATCAAATTTGGTAAATTTTTAGCCATTATTTCTTCAAATATTGTTTCTGCTTTTTTATTTCTCTCTTTTCCTTCTGGGAATCCCAATTGTTTGTTAGTCCACTTGTTGGTGTCTCTTAGGTTTTGTTACTCTCTTCATTCCTTTTTTATTTCTGTTCCTCAGACTTGACAATTTCAACTGTCCTCAAGTTTGCTTATTCATTTTTCTACCTGCTGAGAGCTGCTATTGAGCTCATATAGTGAATTTTTATTCCAGTTAGTTTACTTTTCAGATCCAGGATTTCTGTGTGGTTTCTTTTTATAATTTTGATATTACCATTTTGTTCAAACACTTATTTCTAATTTCTTTAGTTCATGTTTTTCTTTAAATATATTTAAGATATTAGTCTTCTAGTATTTGTCTAATAAGTCCAATATCTGGACTTCCTCAAAAACACTTTCCATCAATTTTGTTTCTTTAAATGAGCCATACATTCCTCTCTCTTTATATGCTTTGTCACGTTTTTGTTAAGAAAATCATTTTTTATTATAATTTGGTGTTAATCAGGTTTTTTTCCTTCTTCACATTTAGATTTTTTTTTACAATGTATTTATTTAAAGCTATATTAGTTCATTTATTTAGATGTTTTTCCAAAGTCTTTTTTCAAACACTGTATCCTTTTCCATATGTTGTCATTTAATCTGTGTTCATGTAGATCATGGTTAGCTAATATTTTTATTTATTTATTTATTTGAGAGGGAGTGCATACAGGGGGGAGGAGCAGAGGGAGAGGGATAAGCAGACTCCCTGCTGAGTATGGATCCCTATGTAGGGCTGAATCCCAGGGGCCTGAGATCATGACCTGAGCTGAAGGCAGACACTTAATGGACTGAGCCACCCAAATGCCCTACTAATAGTTTGATAGTGATTTCCTTGAGTGTTAGAAGTTGGACAAAATAAACAAAAAATAAACAAAAACACACTTTTCCCAGTCTTTGCAGATTGGGTCTGTGCTGAAGCATTCCTTCAACACTTAGCCAAACTTGCATTCAGCCTGTGGATCAGCCCAATGTGGAAGGTTTGGGTCTTCTCTTTTAATAAACATGTCTCTTGCCCTAGAAAGGCATGTGCCTTTCTAAATTCCCCCATATATATATATATGGGTGCTTCTGAATGTTTTCATTTCCCAACACATTTCTCATTTCTCTCACATTTCTCTCATTTTTCTAACTCTTCCAAAGTTAGGATGTCTATTGTGTTTGTTTGCTCATAATTTCTTGCCCCGGGTATCTGTCATTTGTTAGTTTGTTTTGCAACCTCTTTTTAAATAAATGCCCACCCCTTTTCCAGTCTGAATTCTGAATTGAATGAAACAGAAGTGAACACTTTGTACCAGTCTTTCAGGCAGCCAACAGATAGGTTAGAACAGTCATACACAATAATTTAGAATAAGCCTTGCTTAATTCACTCTGGAACTAAGGATGAAGTCCTCCCACTAAGAACACAGGCTGTTGCCACTTTAAGACTGCCTCTTCTTTAGGACTGGTGCTGCTCAGGAGAGGGGTGTAGTAAAAGCAAACAAAAATGGTATAAAATTTTCCTTTCAAGTTGTCTTTTTCTTGGTTCAGCATTTGCTTAATTGCTGTAAACCTTTGTTTCCCAGAGTTCTGACAACACCGATTGTGACAATTTCTGCATACTTTTTTTTTTTAAAGAATTATTTATTTATTTGAGAGGGAGAGAGAGAGAGGGAACATGGGTGGGCCAGGGGAGGGGGCAGAGGGAGAGGGAGAGAAATCCTCAAGCAGACACCCTGCTGAGCATGGAGCCTGATGTGGGGCTCAATCCTGGGACCTAGAGATCATGACCTGAACTGAAATAAGGAGCTCAATGCTCAACTGACCGAGCTACCCAGGTGCCTCCCTGCATGTTTTTCTGTGTTACTATGAGGAAATGAAAGCTTGGAGCTGTCACCTCCTCCATTTTCCTGATGTTCTGTCATTTTTAATATAATGACTTCAGCATCTCTCTAGGTGTTCCTGTTTACCAGAAAAATCACAGTATAAATAAAATTAAGGCAGTTTTAAATATAAAATAAGTATAAAGAAAAAAAAAAAACAGGCCGTTTTCTTGGGGGCAGGCCTGAGGGAGGTATACATCATTTTATCCATATTCCATTAGCTAGAAATTAGGCACATGGACCCACCTAACTACAGTGGGGTTAGGGAATGTTGGCTAGTGGTATTCTCAGGAACGAAGGAGACAGTTTGGCAAACAATCAGCCAACTTCTCCCATAACTAGCAAATACTTAATATCCCTTAATAACTGAGTTGTATTTTGAGAAAGAGCTATAATATATCAGGCAGGTGCCTTATACTTAAATTAGAATGTCAGAGCTGGAAGAATATTTAGAGACTATCTACTTCAGCCTCTTTGGATGTTGGGGCTTCTGATGTTCAGAAATGGAGAGGAACTGGCTAGAGTCACATTGAGTCAATAATTAGACCCAAGGCAAGAACCAGCTGGATCACTCATCTCTCCTCTATATCATTGGCATTCAAACTTTTTTTTTACCATTACCAAGAGTAAGGAATAATTCTTTGTCACATTCTAACACACACTTGCATATATTTTATCTGTAAAAGTTTTACAAGATGATATTGAGGTATTGGTAGTGATTACAGCTATTTGTCAAATATTTCCAACTCCCTACCTTCTAGAACATTGTGGAATTGCACTTTCTTTTACTTGTGTAGTTACTAATAGTCAGATGATATGCGTGGTCAAAGACATGCGAGCAAAGTGAAATGGATCATTTCTGGAAGAAAATAAGAGCCAGTGGCAATTCACAATGTTCTCTTTTCCCTGATGCTCCAATCATGGCAACACAAAGATAAAGCCTCTGTTACCTTGTGTAGCCCAATGAGAATAATGTAAAGCATAGCTTCTACTAGATCTCTGATAGGCCAATAGAGTGAGTGAGAAATAAACTTTTGTTCTTTTAAGGCACCGAGATTTGGAATTTGCTTTTTGCCATTGTCAGGTTTGGCCATCAAACCCAGAGAACGGAGAATGAAAAGATTACTCCAGACACCTTAGTAGGAGAAAGGAGATGTCTGAGGACCAGACTCTCTAGTGGCAAAAGACCCTGTGCCAAGCTTTGTTTCCACTTTTATTGGGATCTTAGCAATACATCAGGTGCAAGTGCAAAGTGAGGAGGAAAGTGTAACTTTAATGATCAGGATAATAATACATGGGGCAGCATGTGATAAGGGTGAGAAGGCAAGGAGTCTGTGAAGTACGTGACTACCACAGGTGCCTGTTTTTCTTCAAAACTTAAACATTGACTTCCTAGATGAGAACCTTGAGCCTTGGTAAGAATCTGGCCATTTTCAGCCAAGAAACTTCAAAGGAGGCCAGTGTTCTGGGCACTCCTCTGCTTTTCAATTAGCTCATCCAGGGAGGCATATACAAGTCAGATTTTGTCTATCCAGGCACTATAAATTCCCACATGCCATATCATAACCTAGCCTATGCTGACTGATACTTAGCATTAGTATATGCACTCTGGTATTTTATATCATTATTTTGTTTTTCAATTTTAATGCTGATCTCAAACTAATAAATTGATTTTATGATTCATAAATGTATTGCAACTTGCAGTTTTTAAAGCACTACTGTATACAATGTCCATTTGTCCCATAGCTTATCCTTTCTCTAAGTTTCTATAGAACAGCGTTAGTGATTCCCATCTCTCTGCAGGATTGCAGTTTGACTCCCATCTCTCTGCAGGATTGCGGTTATGGAGAAGGTGGAGATGCATTCTGCACAGCCTGCCCTTCCCGCAGATTCAAAAGCAGCTGGGGCCACCATAGATGTCAGACTTGCATCACCTGTGCTGTCATTAATCGCATCCAGAAGGCCAACTGCACCGCTACCTCTAATGCTGTCTGTGGAGACTGTCTGCCTAGGTGAGCCTGCTGTATGAGACCAAGCTTTTCTGGACCTTTTATATTCCTTGGAGGTTTTTTTCATCCTTACCTCTCAAAGTCTAGGTGAAGTATTCTAACTGTCCATATCATGATGAGCTTAAGCTCCCATGAGAGAGAATCAGGATCCCATGATCCCCCTACAAAGTGCCTAGCACATGGTCAGCCACAGATGAATACTTAAAAACTTTTTCATCATGCTGGCATGCTTAAGCCAAGGTCCAAGATTCAAGGTAAATCTCACTGTACACCTAGAAGAGATCATGAAGCAGTTGATTTCAAAGCAGTGCTCCCCTCCTTTATAAGGCTAATTTTGCTTTTTAGCTACTGGGTATGGTGAATGGGGGAGGAGGTAGAACATCTGGGACTCTGATTCAGAATCAGATATTGAGGCAGAGCATTCATGAGGGTTGGGGATGGGTACCGGCTTCCAGGAAGGCAAGACTTTTAGAAGTTGCTTATGGTCTCAGTAAGGACCAGCCCACGTGTATTGCTTATTTTATTACTTTGCCATTCCTTATTCCTCTGACCATAGGTTCTACCAAAAGACACGCATTGGAGGACTGCAGGACCAAGAGTGCATCCCATGCACAAAGCAGACACCCACCTCTGAAGTTCAGTGTGTGTATCCAGTTCTCTTCTCCTGTTTTCCCCCAACCCATTGGGTGGTAGCAAGATAGGGTAGTAAAGACTTCCCCTACCCCCTTGTACTCCTTCCTGTAGACCAGATTGGCAAGGGAAGTAGTTAGATTTGAATTCTTATTTCATAATACAGTGTCTGCATAACTCTCTTTACATCATCTGAAAAGAATGTAAGTCATGATAATCACCATTCTTCATACCTTATGGGTTGGCTGTCTAGGTCTAATGAATTAATAGATTTAGAAAACACTTTATAAATTATAATATTTGTACACTTATAGATGATAATGATGATGATGATATGAGGTTTAAAGGAGTTTCTATTGCCTAGGAATAGGAAAAGCCCAAATGAAGTACCAGGATCTAGTCTATGCCCATACCACTATCCATTATTCTGTCTATCATTTTTATCTATTTACTATATATATATATATATATATATATATATATATATGTATATATATATATATACAGTGTGTATATATATATATATATACACTCTTTTTAAATTATTGATATGTTTATATTATGAAATATTTCAAATATGTAGGTGCCACCCAGAGCAATCTATGCTTTCAATGCCATCTCGATCAAAATACCATTGGCATTTTTCAAAGTGCTGGAACAAACAACTCTAAAATTTGTATGTAGAAATATTTAAAATGAAAAAAATATAAAAATGGTTAGTTGCAGGTGCCTGGGTGGCTCAATTGGTTAAACATCTGCCTTTGGCTCAAGGCATGATTCCGGGGTGCTGGAATCAAGTCCCACATCAGGCTCCCTGCTCAGCAGGGAGTCTGCTTATCCCTCCGCACCTACCCCCTGCTCGTGCTCTCTCCCTCTCTCTCTCAAAAATAGATAAATAAAATCTTTAAAAAAAAAAAGTTTAGTTGCACAACATCCGAAATTAATAAATTTTAACATTTTGCATATTTCAGATTTTCTTAAAAAGAACAAAAATTCCATAGGTTTAATAGAATTCCTTTTTTTCTAAAGATTTTATTTGTTTATCTGAGAGAGAGAGAGAGCATGAAGGAGGGGCAGAGGGAGAGGGAGAAGCAGACACCCCTTTGAGCAGGGAGCCTGATGCAGGGCTCAATCCCAGGACCCTGGGATCATGACTTGAGCCAAAGGCAGACACTTAACTGACTGAGCCACCAAGGCACCCCTATAGAATTCCCTTTTTAATCCTCTCTGAATTTCATTCTCTTCCTATTTCCCCAGAGGCAACCACTGTCATAAAATTGTATGCATCCTTTTGGTAGGCTATGCTACAGTAACAAACCCCTAAATCTCAGTGACTTAATACAGCAAAAGTTTATTTTTTCACTATATAAAGACATTCCTCCATCTTGTGACTATACCGTCTAGACCATGTGGCTCCTAGGCTGATGGAACAGGGAAGATATGGAAGAGACATAGTGGTTCTTAACTACTTCAGTCTGCAAGGAACACACATTACTTTCACTCATGGTCCATTAGCCAGAAGTACTCTGATGGCCTAACTACAAGGTATACAGGAAATGCAGGGAAGCATATGGATGATTGGTGAGCACTATGATTCTGCCAAACCCTCCACCCATGTTTTAATACTTGTATTTTTTGTTATATAATTTCATATTTTATATTTGATATAAATTACTTCAAGCTATATACTCACTTTCCCCAATTTCCTTTTTCCCTTCTGGATTATTTATATTGATCCATACAGGTCTTTTATTTTAAGTTATATAATAATATTATGTGATTACATTATTTATTTATCCTGTACTCTACTGATGAACATTTTAATTTGTTTACAGTTTTCTAAGTCATATAAGTCATATAACTAGATGTGACATGGAAAGACCATAAAATATGTTTGTCTTCGAATAATTGTATTAACTTATACCATACCAATGGTATTTGCAAGTTCTTCCATTTCGTTCTTTATATTTTTGCCTTCTCTACAAAGAATTAAAACCAGCTTAGCAGCCCTAACTTGGGGAGGCCCCAGGGAGAGGACAATGGCCTAAGGAAGTTCAGGCCCAGTGTCAGGGTGACTATTGACTGCCCACAGTGACTGACTTCTGGTGCTTTCTTGTCTCACAGGTGCCTTCCAGTTGAGCTTAGTGAAGGCAGATGTACCCACAGTGCCCCCTCAGGAGGCCACACTTGTTGCACTGATGAGCAGTCTGCTCGTGGTGTTTACCCTGGCCTTCCTGGGGCTCTTCTTCTTCTACTGCAAACAGTTCTTCAATAGACATTGCCAGCATGGTAAGGGTGTCTGCTTCATATATCACATGAATCAGGAACAAGGCATGATTAGCAGAAGAGAGGAATTTTCTGGGGTTGAGAGTTAATGGGTCTTCCCTACAGTGCTGAAAAACCTCAGGGCTGAACTATTTGTGAGTGGCAAGAGAAAGCATGGGGTCTCAGAAACAACTGAGGCCAACCCTTCAAGTTTATGGAACTTAAGGTACAGCGTTATTAAGGTCATTAAGGTACAGGGATTCATAAAGGAACACAACATCATGAGAAAACCCTTGGGGAAGGAATGTGGATACCTAGGTTCTAAATCAACCTATCCATTACTATGAAACTTTGGACAAGTCGTCTAGCTTCTTTGGGCCTTTTTATCCCTAATCTTTAAATGAGAGTTGGTGTTGGATTATTTGGTTTCTAAGTTTTTTTTCCAATTCTTCATTTCTACTTATAGGTATAGATCTGGAGCTTATCAGGAATGGAGGATGAATGGCTGGTTTTGAGACATGACTGTAATAAAAGTGGGTGAGGTCTTGGGCAACTGTTATCAATATAGTAATATCTCAAATGTGGGTAACTGAGAATCCAGTTTCCAGAGGAGTTGGTGGACCCAGATATTTATCCCCAGACAGTACTGACACCCAAAGAGGTCTGGCCCAGCCCATAGGAGATTGCCATGGAAATTGCCAATGGAAGGTCATAAAGTGAGAGTGCCATTGTGATCTGCTTTCAGCACAACTCTAGCCATTAGCCAAAAATGTGGGACAGAAATTCCAGGTCATTGAAGGCAAAGATGGGAGGAGATGTGATGATGGGCTGGCCATGAATAAGCAAAGAGTTAGAACAGGAGCCCAGAGTACTAAGGTTCAGTTCAGCTTTTGTGTCATTGAGAGAACTGAGAGCTAGGCAGAGAAACCTCAACAGGAATCCAGGCTAGTGAATAGAGTTTATTTAGTAAGAAAGAGGGATAATAAAGTTTCTTAGATATACTGGTGCTCAGATTCCTCCTCAGCCCACTGGATATTGGGCCCAAAACAGTATCACTTTTTTAACTTCTCTCTATGTGGGACGATCTCTTTTATATAGACCTCCTTGGGTAAGTTTGGCTTTATGACATGCCAGATAATCTATAAAAGGCCTAGCATATAGATTTGGCTTATGCAATGGTGAATTTAGCATTTCATGGGCTGCAGGGATGCAAAGGGAACACTGTTATCCCTTTATGACCCCTCTCAGACTGTTCCTTTCTCCTCTACTATTTGGTGGATCTTGGAACATTGTGGTTCAGGGTGGACCATCTTGTTTCTGACTTTGGAGCCAGTTTCTCAAATAAGAGAGCTGTTGCTCAGTCCCTGGGCATGGGCATGAAACATAAGCAATGAAGAATCTGGGCCCCACATCCCAGAAAGATGAAGATGAGGCAACATCTGAGAGTTGCTTATGTCACTCTTTTTGTCTCAGGGAGGGAGAAATGGGTAATCTTTCTCTTCTCCTTCCCTGTCCTCAAGATAATAATGAAGTACCCTTCTCTGAGGATATGAGGGCAGGTATTTCCCTCAGGGTCTCCATAAGATAAAGAGGATAATACATTTTATTTTTTTCATTTGGAGAGGGTGTTTATCAGGAGTCACTGACTAACATGCATACTGGAGTTGTATAGGGGAAATCATTGTGTGATTTAGATCCAATATATTGTGTAATAGAGAGAAGTAGGGACTATGACAAACTAAAGAGTTAATTCATCTCTTGTCCAAAGGGGAATCTGTTACTCAACTCCAGGTGTTTCATTCATTCTTTCTTTCCTTCTTTCCTTCCCTCTTTCTTTCTTTCTCTTTATTTTACCATGTGGGAATATTTAATGTTTTAAGATCTTCTGAATTTTCAGAAGAATCCAGAAATCTGAATTTCTGTATGTTAGTTTTAAGCTCCGATGATGAATTCTAGTAATAAAATACATACATATATACTGAATAAATAAATACATACATACATACATACATACATACATACCACAATGCAGAGAGTCAAACAAATACACATCCCATGGGCTCTCGCTTTATAACCTGATGCTGTATCAGACTTATGCATGAAGCATGTACTACTTTTTTGTCACTGCCATAACAAATTACCACAAATTTAATGGCTTAAAACAACACCTATTTATTATCTCACCATTTCCATGGATCAGAAGCTTTGTAGGCTTAGCTGGATCTCTGTTTAGAGTCTTGCAAAGCCAAAATAAAGGTGTTCACAGGACTGTGTTCCTGTCTGGATGCTGGAGGAGAGAATCCATTTCCTTGTTCGTTTAGAAATATGGAAGAATTTTCAGTTACTTGCAGTTTTAGGGATGAGGTTCCCTTTCCATGCTGTCTGTCAGTTGAGGGCCATTTCCAGTTTCTAGAGACCACCTGCATTCTTTGGCTTATGACCCCTTTTCACTTTCAAAACTAGTAATTATGGGTCAAGTCCTTTTCATGTCACATCTCTCTGATACTCTTTCTGACTCTTCTGTTTTTATTCTTCTACTTTTAAGAGCACATATAATGACATTGGGGCCACCTGGGTAATACAAGATCATATCACTATTTTAAGGTCCATAATCTTAATTCCATCGGCAATGTGCCTGTTGACATATGACACAACATAACACATAGGCATAACACCGAGGGATGAAGATCATGGAAGAAGAGGGTCAAAATCCTTCTGCCCACAAAAGGTTTCTCTTTCTCTGGAGAAATTGACTCTTTTTCCTGATCCACCACTAGGTGGCCCAATTTGATACCCCAGTGTAAATGTGTTTCCCAATTGTATTACCTCAGCCTAGTGCTAGGTACTTAGATCTCCAGGGAGGGGAAGGGGAGCACTACTTCCCAGGCCCTGCCCATCTTGTACTCAGGACCAGGTGCTCCACTGAGAGGAGCTCCTGTCTTTGTGTGACCCAGTGGCTTTCTGCTTCAAGTTGCAGGAGGCTCGCTACAGTTTGAGGCTGATGAGGCAGCAGAAGAGGAATCTCTCTTCACCATGCCACCTGGCCAGGAGACCAGTCCTGAGTCCCCACTGAGTGAAAGCATCTTTGAGACGCAGCCACTTAACCCCATCCTGGATGACGACTACAGCTCAACATGTGGCTTCCCTACACAGGAGTCTTTTACCATGGCCTCCTGTGCCTCAGAGAGCCACTCCCACTGGGTCCACACCCCGATCGAATGCACAGAGCTAGATCTACAAAAGTTTTCCAGTTCAGCCTTCTATACTGGAACTGAGACCTTGTGGGGGGACAGAGCTGAAAATTCTGAAGATAGACTGGAGTTCAATATGCCATTTGAAGTCCCCAGCCCTTAACTCTAGTGAGGTGATCTGGAAAGGTGGGACAGAAAGACCAGAAACTGGGGACTACCCCCAAGGATTTCTCTTCTGGAATACTACTGTTCAGTAGGGCTAGGGGTAGAGGAAGAGCAAGCTAGAAACACTGGAGGGGCAACAGTGGCTATGCTAATCTTTGGAGTCTGTCAGCTAAATATCACATTTCTGGGCCTACAATGGTCAAGGAAGCAGCCAAGTTGACATGATGCTGGTCTTTCTATCCTGCTCTTTTACAAGCTCTCTTGGCCTCACTGTATAATAGTCATATTCAATTATCTCTGCTCCTGCGTACAAGCACCATAACACAATGGGAAAATAAGTAAGCCTTGCCATCTGGCATCCCTATATTTGAAATCTACCTCCAATCTTGTGTAAATCTCTTTACCTCTCTGAGCCCCAGGTCTTTAAACTATAAAAAGTAGAGAGCACTACTTACCCCATAAGTTCCTGTGGGGGTTGAGTAAGAAATGTATGCGCAAGCATCTTTTCTAGTGTCTGATGCATTAGAAATGTTTAAATCATGTTAATTTTATTTCCTTCCCCAGCCCTAGTCCAATTTGTATACCCTTCCATATTGACTACACCTGTCTGATCTAACACCCCTTTGTGGTAAGCAGATCAGGGTTTGCTAGACTCATTTTATAGAGATAGGAACTGAGACAGAGAGGGGAAGTGATTTGCTCAAAGTCACAGAGCAAATCAGTGGTAGAATTAAGCTAGAGCCCAGTTTGGGGGCTCTATTTCAGAGTTTGTCCAACCTTATCAATGTGACTATTCCATAGCCAATGTTACTTTCTCAGAGACTTAAGTAGCATGGGGCAATATGAGGCAGGAGAGTGGATAGATTCCTACTTTTCAACTAACCAACTACCTTTTAAAAGCCTTTTCCAAATTTCTGCAGCTAAGATATTGTCTAGGCCCTCTAATGACTCCTCCTCCCCTATATCTACCTAAGAAAATGTGAACAACATGTAGGTGAAATCTAACACTGCTATCAAACAAGTCAGCTGATTTATCTTCAGGGTTATCTAGTCCAACTTCCCTTCCAAGTCCTCCAATCCATGTTTGAGTTCCTTTGTAATGTCCCCAACAAATGTTTGTGTCACATTTGCTCACATACTTACGATGTCAGAGAGCTTACTACTGCCCAATGTGTATTGCAACTATGACTGGTAGATTGGAGCTCAATGTAAGGAAAAACCTTCTGTCTCCCTATAATATCTACTCATGGGTTCTGGATCTGTTCCTTGGGCCACACAGACCTCATCTGCTTTCTCTGCCTTGTGAAAGCCCTGAAGAGGTCTAAAGATAGCCTTTCCTTTCTGGGAAGTACCACTTTGTGATTCTCTGGGGAATGTAGGGATTAAAACTGAACCTAGCTTTATGAGGAATGGTCTCACCAAGATAGAACAGGGTAGAACTATCATCAACCTAGCTGAATTATGTATTTCTACTGTTGAATCTTCAACCATTGACCTAAACTATAAGTGGGGTGTGTGTGTGTGTGTGTGTGTGTGTTTTGTTTTGTTTTGTTGGAGACATAAGGAGAGCAGGAGACTAATGAGATGGCTCCACAGATTTCTAACTTGCTCTGCTCCTTCCCTAGGTCTCTTGGGCTTCGGCAACCTTGCCCAGTCATTCTCTCTGGAATCTCCTGCTTTTTTCCTATACATAACAGTAGCAGGGCCCTGGGATGTGGTATCTACAACAGCCATTACTCTATGAATGGGGCACATCCTATCCCATTCCACGAAAGGATTGATTCTTTACCATTTTCTCAAGACTGACCTGCAGCATTTCTTGCTTCCTTATTAAAGCTAGCCCAGAGAGCGAGATTCTTTGCCATGGAACTACCAGACATGTTCCTAGCTCATCTTAATTATAGAAAAAAAAGGCAGGTATGCCAATGAGTGGGGTAGAGTTTTACTGCTTGCATCTTTGTCAGGTGGACCTGGAGGAGAGGCCTCTCAGTACAATACAGATACTGATATGTCTACCTAGCACTTTAGGGACGAAATTGAACCCTTCCCCCTTTAACTCCTTCACGCTGCCCCCTCTATAGTACACACACATGCACACACACACACACACACACCTCTACATGCATCTTGGGGGAGGCCTGACACTTTGATTCCCCATTCATCTCCTAGACTTCTGTGGTTGGGACAGCTCTGGAGCTAGCCCATTTTCCAAGGTCTTCCTCCCCACATGTAGGTCTTTTACCCCTCTTTAGTGGAGATTCAATATTTTTTTTATCTTTTAAATGGTACTTCCTAAAGTTCCTTTTATTCTTATTTATTTTCCTGCTTTTGCCTCTTTTGTCCCTTCCTGGTGCCTGGTCTTCTAAAGCCCAAGGCTAAATCTCTAGATCCCAATGGCCAAATTCACTTCAGAGCTTTGATCTTTGAAGTGACAGTGAAGTTATTGAGGTCTGCAGTGGGGGCACTGCAGACTGAAGGTTATCACTGAGGCCTGACCTTAGGGCAGCTCAAGGACCATTGGTACTTTCTTGGTTTAGAGTAGAACAAAATCAGTTTCTGACCCCTCACCACCAGTTTCACATGCTTCCCAGAATAAGGTGAAACTTCAGTCTCCAAGGCTGATGGCACAGGACAGATGAGAAACTCAGGGCAGAGATCTGAGCATTGTGGATTGTTTTTAAGTCCCTCTTATGTCTATAATGGGCCACTTGAGCTGATGCCCACTCCCTCACATTGGGTCAGATTTGAAGAAAAACAATTCTCAGATGAATGGAGCACCTATCTTCTTTCTTTGGGAACAGTGTATATAGTCCAGAATGTTGGGCGTAACTTAATTTATAAAAACTCAAGATGGAGATAGGGCAGAGTTATCCTAGGGGTGGAAATGCTGAAATTTACTGCATATACAGGTGCTGCACTTTACAGTTTGCAATGTGTGTTACAGCGATTATCTCAGTGGATCTTTTTTTTTTTTAAGATTTTATTTATTTATTTGAAGAGAGAGAGCACAAGCAAGGGGAGCCGCAGACTCCCCACTGAGCAGGGAGCCCAATGCAGGGCTTGATCCCAGGACCCTGGGATCTTGACCTGAACTGAAGGCAGCCACTTAACTGACTGAGCAACCCAGGCACCCCTCACTGGATCTTTATAGAAACCCTGAGATGGGCAATGCAAGGATTACCATCCCAGTTTGCAGATGAGAAAACTGAGGCCCATAGATGGAAAGTGACTAACCTTAAGTCACTTGGTGATGTAGGGGTGAATAGCAAGGCCTCTCCAATATCTTGAAATTTTTATTTTCTGAAAGAGTGTTACAGAGTAAGGAGATATTGATTTTCTGGCATATCTGTTCCAGAAAACAACAATCTTTGGCAGGAAAAAGGGTGGAGAGACAAATAAGGCTCTTATACCTGGATGTGACTGAGATAATGTTCTTGCCCATATGCCAAGCCTATTCTCTCCCCTTCCCTGCAACTACCCTCCCCCTATCCTGCAGCCAGCCTTGATGTACCTTCTCTACCAGGTCTGATCATAGTGTAAATCTAAGAGATTTTCCATTTAGAATGTCCCTGAAGAGGTCAAAAAGTGAGAAGGGCCGCAAGGTCAGACAAGACTCTTTCTATCTGTCTATCTTATTTTATTTTGCCCCTGAAATATGAAAAGATTGGATAAAGGCTGGAGGCAGTAAGAACATCCGTTCTATTGCCCCCTCCCCACATTCCACTGTCCAATTTAAAAGTCTCTGATCTTAGTTTGGGCAAAGACTTGAGACTTTTCTTTATTTAGAGGTGGGAGGAGTACAATTATTTCATCTTTAAAAGCCTCCTCCAGGTAGATTGCAGATATTGGAGTAAATATGTCAACTATAACTTTATTACTTTATAGTCTATAAAAGTTTATTTTAAAAAAAGTTTATTCACACATTATGCCTATTTTAAAGATGAGGAAAGTGAGGCCTAGAAAGACTAATAAATTATCCAAAGCAATGCATATTTGGGAAATACAACCTGCCCCACATACCCACTCCCACTCCCAGACCCAAGTGTGGATCCCATGGCTGAGTGTATAGTCCAGGGAAGAACAAGTAGAGCAGAAACTGCTCTTGGCTATGAAAGGGCAGGGAAGGGCACTAGTTCTCTCTCTGTACTAGATACTGCCTAAATAACCCCAAAGGATCACTAAGGAGCTTAGGGAAGAGACTTAGGAGATGGATTTAGGTAGCTCATTCTTACTACCAGGTAAAACATCTGACCCAATATTCTGTAAATTGTTGCTGAGGTAACAGTGGTCTTCCATCGAAAAATAGCACATGACTTCATCTGCATCCATTCTCAACCATTCTTCATCTGCATCTGCATTCTCTCTCTGTAGCTTTTACCTCCTATGGCCTATAAAGTTTCCTCTGCTTTCCTCTTCTTCTGCCAGGTTCCTCTAGACTCATTGCACTCCCTGGGTCAGCTCTTAAGGCATGTTTGAAGAGCAATGTTTCTGCATTGCAGCATAGGGCAAAGCAAGTGATTTCCCAGTGGATTGGTTATCTGGGCCTCACTCTTTATTTGAAGCAGTATAACTCTCCAACTCCAGCAGGGAGCAGGGCTGGGTCTTGCTGTCTTTGAAACTTTCAGAAAATTTCTGAGCCAAGCTGACCTCCCTTCTGGGGCCCAATTTTCCTTTTTTTTTTTTTTTTTTTTGTTGTTATCAGTTTTTTTAATATTTTATTTTTATTTATACAAAAGAGAGAGAGAGAGGGTGCACAAGCAGAGGGAACAGCAGACAGAGGAAGAGGGAGAAGCAGACTCCCTGCTGAGAAGGGAGCCCCATGTGGGGCTCGATCCCAGGGCCCTGGGATCATGACCTGAGCTGAAGGCAGATGTTTAACTGACTGAACCACTCAGGCACCCCTGGGGTCTGATTTTCCCGAACTACCTCCCTGCGGTCTCCCAGAAACATCCTCAAATCAACTTAGGGGCAGCTGAGTGGGAGAACAAAAGGAGCCCCAATGTGTTTTTGCTTTAGGTCCTACTTATACATCCCATGACCAGAGAGGAATAAGCTCCTTGGAGACTGTATTCTTCTTTATTGTCTGGTTATCTTTCTGAATCCTGTAAAGCTAGTTCCCATCCCATAAGTACTTGGTGATTAATGAAGTGCTTTAGGCACCATGAGCACTTCATCACCAGGTTTTAGCCCTGGAAAAGGACTATTCTCTACAGCAAGACCTCTGCTTTCAGGATTTTATTAAATGCATCTTTGGGGATATTCTATCTATAATCATTGATTAAGGGCTCCTGGGACAACCCATTGATGAGAGTGCTAAAAGCACCTGAGAAAAAGTAAAATGGCCCATTCTACTGGACTGGGAATTAGAAGCAATTGAATTACAAGCCTGCACCAAGCAGCCTGACATCACACAGGTATTAGCAAATATGTATGAGCCAAGGTTTTCAGCCATGGCATTTAGGTTCTCTGTTCTTTTATTTCTGGGATGATTTATTCTTCTCACTGGCTTAAATTAGTCTTGTCTACACCTTCTGGTAGGGTAAGAACTAGTACCCAGACAGAAGATGATTCAGCTTGAGGAGGCCTTAGGTGTTCAAAGGTCACCATGCACCTGACAGTGGTCAAGTGCAGCACTACTATTCTATGGGAAAGATGGTGATTGTAGCACAGCAATAATAACAATAATACAATGATAAAAATGACATAGCCCTCTTCACTGTGCCTGCTCTAGAGTTTATAATTTATGAAGCTCATTTACACCCATTTCATCCTCTTAAGACCCTGAATTGGGTGTTATTTTATCCTTTTTTAAAGAAGAGGAAGCCAGCTGGTTAGATATATGGTTTGTTATGCCAGAGGTTAGTCACCCAAGTCTTCTAATCCCCAGAGCAAGGCTTTCTCCACTGCTTCAAGGCTTCCCCTTAACGACTGCTTTAGGATGGTACAAGTACCATAGTGGAACCAGGCCAACATTGCAGAAAGCAAAACAAAACAAAACAAACAATATGCAGGTAGCAAAATCTCCCATTGGTGTGTCTATAAACACAGTAACTACAAAGCTCAGAGTGAGCCCCACCCAAGACAACAAACTTCCTGGCTGGAATACCTAGCCCAGAATAGCTTCTTGGCACTGACTTTTTCTGTAGCAATGCAGATACTAGTATTGGTTGCCAGGGCTACCTTAGTGCACCGGTGTGCCAGCCAAGAGCAAAGTCCTCATGGTATGAACAATGTGTGACCATCCCAAGCCATACCAAGAATCACCTTGGTTCTAATTTCCTTTTCTAAAGCTCAAAAATTGAAGTTGGCAATGGAAATAGGGAAATGAAGTTTTACTTTGCTTTTTAAGGTATCTTATATAGAGGTGAGGTGAAACATATTTTTCTTCTTTGTAATTGCTCTTTGGCCATAGCAAATATCACACTCAATTGTATGCTTTTGGAGAGTGCTTTTAAAGACTTTCTTTTCATTGCTTTTAAGTATGGACACCTTTCTTTGAGCACCTTGCTTTTATGTATTTTTGTTTTACTGGAGAGTTATTGGTCAGTGGAAGCACAAAGGGCACTTAATAAAAACATTTTCAACATGCCTCTGAGCCCTCATAATAGTTGAGTTATCTGTATTTGAACTAGTAAAATAAGTTGTTTTTGTTTGTAAGGGAGGGTAGCTGTTTGCTGAGAATGAGTTTGCTTTTTGGTTAACTACTTTCCTCTCTGTATAACTGGATTTGGATTTTGACAGGGAAGAATCTGGGAGAGCAACTATCTCCTCCATGGTTTTCAGACCCAGGCTAAGTAAGAGTGTCAATACTGCAACACTGTCCTCAACACATAGCCCTGCTATACTGGGAAGATAATCTCTCATGCCCCTAACCCCCTGCCCACCTCACTATCAAGGTCTTTGGTGTTTTACACTGAATGTAGGTAAATTTTAATTACTTTTCCATCATAAATTGGTTATTTATGGAAATTTTGTTAAATCTTGAGCCATATATGTGTGGCTACTGGCAGATGGCAGAGTTCTGTTTTGTTTTTGCCACTCTGGAAATATTTCTTATTAGCCAGTAAACAGAAATACTTCCAAACACATTTTTTCCCCTCTACTTTCAAAAATCAAGATAATTCCTTTGGCTGGTGTATCTTTGCTCAGTGAGTACAGCAGGGAAATAAGGAAATGTGTTTTTTTACCATGGATATACCATCAGGGGTAGTGGAATCAATCCACTGACCTGTCTCTCAGGAGATCTGGTTTATAATCCAAGGTCTCCTTCTATCTTTTTAAATTTTTTATAACATTTATCTTCTCATCTGGGCTACAGATCTACTAGAAATTTTTGTGTTCTAAACCAATACTTCTTAAACAGGGTTCCATGTCCCTAGGAGACTTGTGCACATGTCTTCTGAGGTCTGCAACATTTCTAGGAGTGTGTGTATGTGTGCTTTAATTTTGATAATAAAATTTTAAAAATAAAAGCATATTCTAACTAGACCTTCTGAAAATATTTACACAAATATTTATAGAAGCATTATTTATAACACCCATAAAGTAGAAACAACCCAAATGTCTATCAATTGGTGTATGGATAAACAAATTGTCATATATGCATATAATAGAATACTATTCAGTCATAAAAAAGGATTAAACTGACACACAGTATGTCATAGATGAACCTCAAAGTATGCTAAGTAAAAAAGCCAGATAAATAGAACACATATTGTATGATTCAATTTCTATAAAATGTCCATAAAAGCAGCTAATAGAGAAAGAAAGTACATTAGTGGTTGCCTGGGGCTGGCAGTGAGAAAAAATATTAAATATGAATTGGCATAAGGGATCTTATTTGGGGATAAAATGTTCTAAAATCGAGTTATGATGATATGGCTGCAACACTCAGTAAAGTTCATAAAAATCATTGAAATGTACACTCAAAGTGAATGAATTTTATAATATGTAAAATACACCTCAATAAAGTTCTTTTTAAAAATATTCTATGATCACTGATTTATGAGTAGACTGGTGTTTGCCAATGTGATTACTTTCCAAACACCTGCATTGCCAGAAATAATCTCAAACAATCTCAATCTTTCTCCCTCTCTTCTTCCCTCCCTCCCCACCCCAGTGCACACACACTCACACACACACAGGCATACACATCACCCAATTACTCAATTCAGAACAAAAGAAAGAGACAGAACCTGAGTCCTATTCAGTTCTTTTATTTTTTTTCTATTCAATACTTTTAATTTTGAGCTCTTACACATTACCTCTCATATGGTTTCTCACTTTCATATGTTGTCTCATTCAATCCTTATGATGTTCCTAGGTGGTTGGTGTTCTTTATAACCTTTATTTTACAAAAGAAGCTCAAACAAATTTCATGCTTTTTCTATGGGTATACATCAGGAAGTGCTGTGCTGGAATTCCAGCCCAAATCTGTCTGACTCTGAGGAACAAGCATTTCCCACTATGTCACAGCTGCCTCCCAAGACAGACCCCAGAAAAGAGATTCCTCTACCCCACTGAATTTCTCATAGTTCCCAGCTTAGAAAGCTACATCAAATGAAGTGGGTGGGAATCCGAGACGGAGACAAACCACGAGAGACTGTGGACTCTGAGAAACAAACTGAGGGTTTTAGGGGTGGGGGTGGGGGGATGGGTTGGCCCAGTGATGGGTGTTAAGGAGGTCACGTATTGCATGGAGCACTGGGTGTTACATGCAAACAATGAATCTTGTAACACTACATCAAAAACTAATGATGTACTGTATGGTAACTAACATAGCATAATAAAAAATTAAATAAATAAATAAATAAATAAATAAATAAATAAATAAGAAAAAGCTGGAAAAAAAAGAGTCTCCCTGGGAATTTCTAAGTATAACACAATAGTGTCAAAATATTATCAGCTCACGATGATTGTTTCCTTGTTATCAGAATGACCACATTGATTATGCTGTTTTATTGGCCACAATGCTGTCACTGACAGAGCATCCTGGAAATCTGAGTTCTTATTTCACCTCCATCATTCCCTAGATGGATTAAGATCCTTCCCCCTTTCCTTGGCCTCAGTTTTGGTGCACAAAGGCGATTAGACTCAATGATCCCTAATAGCCTTCCAACACTGACAACGTGCAATGAACGTGCAAGACCTAGCTTTGCTGTAGACTCACTTTTGGTAGCAGGAGTTCTCGAAGGAGAGGAAGGATAAAGAATATAAATGGAAATGGTTACTAGAAAACAACTGAGTGAATGACAAGGGCTTGATTTTTTTTTTTTTTTTTTACTTATGGACCTCATTGATGTTTTCCATTCCCATTAGGAATCAGCTCTTTTTAATCCCCTGACATTTTAACCAAATTTTTATTAAAATACACCTCTAGAGATTATCTTCAGATCTTCCAGCTGCTTCTGAGAAAGGAAGTTTGACATAAGAAGGAAGAACAAAGAGACATAGATCACAGTGCATTTTTCTACTCATTCATGTGCTATCTGTAAAACCATATATCTCTTTTTTTAGTTTTTATTTAAATTCCAGTCAATTAAAATACACTGTAATATTAGTTTCAGGTGTACAATTTAGTTATTCAACTCTTACATACATCTGGTGCTCATCACAACAAATGTACTCCTTAATCCCCATCACCTATTCAACCCATCCCCCCACCCACTTTCCTCCTGGTAACCATCAGTTTGTTCTCCATAGTAAAGAATCTATTTCTTGGTTTGCCTCTCTCTTTATTTCCCTATGATCATTTGTTTTGTTTCTTAAATTCCACATATGTGTGAAATCATATGGTATTTCTTTTTCTCTGACTGACTTATTTTGCTTACCCTCTAGCTCCATCCATGTCCTGGCAAATGGCAAGAATTCATTCTTTTTTTATGGATGAGTAATATCTCATTGTGTGTGTGTGTGTGTGTGTGTGTGTGTGTGTGTGTGTGTTTCACATCTTGCTTATCCATTCATCAGTCAATAGACATTTGGGGAGAAGTTAAGATGGTGGAGGACTGGGAGAACCCTAAGTTTGCTCTTCCCTCAAATACAGCTAGTTGTCAAGTCATTCTGAATACCTGAGAAATCAATCAGAGGTTTGAGAGAACAAAACCTACAGGTCTACAAGTAGGAAATGACCAGATTTTGGAAGGTAGGAGGTGTGGAGACTTGAATCCAAGGCAATGTAGTTGTGGATACAGCAACAGGGAGGGAGTATGCTTACAGAGGTTATCAAAAAGTATTTTAAGTAGTGGAATACAAAACCGGAACTTTTAGAAGACTGCAACAGTGTGGAATGTGCCTGGCTTAAAGGCGTTCAGGTGGTGAAGTGGGTAGAATCCCTGGTGAGACACCATGGTCTGAGGATCTCCTGTGTTGCAAGAAGAACAGGTGGTGCCTAAGTGCTGCACTGTTCCCAGGCACAGGAGCCTGGAAGGCAGCTGAGAACTGTGAGTCTAGGTACAAGCTTTCTGCTCTGTATTGTCATAAGCTGAGAATCTCTGTGTGGTTATTTGACCACTTTCCTAGAATGGGTCTGGCAAACAGCAGAAATATGGAGAGACACCCCCCCCGAGAGGAACAGCATAGGTCCATGACATGGGAGTCCCTAAAATTTGGATTTATGAAACTTAGTTGCATGCCTGAGATTAAAAAAAAAAACAAAATAAAACAAAAAAAAAAACCAAAACCTCAGACATAGGCAGGGCAAACACAGGGTTCTGACAGAAACCAGGGAGATAATAATTTATTGCTCTTCTGTGAGGGCTCACAGAAGAGCAGGGGGGCATGAATTTTCAACTCCAGGGCTAGAGAGTGAGGCCCCACCATATTCATCCTTCAGGGAACAAGAAAGTGCCACCTGATGAAGTCTGGAGCTTCCACTTACACCAAGCCCTGACTCCCTGCCCCCTGGAGATGCATTTCCACTAGGGCAAGTCCACCTGAGAATCAGTGCAACAAACCCCTCCCCAGAAGACCAGCACAAACAACTCACTCACACAAAGTTTACCAGTCATAGAGGGCTGAGAAACATCAGTTCTAGGGGAAAATAGATATAACCTCATTTGTACTTTTATTCTTTATTTTTATTATTATTTTTTCATTTATTTTCTTATTTTTCAACTCTTTTTAGTTTTTATAATTTTTATTTTTATATATTACTTTATATATATTTTTACTTTCATTATGTTTTATGAATTTAATTGTATTGTATTTCAATATATATTTATTTTTGGTATACTTTTATTATATATATGACTAGTTTCTTTTCACAAGCAGACCAAAACACACCCAGGATCTAGATTCATTGCTGTTGTCGTTGTTATTGTTGTTGTTGTTCTAATTTTTTTTTTCTCGTTCTTTCTTCTTTTCTTTTCTGGACAAAATGATGAGATGGAGAAATTCACTCCAAAAGAAAGAACAGGAAGTAGTATTCATAACCAGGGATTTAATCAATATGGGTATAAGTAAGATGTCTGAACTAGGATTTAAAACAATGATTATAAAGATACTAAGTGGGCATGAAAAAATCATAGAAGTTACTAGAGAATCCCTTGCTGCAAAGATAAAGGAACTAAAATCTAGTCAGGCTGAAATTAAAAATGCTATAACCTAGATGAAAACCCAAATGGTTGTCATAAAAGTGAGGATAGATAAGGCAGAGAAATGAATCAATGATATAGAAGATAAAATTATGGAAAATAAGCTGGAAAGAAGAGGGAAACAGTAATGGATCACAAAAGTAGACTTAGGGAACTCAAGTAACTTATTAAAACAGAATAACATCCATATCACAGGAGTCCTAGAAGATGAAGAGAGAAAAAGGGGCAGAAGGTTTATTTGGACAAATTACAGCTAAAAACTTCCCTAATCTGGAGAAAGACACAGACATCAAAATCCAAGGAGCACAGAGACCTTCCATTACAGTCAACAAAAGCCAGCCATCACCAAGATATGCCATAGTCAAATTCACAAAATACACAAAGGAAGAATCCTGAAAGCATCAAGGGAAAAAAGTCCTTAACCTACAAAAGAAGACAGAACAAGTTGGTAGCAGATCTGTCCACCAAAACCTGGCAGGCCAGAAAGGAGTGGAAGGAAGTATTCAATGTGCTAAATGGGAAAAATATGCAGCCATGAATTATTTATCCAGTGAGGTTGTCATTCAGAATAGAAGGAGAGAAAAAGAGTTTTCCAGATAGACAAAAAGTAAGAGTTCATGAACACTAAACCAGCCCTGCAAGAAATTTTAAGGGGGACTCTTTGAGTGGAGGGGAAAAAAAAAAGACCAAAAACAATAAAGACTAGAAAAGACCAGAAAACGTCACCAGAGATACTGACTCTACAGGTAACACAATGGCACTAAATGGCACTAAATTTATATCTTTTAATAATCACTCTGAATGTAAATGAATCAAATGCTCCAGTCAAAAGACATAGGGTATGAGAATGGATTAAAGTTAAAAAAAAGAAAAAGATTCATCTATATGCTGCCTACAAGAGACTCCTTTTAGACCTAAAGACATGTGCAGATTGAAAGTGCAGGGATAGAAAACCATCTATCATGGTAATGGATGTCAAAAGAAAGCCAGATTAGCCATACTTATTTCCCCAAATACTTTTATTTTATTTTTTCAGTGTTACAAGATTCATTGTTCATGTACCACACCCAGTGCTCCATGCAATACGTGCCCTCCTCAACAAACTAGATTTTAAAATAAAGACTGTAACAAGAGATGAAGAGTATTATATCATAATAAAGGGGACTATCCATAAACATCTAACAATTATAAATATTTATGCACCCGACCAATTAATAAACCAATTAATAATAAACATAAACTCATTGATGATAATAATACAATAATAGTAGGGGACTTTAACACCCTGCTTACAGCAATGGACAGACAATCTAAGCAGAAAATCAAAAAGGAAACAATGGCTTTGAATGACACACTGCACTGGAAGGAATTTACAGATATATTTAGAACATTTCATCCTAAAGAGGCAAAATACATATTCTTTTCAAGTGCACATGGAATATTCTCCAGAAAATATCACATACTGGGTCACAAATCAGCCCTCAAAAAGTACAAAAAGACTAAGATCATACCATGCATATTTCAGAACACAAAACTATGAAACTTGAAGTCAACCACATGAAAAAATTTGGAGGAGGTTAAAGAACATCCAACTAAGGAATGAAAGGGTGAACCAGAAAATTAAAGAACTTAAAAAAAAAAATACATGGAAGCAAATGAAAATGAAAACACGACAGTCCAAAACGTTTAAGATGCGGCAAAGGTGGTCTTAAGAGGGAAGTATATTGCAGTAGAGGCCCACCTCAATAAGCAAGAAAAGTCTCAAATACACAACCTAACCTTACACCTTAAGGAGCTGGAAAAGGAAGGACAAATAAAGTCAGCAGAAGGGAAATAATAAAAATTTGAGCAGCAACAAATGATATAGAAACAAACAAGCAAACAAAAACTATATAATGGATTAATGAAACTAAGACCAAGTTCTACAAAAGAATTGATAAGATTGATAAAAACCTAGCCAGACTTATCAAAAAGAAAAGAGAAAGGACTCAAATAGATAAAATCATGAATGAAAGAGGAAAGATCACACCCAACACCACAGAAATACACAAAATTATAGGGGAAAAACTATTAAAAATTACATGCCAACAAGTTGGGCAACCTGGAAGAAATGGACAAATTGCTAGAAACCTACAAACCAAAAAAATTAAAACAGGAAGAAATAGACAATTTGAACAGACTCATAACCAGCAAAGAAATAGAATCACTAATCAAAAATCTCCCAAAAAAACAAAAGTTCAAAGCCAAATGGATTCCCAAGGGAAATCTACCAGACATTTAAAGAAGAGTTATTACCTATTCTCTTCAAACTGTTCCGAAAAAATAGGAATATAAGGAAGACTTCCAAATCATTCGATGAAGCCAGCATACCTTGTTTTTGAAACCAGACAATGACCCCACTAAAAAGGAGAATTACAAGGCAATATCCCTGATGAACACAAATTCAAAAATTCTCAATAAAATACTAGCAAAACAAATTCCACAGTACATTAAAATAATTATTCACTATGATCAAGTGGGATTTATTCCTGGGCTGTAGGAGGGGTTCAACATTCACAACTCAGTGTGATACACCACATTAATAAAAGAAAAGTTAAGAACCATATGATCCTGTCAATAGATGCAGAAAAAGACATTTGACAAAATACAGCATCTTTTCTTGATAAAACCCTCAACAATGTAGGGATAGATGGAACATATCTCAACATCATAAAGGCCATATACAAAAGTCCCACAGCTAGTATCATCCTCCCCTACAGTCAGGAATGACAAAAGGATACCCATCCTCACCATTACTATTTAACATAGTACTAGAAGTCTTAGTCACAAAAATAAGACAAAAAACAAAAAAGAGAGAAATAAAAGGAATCTAAATAGGCAAGAAAGAAGTCAAACATTCACTATTTGCAGATTACATGATACTCTATAGAAAACCCAAAAGACTCCATAAAAATTTGCTAGAACTCATAAATGAATTCAGCAAAGTTGCAGGATATAAAATGGATGTGTGGAAATCTGTTGCATTTCTATACACCAATAACAAAGCAGCAGAAAAATAAATCAAAGAATTAATCCCATTTGCAATTGAACCACAAGCAATAAGATACCTAGGAATAACCCTAACTAAAGAGGTAATGTCTGTACTTTGTAACCTATAGAACACTTAAGAAAGATATTGAAGAGGACACAAAGAAATAGAAAGGCATTCCATGCTCATGGATTAGAAGAACATTGTTAAAATGTCCATACCACCCAAAGCAACCTACACATTTCATGCAATTCCTATCAAAATGCCACCGCATTTTTCACAGAGCTAGAACAAACAATCTTAAAATCTGTATGGAACCAGAAAAGACCCTGAATAGCCAAAACAATTCTGAAGAAGAAAAACAAAACTGGAGACATCACGACTCTAGATTTCAAACCATATCACAAAGCTGTAGTCATCAAGACTGTACAGTACTGGCACAAAAACAGACACATAGATCAGTGGAATTGAATAGAGAACCCAGAAATGAACCCACAAATATACAGTCAACAGATCTTCCACAAAGCAGGAGAGAATATCCAATAAAAAAAAAAAGACAGTCTCTTCAACAAATGGTGCTGGGAAAATTGGATAGCCACATGCAGAAGAATGAAACTGGACCTTTTTCTTATACCATACACAAAAACAAATTAAAAATGGATGAAAGATTTCACTGTGAGACTTGAAACCACCAAAATCCTAGAGGGGGACACATGCATCAACCTCTTTGATCTCGGCAACAGTAACTTCTTACTAGACAGGTCACCACAGACAAGGGAAACAAAAGCAGAAGTGAACTGTTGGGACTTCATCAAGATAAAAAGCTTCTGCACAGTAAAGGAAATAATCAACAGAACTAAAGGGCAACCAATAGCATGGGAGAAGATATTTGCAAATGACATACTTGATAAAGGGATACTATCCAAAATCTATAAAGAACTTACCAAACTCAACACCCCAAAACACAAGTCATCCTGCTAGGAAATGGGCAGAAAACAAGAATATATACTTTTACAAAGAAGGCATCCAGATGACTTACAGACTCATGAAAAGATGCTCAATATCATTTAGCTCAGGGAAATCCAAATCAAAACCACAATGACATATCACCTCACACTTGTCAGAATGGCTAAAATTATCGACCTGAGAAACAACAGGTGTTGGAGAGAATACAGAGAAAGGAGAACCCTCTTACACTGTTCTTGGGAATGCAAACCAGTGCAGCTACCCTGGAGAACAGTTTGGAGGTTCCTCAAAAAGTTAAAAATAGAACTGCTCTATGATCCAGCAATTGCGCGACCAGGTATTTCCCAAAGGTTACAAAAATACAGATTCAAAGAAGTACATGCACCCTGATATTTACAGCAGCACTATCAACTAAAGCCAAACTATGGACAGCCCAAACAACCACTGACTGATGAATAGATAAAGAAGATTTTTTTATATATATACAATGGAATATTAGCCACCAAACAGAATGTAATTTATAATTTGCAATGACATGGATAGAGCTAGAGTGTATTATGCTAAGTGAAATAAGTCAGTGAGAGAAAGACAAATGCCAGATGATCTTACACATATGTGGAATTTAAGAAAAAAAAAAACAGATGAACATATGGGAAGGGGGAAAAGAAAAACACAAGAGAGGGAAACAAGCCATAAGTGACCATTCATGATAGAGAGAAAACTGATGATTGAGGGAGGTGGGTGAGAGATGGGCTAGATGGGTGATGGCTATTAAAGAGGACACTTGTGATGAGCACTGGGTGTTGTATGAAAGTGATGAATCACTGAATTCTACTCCAGAAACCAATATTGCACTGTATGTTAACTAACAACATTTAATTAAAAAAAAAGAAAAAAGTAATTATGTTTGAAAGTAAAAAATAAATAAACATTTGGGCTGTTTCCATAAGTTGGCCATTGTTGATGCTGCTGCTATAAACATTGGGATGCACGTATCCCTTAGAATTAATATTTTTGTACCCTTTAGGTAATTACCTAGTCATATAATTACTGGATCATAGAGTAGTTTTATTTTAACTTTTGGAGGAACCTCCATACTGTTTTCCAGGGTAGCTGTACCAGTTTCCAATCCCACCAACATGTAGTAGGGTTCCTCTTCTCTGCATCCTTGCCAACACTTGTTGTTTCCTCTGTTGTTAATTTTAGCCATTCTGATAGGTATGAGGTGATATCTCATTGAATTTTTGATATATATTTCCCTGATGATCAGTGACATTGAACATCTTTTCATGTGTCTGTTGGTCACCTGTACGTCTTCTTTTGAAAAATGTCTATTCATACCTTTTGTTCATGTTTTAATTGGATCATTTTGGGGGTGTTTAGTTTTATAAGTTTTTTAATCTATTTTGGATACTAAACCTTTATCACATTTCATTTATAACTTTCTTCTCCCATTCCATCCATTGTCTTTTAGTTTTGTTGATTATTTTCTTTTTCTTTTTTTCAATGAAATCCCAATAGTTCATTTTTGCTTTTGTTTCCCTTGCCTTAGGAGACATATCTAGAAATAAGTTGCTATAGCCAAGGTCGAAGAGGTTACTGCCTGTGTTCTCCTCTAAGATTTTGATGGTTTCAAGTCTCACAGTTCCATTTTGAATTTATTTCTGTGTATGGTGTAAGAAAATGGTCCAGTTTCATTCTTTTGGATGTTGCTGTCCAATTTTCCCAGCACCATTTGTTTAAGAGATTGTCTTTTTCCCATTGCATATTCTTTCCAGCTTTACTGATGATTTATTTACAATACAGTTATGGGTTCATTTCTGAGTTTTCTATTCTGTTCCATTGATCTATGTGTCTGTTTTGGGGCCAGTACCATACAGTTTTCATCACTGCATCTTTGTAATATAACTTGAAGTCTGGAATTGTGAGGCCTCCAGCTGTGCTTTTCTTTTTGAAGGTTGCTTTGACTCTTCAGGGTATTTTGTGGTTCCATAAAAATTTTAAGATTGTTTTCTCTAGTATTGGAAGTCTGAGCCAGAGCAATCAGACAATAAAAAGAAATAAAAGCATCCAAACTGGCAGGGAAGAAGTCAAACTTTCATTATTTGCAGATGAAATGAGAAGCTACATAGAAAATCCACCAAATAATTGCTAGACCTGCTATACAAATTCAGTAAAATTCCAGGTTATCAATAGAATTTTTATAGGAATTGCATTAAATCTATAGATTCTATGGTAGTATAGACATTTAAACATAATTAATTTTTCAAATTCATGAACACAGGATATCTTTCCATTTATTTCTGTCTTCTTAAATTTCTTTCATCAATGCTTTATAAATTTCCAATGTACAGATCATTCACCTCCTTTGTTAACTTTATTCATGTGTATTTTATTATTTTTATGCTATTACAAATGGGATTGTTTTCTATATTTCTTTTTTTAGGTATTTTGTTTTTAGTGTATATAAATGCAAATAATTTTGTGTTTATTTTTTATCTTTTATTTTTACTAAATTTATTTAATAGTCCATATAGTTTTTGTTCGAGTCTGTAGCATTTTTTATACATAAAATCATGCCATGTGCTAATAGAGACTATCTTACATTTTCCTTTCTTATTTGGATGCCTTTCATTTTTTTTCTTGCTAAATTGCACTGGCTAGTACCTCTACTACTGTGTTTTATCAGAGTGGTGAGTGTGAACACTCTTGTCCTGCTCTTGATCTTACAGGAAAAGTTCTCAACTTTTCACCATTGATTGTGTACGATATTGGTTCTGTGCTTTTCATATATAGCCTTTATTATGTTGAGGCATGCTCCTATACCCGATTTATTGGGCACTCTTTTCGTCACAGGATGCTGAGTTTCAACAAACTCTTTTTTTCTGCATTTATTGAGAGGATCATATGATTTCTATCTGTTATTTCTATCTGATATATCAATGTGATATATCATGTGTATTTATTAGCATTTTAAAGTATCCTTGCATCCCAGGTATCAATCTCACTTTATCATGGTGCATGATCCTTTTAATATATTATTGAATTCAATTTGCTCGTGTTTTGTTTTAAACTTTTGCATCTTTATTTATCAAGGGTATTGGCTTGCAGTTTTAATTTTTTTCCCAAACACTTTTATTTTATTTTTTCAGTGTTACAAGATTCATTGTTTATGTACCACGCTCAGTGCTCCATGCAATGCGAGCCCTCCTCAATACTCACCACCAGGCCTG
>CM052901.1:59441130-59502049 GCA_028534135.1 Potos flavus
GGAAAAAAGACAGTCTCTTCAATAAATGGTGCTGGGAAAATTGGACAGCTTTGTGTAGAAGAATGAAACTTGACCATTCTCTTACACCACACACAAAGATCAACTCAAAATGGATAAAAGACCTCAACGTGAGGCAGGAATCTATCAAAATCCTAGAGGAGAACATAGGCAGTAACCTCTTCGACATTGGCCACAGCAACTTCTTCCAGGACATGTCTCCAAAGGCAAAGGAAACAATAGTGAAAATGAACTTTTGGGACTTCATCAAGATAAAAAGCTTCTGCACAGCAAAGGAAACAGTCAACAAAACAAACAGGCATCCCACGGAATGGGAGAAGATATCCGCAAATGACACTACAGACAAAGGGCTTATATCTAAGATCTATAAAGAACTCCTCAAACTCAACTCTCAAAAAACAGATATCTGGTATCCAAGATCTGTAAAGAACTCAAACTCAACACTCAGAAAACAGATAACCATGTCAAAAAATGGGCAGAAGACATAAACAGAAACTTCTCCAAAGTAGTTTTATTTTCTTATATTGTTTTGTCTGGCTTTGGTATTAGTGTAATATGGCTTTGTAAAATGAGTTTGGGCATTTTCTCTCCTTTCAACGTTTTTGGATGAATTTGAAAAAAATTTGCACTATTTTGTCTTTAAGTATTGGGAATAATTGCCATTGAAGCCATCTGTTCCTGGGCTTTTCTTTCTTGGTAGGTTTTTGATTATTGCTTCAATGCCCATATTCTTTATTGGTCTGATTTTCTATTTTTCCATTATCCAATCTTGATAAGTTACATATTTCTATGAATTTATTCATTTATTCTAGGTTACTGTAGTGTAACTGTTGGACAATAAATTTTTTTATTGTAATTTAAATGCTTGACATTAAGTTTTTGATTGCCAAGGTATCCATTTTGAAGACATCTATCTTATATAAACATATTGTATATTGCACAACTAGATAAAGAGCCAAGCTATTTTACCCCTCACATTCCCCTTTTAGAAAGCACTGGGTAATTTAGATAACTGCCTACTTGAGTGACCTGACTTTTCCTTCCCATGAAATAATTCTCACTATTATCTTGTAAATTTTCCAATGTAAAGTAAACCAACAAAGTCCTGGGCATCCCACTCTCAACCTTAATAAAAGCAGAACCTCAGGTCTATGTTATTTCTCTACCCATGACCTCACTGTGTAGCCCTATACATGCCGTGTACCCTCTAGGACTTGTGAGTAATAAACTCCATTTTTTCAAAGTTCCTAATAGTTATTGCTGAGGTGCATCTTGCAATCATAAGAATCACAGTGGCTGGTCAAGTCACAATTTTAACTTGGCTAAGGAAATGCCTGTGGGCACTGGCCACAAAGAGTTTAGATCCCAGGCATTCAAGCCAATAGCATGATTATCAATAGGCTGAGACTGACACAAATCAGCTATTTAATATGTTGGCATACAATTATTCATAGTAGCTTCTTGTAATCCTTTCTATTTTGGTGTCATGAGTTTTAATGTATTTTCTTTCATTTATAATTTTATTCAAATTTTCCTTTTTTCCTTAGTCTAGATAAAGGTTTGTCAATTTTATTAATTTTTCACAAAATCAACTCAGTTTCATTGATTTTTTTCTATTCTCTTTCTACTCTATTTCTGCTCTGATCTTTTGTTATTTTTTTCCTTCTGCTAACTTTGGCCTTACTTTTTTATCTTTTTTTTAAACCCTTGAAGTATAAAGTTAATTTATTTGAGATATTTCTTTTTTTCTTAATGTAGGCATTTATTGTTATAAACTTTCCTGTTAGGACTACTTAGACTGCATTCCAGAACCTTTGGTATGTTCTGTTTATTTTAATTTGTCTCAAAAATACTGTGATTTTCCTTTGATTTTTTTCTTTGACCCATGGGTTGTTCAGGTGTATGTTGTTTAATTTTTACATATTAGTGTGTTTTCCAGTTCAGCTTTTGATATTGATTTCTAGTTTTATAACTCTGCAGTTAGGAAAGATATTTGATACAATTTCATTCTTCTAAAATTTGTTAAGGCTTACTTTGATTGCCAAGATATGATCTGTCTTGAAGAATGTACCATGTGCGCTCAAGCAGAATGTATATTCTGTTACTGTAGGGCAGGATTTTCTGTATATTTTTGTTAGGTCCATTTGGTCTATAGCATTATTTAAGTACACTATTTCTGAATTAGTTTTGTCTGGATAAAGCATTTGTTATTCAAAATGAGATACTGAACTCCCCTATTATAGAATTGCTGTCTATTTTTCCCTTAAGTTATGCTAATATTTGCTTTATATATTTAGGTGCTGTAATACTGGGTCTGTATATATTGATGAATTGGTACCTTTATCCTAAATATAGTGACCTCCTTTGTCTCTTCTGACTCATTGTCACTGAAAGTCTATTTTATCTTATATAAATATAACTCTTCCTGCTTTCTACTGATTATTATTTGTATGGAATATTTTTTCTATCTTTTACACTTTGAGTCTAAGTGTGTCCTTAAAGCTGAAGTGAATAACTTGTTAGCAGTATATTGTTAGATACTTTTAATCCATTCATCTACTCTATGTCTTTGGGTAGACAATATTAACCCATTTATGTTTAAAGTAATTATTGATAGGTAAGGACTTACTATTGAAACTTTGTTCATTCTTTTCTGATGTTTTAAAAAACATTTTTGTTCCATTATTCCTCTCTTGTTGTCTCTTTTTAATACATATTTTTGTAGTAATATGGTTTACGCAAATGAATTTTTGGGACTTCATCAAGATAAAAAGCTTCTGCACAGCAAAGGAAACAGTCAACAAAACAAACAGGCAACCCACAGAATGGGAGAAGATATTTGCAAATGACACTACAGAGAAAGGGCTGATATCCAAGATCTATAAAGAACTCAAACTCAACACTCAAAAAACAGATAATCACGTCAAAAAATGGGCAGAAGACATAAACAGACACTTCTCCAAAGAAGACATACAAATGGCTAACAGACACAAGAAAATGTTCATCATCATTAGCCGTCAGGGCATTTTAAATCGAAACCACATTGAGATACCACCTTACACCAGTTAGAATGGCCAAAATCAACAAGACAGGAAACAACAAGTGTTGGAGAGGATGTGGAGAAAGGAGAACCCTCTTACACTGTTGGTGGGAATGCAAGCTGGTGCACCCACTTTGGAAAACAGTGTGGAGATTCCTGAGGAAATTTAAAAAATAGAGCTACCCTACGACCCTGCAACTGCACTACTGGGGATTTACCCCAAAGATGCAGATGCAGTACAAAGAAGGGCCACATGTACCCCAATGTTCATACCAGCAATGGCCACAATTGCCAAACTGTGGAAAGAGCCAAGATGCCCTTCAACAGACGAATGGATAAAGAAGATATGGTCCATATATACAATGGAATATTATGCCTCCATCAGAAAGGATGAATACCCAACTTTTGTATCAACATGGACGGGTCTGGAAGAGATTACACTGAGTGATATAAGTCAAGCAGAGAGAGTCAATTATCATATGGTTTCACTTATGTGTGGAGCATAAGGAAAAACATGGAGGATATTGGGAGAAGGAAAGGAAGGGTGAATTGGGAGAAACTGGAAGGGGAGATGAACCATGAGAGACTGTGGACTCTGAGCAACAAACTGAGGGTTTTGGAGGGGAGGGGTGTGGTAGGTTAGGTGAGCCTGGTGGTGGGTATTGTGGAGGGTGCATATTGCCTGGAGCACTGGGTGTGATGCATGAACAATGAATCTTGGAACACTGAAAAAATAAAATTAAATTTAAAAAAAAGTAATATGCTTTAATTCCTTTCTCTTTATCTTTTTGTGTATTTACTATAGGTTTTCCGTTTGTAGTTAACATGAGTGTCACGTAAAATATCTTGTAGATGTAGCAGTCCTTTTTAAACTGATAAGAACTTATTGTCAGTTACATACAAACGTTTACTTATACTTCCTCCACACACATTTTATGCTACTCTTAACATCTTTATATTGTGTACCCATTATCAAATTTGTGTATCTATAGTCATTTTTAATACCTTTGCCCCTTAACTTTTACATTAAAGATAAATGTGAATTAAGCAACACCATTACAGCATTAGTATATCTGAATTTGACTGTGTATTTATCATATCTTTATGAATGAGTTTTATACTTTATGTGTTTTTGTGTTACTTAGCAGTCTTTTATTTCAATTTAAAGAACTCCCTTTAGCATTTCTTGTAAGACAGGTCTAGTGGTGTTGAACTGCCTCAGCTCCTGTTGTTGGGAAATGTCTTTAGTTTTCCTTAATTTCTAAAGGGCTGTTTCACTTGGCATAGTATTCTTTGTTGCCTTTTTTTTTCTTTCAGCACTTTGAAAATACCCACTTCCACCTGGCCTTCAATTTTTCTTCAAAGAAATATGTTGACAGCCTTCTGGGACTTACTTTGTATAAAAGGAGTCATTTTTCTCCTTCTGCTTTCGAAATTCCCTGTCTTTATTATTTTACCATTTTGATGAAAAGATGTGGTAATCTTCTTTGGGCTGATCTTTCTTGGGGTCCTTTGAGATTTACGTAGTTAAATTACTTTAGTTCTCCAAATATTTGGAAAGTTTTCGACTATTTCTTTAAGCTTTTTCTTTTTTCTTTTTTCTCTTTCTTCTGGGACTCTCATATGGATTTTCATTCTTTTGATGATGTTCCGTCATTCATGTATGTTTTCTTTTCTTATTTTTTCTTTTTGTTCCTGTAATTTCAAATGACCTCTCTATGAGTATAGTGATTCTTTCTCCTGCATCATCAATTCTGTTGTTGAAACTGTGTTGAACTTTCCTATTCTTTTATTCTTCAGCTCCTGGAGTTTCATTTGGTTCTGTTTTTGTGGTTTGTTTCTATATTAAACTTATTTTGTTCATGCATTATTTTTCCTGTTTTCATTTCATTCTCTATCTGTTTTCCCTTCAATTTCATTTAGGTTTTGAAGATGATTATTTGGAATTCTTTGTCAAGCACTTTGCAAATCTCCATTTCCTTGAGGTCAGCTACTGGAGCATTATTAGTTACTTTGGGTGGTGCAATTTTGTTTGATTTTTCATGGTCTGTATAGCTTTGCATTGGTGTCTGTGCATTTTAAGGAGCAAACCCTTCTTCTGCTAATTAGGCTGATTTTGACCATATGGTGGTGGCAGGTGTCCACTCCCCAGACTGTTGGGAGAACCTCCAAAATTTAAATTGTTGGGTTGGAACCAACTTATAAGGCTGTTGCTGAGTCTGTACTTGAGTCTGAATTTGGCAGGTTTGTTAACAGGTACTCAAGTGAACATGGATCCTGTGTAGTTCCTGGGTGAATAGGACTGCCTCCAGTACCTTGTTTAATAGGGTGGCTCTGGGACAAGGGGCTGCTTCAGGGTTCAAAGTTGGAACTTCAGACCACTGGCCTATTACAAGGAGTACAATTGGTATGGCTCCCACCAGACCCTAGGAGAGCTTCTGCCTGATCACTGGGTAGGTCCCTGGATGGTCTGGGCTAGCCCTGAATAATGGCTGAGAAGGGCTGGAACTGAGTTCCAGGCTGTTTCAGGGTCCACAGCCAAAACTAAGTAATGAATACCTGGCTCTGGAAAAATGAATAAGTGTCTCCCACCAGGTCCCTTGGTTGGCTGAACTCTTCTCTAACTACAGCTGGAGGGACTGGAGTGAAGTATAGGGCCCTTTCATGATCTCCTAAAGTGCAGAAAGGGGTGTGTCTCAGTGGATCCCTATTCCAACAGGACTGTTAATGCCTGGGAGAACCTGGAGTTGAGTATGGAGCTCTTTCATGATCTATAGTCTGACTGACATTGTAGGGTTACCTCCAGGTGTCCCTAGACCATGGCTGTGAGGAGATGGAGTAGGTTCAAAAGCCACTTCAGGGTCCACAACTAGGATTGAGCTCTGCGTGTCTATTACTTTAGGTATGCGTGACCATGACTCCATTCAGGTGCTTTGTCATATGGTGCTGGTAACAGGACAAAATCTGGGTTGTAGATTAGTCCTCAGATACACAAGGCTATTTTTGGGTCTTTAGGCAGAGTCATGGTCAGCAAGTCAGCTGCCTAAGTGAAGGCCTACTTTCTCAAAACAGTTCTTGGTCTTGGACTCCACAAGTGTTTAAAAACCTCCTACCTGAATCTCAAAGTTCCCACAAAGGCATTTTTGTCCATGGCTGGTTGCTTAAATCATTGCTGTTGATGGAGATATAAATGGGGAACATTTTATTTCTCCATCTTGCTAGCATTGTCTCTTTAATCGTTTCTTATTTCTAACAAACATTTGAAGGTAAAAATTTCCCTCAATGTATGGATTTAGTTGCATCTTACAAAATATGACTCCTATTTGCCCCTATTTTAAACGAACTATTTTCTAGAGAAGATCTTGGTTCACAGCAATATTGAACAGAAAATACAGAGGGCCCCCTATACCCTGTCCCTACCCCACCAGCCTCCCACTACCAATATCCACATCAGAGTAGTACATTTGTTGCAATTGAACCTACATTTATGCATCATCATTACTCAAAGTCCATAGTTAATATTAGGGTTCAATCTTGTACATTCTGTGGGTTTGAACAAATGTATAACGACATATGTCCATCATTATATTATCAAACCAGATAGTTTCAATGCTCTAAAAATCCTCTATGCTATACCTGTTCATCCTTCCCTCCCTCAAAACCCTGGCAACTATTGATCTTTACTGTTTTGCATCACTTTGCCTTTTCCAAATTGTCATATAGTTGGAATCACGTGTTATGTAATCTTTTCAGATTGGTTTCTTCCATTTAGTAATATGCATTTAAATTTACTTCTTGTCTTTTTGTACCTTGATATCTCATCGCTTTTCTAGTGCTAAATAGTATTCCATTTTCTGGATGTACTATGGTTGATTTATCCACTTGCCTGTTGGAGGACATCTTGGTTGCTTCCAAGTTTTGACAATTATGAATAAAGCTACTATAAACATTCATATGCAATTTTTTGTGTGGACATGTTTTTAACACATTTAAGGAAATATCAATTGCAATAATAGTTGGAACCTATGGTCAGAGTGTATTTAGCTTTATAAACAAACTGCCAAACTCTCAAAGTGTCTGTGGTCTTTTGGATTCTCACCAGCAATAAATGATAGTCCCTTTTGCCACATCCTTGTCAGCATTTGTTGTCAGTATTTTGGATTGTAGCTATTCTAATAGGTGTGTAGTGGAAATTCGTTTAATTTGTAATTCCCTAACACCATATAATGTTTAGCATCTTCTCATATGCATATTTGTTGATCAGATTTTGTAAATCTTTGATAATTTTCCATCTATTAATTCTGTCAGGTGCTCAAAGGAGGATGAAGTTTTTCACTACAATTTTGGATTTGTCTTTCTTCCTTCAGAATTTCTATCTTTTTTTTTTGTCTCATGTGTTTTGAGGCACTGTTGTTTGGTGTGTGCATGTGTTATTTATTTGTTTGTTTGTTTATTTATTATTTTCTTATTTATCTGTTTACTATTGAAGCATAAAATTGATGTACAATGCTCTATTAGTTTCAGTGTACAAGATATAGACTCAACGAATCTACATATTATTCAATGCTCACCATAAATGTAGTCACCATCTGTCACCATACAATGTTATTAAAATATTATTGTATTATTGACTATATTCCCCGGGATAGACCTTTTATTTACATAATTTATTTATTTTATATCTGGAAGTTCGTACTTCTGAATCACCTTCATCTATTTTATCTATCCCCACCACCCTCTCTCAATCACCAGTTTATTCTCTGTATTTGAGTCTGGTTTTATTTGTTTGTTCATTTGTTTTTTAGATTTATATATATAACACGTTCTTTATCCATTCATTTATCAATGGACATGGGGTGCTTCCATATCTTGGGTATTGGCTACTGCAAATGCTGCAACAAACATAGGGGCACATATATAATTTCAAATTAGTGTTTTTGTTTTCCTTGGGTAAATACCCAGTAGTAGTATTACTGGATCATGTGGTAATTATATGTTTAATTATTTTAAGAACACTCATCCTGTATTCTACAGTGGATGCACCACTTTACATTCTCATCAGGAGTGGAAGAGAGTCCTCTTTTCTTCACTACCTCATCAGCTCTTGTTATTTCCTTACCATTTTCATACTAGCCATTCTGACTTGTGTGAACTGATAATCTCATTGTAGTATTGATTTACATTTCCCTGATGATTAGTGATGTTGAGTAACTTTTCATGTGTCTGTTAGTCATCTACAAATCTTTTACATTAAAATGTCTATTCAGGTCCTTGGCCTATTTTTTAATTGAATGTTTGGTTTCTTGGTGTTGAGTTGTGTAAGTTATTATATTTTGGATATTAACCCCTGATTGGATATATAATTTGTAAATATATTCACCATTCAGTAGTTTGCTTTTTTGTTTTTTGTTTCTTTTGTTTTTTTTGTTTTGTTTTGTTGTTTTTGATGGTTTCCTTTGCTATGCAAAAGCTTTTTATCTTGACATAGTCCAAATAGTTTATTTTTATTTTTGTTTCCTTTCCTTGAGGAAAAATATCCATAAATATGTTGCTAAGGCCAATATCCAAATAATTAGTGCCTCAGTTTTCTTTTAGGAATTTTATTGTATCAGGTCTCACATTTTGGTCTTTAAAACTTTTTGAGTTTATTTTTGTGTACAATGTAAGAAAGTGGTCCAGTTTCATTCTTTTGCATGTAGTTGTCCAGTTTCCCCAACCATTTATTGAAAAGATTTTTCCCCATTGTATATTTTTGCCTTATTCATCATACTTTAATTGACCATACAGGTATGAATCTAATTCTGGGCTTTATGTTTTGTTCCCTTCATCTGTGTGTCTATTTTTGCATCAGTACCATATTGTTTTGATTAATATATCTTTGTAGCATACATAGAATCTGGAATTGTGATGGCTACAGTTTTGTATTTCTTTCTCAAGATTGCTTAGGTTATTCAAGGTCTTTTGTAGTTCCATACAGATTTTAGAATTATTTATTTTAGCTATGTGAAAAGTACTAATGGTATTGTGATAGAGATTTCAATGAATTGGTAGATTGCTTTGGGAAGCACAGACATTTTAACACTATTATTTCTTCCAACCAATGAGCATGGAATATCTTTCTATTTATTTGTGTCACCTTCACTTTCTTGCATCAGTATTTTATAGTTTTCAGAATACAGGTCTTTCATCATCTTGGTTAAGTTTATTCCTAGGTGTTTTGTTCTTATCGGTCCAATTGTAAATGAGATTATTTTATTAATTTGTCTTTCTGCTATTCCATTATTAGTGTACAGAAATGCAGCAGATTTCTATATATTAATTTTGTATCCTTCAAATGTACTGAATTTGTTTATCAGTTCTCCGAGTTTTTTGGTGGAGTTTTTAGGGTTTTCTTTTTTTCCCCAAAGTGTTTGCTATATATAGTATCATATCTTCTTTTTTTTTTTTTTAGTATCATATCTTCTGCAAAAAGTTAAGTTTTACTTCTTCCTTATCAATTTTGATGAATTTTTTTCTTTTTCTTATCTGATTACTGCAGCTACAATTTCCAGTACTATGTTGAATAAGTGATGAGAGTGGACATCTTTGGTTCTTGTTTTTAGAGAAAAAGCTTTCAGTTTTTCACCATCGAGTATGATTCTAGCTGTGGGTTTCTCACATATGGTTTTCATTATGTTAAATTTACAAATCTATAAGATTTATATATCTTTATAAAGTTATATATATATGAATTTCTATATAAATATATATATAATCTATATATGCCATATAACATATGATCTTTATTTTTTTGCTATATATTCTCTCTAAATCTACTCTGTTGAGAGTTTTTATCATAAAAATATTTTTAAATGGTTTTCTGTATTTACTGAGATGATCATATAATTTTATTCTTCAATTTATTAATGCGTGTATTATGTTGATTAAGTTGCAGATATTGAACCATTCTTCCATTGCTGGAATAAAACCCACTTGATCATAGTGAACAAACTATTAATGTATCATGGTGAATAAATTTTAATGTATTTTTGAATGTGGTTTTGAAATATTTGTTGAGTACTTTTGCATCTATGTTCATCAGGGATATTGATTTCACTTTTCTTCTGCAGTATCTGTCTGGTTTTGGTATCAGAGTAATGTTGGTCTCATAGAATGCATTTGGAAGTTTTCTTTCTTTCTCCATACTTTCCATATTTCATTTTTTTTACTATGTTATTTAGCCATCATACAGTACATCCTTAGTTTTTGATGTAGTCTTCTGTGATTCATTGTTTGCATATAACACCCAGTGCTCTGTGCAATACATGACCTCCTTAATACCCATCACTGGGCTAACCCATCCCTCCACCCCCTTCCCCTCGAAAATCCTCAGTTTGTTTCCCGGAGTCCATAATCTCTCATGGTTCAACTCCCACTCTGATTTCCCCCTTTCATTTTTCCCTTCCTTCTTTTAATGTCCTCGAGGCTATTCCTTATGTTTCACAAATAAGTGAAACTATATGATAATTGACTTAATCTGCTTGACTTATTTCACTCAGCATAATCTCCTCCAGTTCCATCCTTGTTGATGCAAAAGTTAGGTATTCATCTTTTCTGATGGCAGTGCAATATTCCATTGTGGATATGGACCACATCTTCTTTATCCATTCATCTGTTGAAAGACATCTTGGCTCTTTCTACAGTTTGGCTATTGTGGACATTGTTGCTATGAACATTGGGGTGCATATGGCCCTTCTTTTCTCTACATCTGTATCTTTGGTGTAAATCCTCAGTAGTGCAATTGCAGGGTCATATGGTAGTTCTATTTTTAATTTTCTGAGGAATCTCCACACTGTTTTCCAAAGTGGCTACACCAACTTACATTCCCACCAATGCTGTAAGAGGGTTTCCCTTTCTCCAAACCTCTCCATTTGTTGTTTCTTACGTTGTCTTTTTTTTGCCATTCTAACTGATGTAAGGTGATACCTCAATGTGGTTTTGATTTGAATTTCCTGATGGCTAATGATGATGAACATTTTTTCATGTGTCTGCTAGCCGTTTGTATGTTTTTCTTTGATAAGTGTCTGTTCATGTTTTCTGCCCATTTTTTGACCTGATTATTTGTTTTTGGGATGTCAAGTTTGAGAAGTTCTTCATATATCTTGGATATCAGCCCTTTATCTGTACTGTCATTTACAAATATCTTATCCCACTCCGTGGGTTACCTCTTTGTTTTATTGACTGTTTTCTTTGCTGTGCAGAAGCTTTTTATCTTTTTTCCCCCAAATACTTTTATTTTATTTTTTCAGTGTTACAACATTCATTGTTTATGTACCACACCCAGTGCCCCATGCCATACGTGCCCTCCTCAATATCCACCACCAGGCTCACCCCACCCCATCCCCACCCCTACAAAACTCTCAGTCTGTTGCTCAGAGTCCACAGTCTCTCATGGTTCATCATCCCTCTGATTTCCTCCAATTCACCCCTCCCTTCCCTCTCACAATGTCCTCCATGTTTTCCCTTATGCTCCACACATAAGTGAGACCATATGATAATTGAATCTCTCTGCTTGACTTATATCACTCAGCATAATCTCTTCCAGTCCAGTCCATGTAAAACAAAAGTTGGGTATTCATCCTTTCTGATGGAGGCATAATATTCCATTGTATATATGGACCATACCTTCTTTATCCATTCGTCTGTTGAGGGGCATCTTGGCTCTTTCCACAGTTTGGCGATTGTGGCCATTGCTGATATGAACATTGGAGTACATGTGGTCCTTCTTTGTACTGCATCTGCACCTTTGGGGTAAATACCCAGGAGTGCAATCGCAGGGTCATAGGGTAGCTCTATTTTTAATTTCCTCAGGAATCTCCACACTGTTTTCCAAAGTGGCTGCACCAACTTGCATTCCCACCAACAGTGGAAGAGGGTTGCCCTTTCTCCACATCCTCTCCAACATTTATTGTTTACTGTCTTGTTGATTTTGGCCATTCTAACTGGTGTAAGGTGGTATCTCAGTGTGGTTTTGATATGAATTTCCCTGATGGCTAATGACGATGAACAATTTTTCATGTGTCTGTTAGCCATTTGTATGTCTTCTTTGGAGAAGTGTCTGTTCATGTCTTCTGCCCATTTTTTGACGTGAAAAGCCCACAGCGAATATCATTCTCAATGGGAAAAAGCTGACAGCCTTCCCTTTGAGATCAGAAACACGACAAGGATGCCCACTCTCGCCACTCTTGTTCCACATAGTACTAGAAGAAGCTTTTTATCTTGATGAAGTCCCAGAAGTTCATTTTTGCTGTTGTTTTCCTTGCCTTTGGAGACCTGTCCTGGAAGAAGTTGCTGTTGCTGATGTCGAAGAGGTTACTGCCTATGTTCTCCTCTAGGATTTTGATAGATTCCTGCCTCACGTTGAGGTCTTTTATCCATTTGGAGTTTATCTTTGTGTATGGTGTGAGAGAATGGTCGAGTTTCACTCTTCTATATATACCTGTCCAATTTTCCCAGCACCATTTATTGAAAAGACTGTCTTTTTTCCATTGGATATTTTTTTCCTGCTTTGTTGAAGATTAGTTGACCATAGAGTTGAGGGTCCATATCTGGGCTTTCTATTCTGTTCCACTGGTTTATACGTCTGTTTTTGTGCCAGTACCATGCTGTCTTGGTGGTCACAGCTTTGTAATAAAGTTTGAAATCAGGCAAATTGCCCCCGGGTTTGTTTTTCTTTTTCAACATTTTCTTGGTGATTTGGGTCTTTTCTGGTTCCATACAAATTTTAGGTTGTTTGTTCTAGCACTTTGAAAAATGCCATTGGTGTTCTGATCAAGGTGGCATTGAAAGTATATATTGTTCTGGCGGAATAGACATTTTAACAATGTTTATTCTTTCAATTCATGAGTGTAGACTATTTTTCCATCTTTTTGTGTCTTCTTCAATTTCCCTTGAGTTCGTAGCGTGTAGATCCTTCACCTTTTTTGTTAGGCTTATTCTAAGGTACATTATGGTTTTTGGTGCTATTGTCAATGGAATCAATTCTCCGATTTCTCTTTCTATAGTTAACATTGTTAGTGTGTAAGAAAGAAACTGATATCTGTCCATTGATTTTGTATCCTGCCACATTACTGAATTGCTGTGTAAGTTCTGGTAATTTGGGGGTGGAGTCCTTTGGATTTTCTGCATAAAGTATAATGTCATCTGTGAAGAGAGAGTTTGACTTCTTTGCAATTGGAATAAATTTTATTTCTTTTTGATGTACGATCACTGTTCCTAGGCCTTCTAGTACACTTTGAACAGTAGTGGCGAGATTGGGCATTCTTGTTGTGTTCCTGATCTTAAGGGAGAGGCGGTCACGCTTTTCCCATTGAAAATGATATTCGCTGTGGGCTTTTCATAGATGGATTTTATGAAATTGAGGAATGTTCCCTCTATCCCTATACTCTGAAGAGTTTCAGTCAGGGAAGGATGCTGTATTTTGTCAAATGCTTTTTCTGCATCAATTGAGAGGACCATGTGGTTCGTGTCTCTTCTCTTATTTATGTGATCTATCACATTGATTGATTTGGGAATATTGAACCACCCTTGCATCCCACGGATAAATCCCACCTGGTCGTGCTGGATAATCCTTAATGTACTGTTGGATCCTATTAGCTAAGATCTTGTTGAGAATTTTGTCATCCATATTCAGAAGGTACATTGGTCTGAAGTTCTCCTTTTTTTTTTTAAATCTTTTTTTTTTTTTTAAGATTTTTATTTATTTGACAGAGAGAGACACAGCGAGAGAAGGAACAGAAGCAGGGGGAATGGAAGAGGGAGAAGCAGGCTTCCCGCCAAGCAGGGAGCCTGATGCGGGACTCAATCCTAGGACTCTGGGATCATGACCTGAGCCAAAGGCAGCCGCTTAACAACTGAGCCACCCAGGTGCCCCTGAAGTTCTCCTTTTTGATGGGGTCCCTGTCTGGTTTGAGGATCAAGGTAATCTTGGCCTTATAGAATGAGTCTGGAAGTTTTCTTTCTGTTTCTAATTTTTAAAACAGATTCAGGAGAATAGGTATTATTTCTACGTTGAATGTTTTGTATAATTCCCCAGGGCATCTGTCAGGTCCTGGACTCTTGTTTTTTTGGATATTTTGATCACTGCTTCAATCTCATTACTGGTTATTGGTCTATTCAGGTTGTCAATTTCTTCTCGTTTCAGTCTTGGTAGTTTATAGGTTTCCAGGAAGGCATCCATTTCTTCCAGGTTACTTAATTTATTGGAGTAAAGCTGTTCATAATAATTTCTAATGGTTGTTTCTATTTCCTTGGTGTTAGTCACGAACACTGCCCTTTCATTCATAATTTTATTAATTTGGATCCTTTCTCCTTTCTTTTGGATAAATCTGGCCAATGGCTTATCATCAATCTTATTAATTCTTTCAAAGAACCAGATTCGAGTTTCATTGATGTGTTCTACTATATTTCTGGTTTCTAATTCATTGATCTCTGCTCTAATCTTAATTATTTCCCTTCTCCTGCATGGGTTAGGCTTTATTTGTTGTTCTTTCTCCAGTTCTTTAAGGTGTAAAGATGGTTTGTGTATTTGGGATTTTTCTATTTCTTTGAGTGAGGCTTGGATGGGTATATATTTCTCCCTTATGTCCACCTTTGCTGTATCCCATAGGTTTTGGACTGATTTTCTCTTCTGCCCATTTTTTAAACCGATTATTTGTTTTTGGGGTGTTGAGTTTGAGAAGTTCTTCATACATCTTGGATATCAGCCCTTTATCTGTTTTTGTTCTAATTGGTTTCCATGAATTGTTTAAGTTCTTCTTTGATTTCCTGGTTAACCCAAACATTCTTGAGCAGGGTGGTCCTTAGCTTCCAAGTGTTTGCATTTCTTCCAAATGTTTTTTTGTGATTGAGTTCCAGTTTCATGGCATTGTGGTCTGAGAATATGCAGGGAATAATCTCAATCTTTTGGTACCGGTTGAGACCTGATTTGTGACCCAGTATGTGGTCTATTCTGGAGAAAGTTCCATGTGCGCTTGAGAAGAATGAGTATTCTGTTGTTTTAGGGTGGAATGTTCTGTATATATCTATTAGGTCCATCTGGTCCAATGCATTGTTCAAAGCTCTTGTTTCTTTATTGATTTTCTGCTTAGATGATCTGTCTGTTGCTGAGAGTGGCATGTTAAGATCCCCTACAATTAAAGTATTCTTATCAATATGTCTCATTATTTTGATTAACTGTTGGCTTATGAAAAATGGTTCTTCATCCCTTCATGTTCAGTATGAACATATCTTTGGGTTCAAAATGAGTCTCTTGTAGACAGTATACGGATGGGTCCTGTCTTTTTATCCAATCTGCAACCCTGTGCCATTTCATGGGAATATTTAGGCTATTCACCTTGGGAGTGATTATTGAAAGATATGATTTTATTGTCATCATGTTGCCTGTGAACCCCTTGTTTCTATAGATCGTCTCCATAAATTTCTGTTCTATAGCACTCTTGTGGTCTTTCTCCTTTTATAGAACCCCCCCTTAATATTTCTTGCAAGGTCGGCCTAGTGGTCACATATTCTTTCAGTTTTTGCTGGTTCTGGAAGCTTCTTATCTCTCCATCCATTCTGAATGAGAGCGTTGCTAGATAAAGTGTCCTTGGCTGCATGTTCTTCTCATTTAGTATCCTGAATATGTCTTGCCAGCTCTGTGTGGCTTGCCAGATCTGTGTGAACAGTTCTGACCTTATTCTGATGTTCTTCCCTCTGTACAAAGAATCTCTTCCCCCAACTGCCCTTAAGATGGTTTCCTTGGTTCTAAGATTTGTGAGTTTTTCTATTACATGCCAGGGCTTTGATCTGTTCTTCTTGATCTTCAGAGGGATTCACTCTGCCTCTAGGATACGAATGCTTGTTTCATTCCCCAGATTAGGGAAGTTCTCAGCTATGATTTGCTCAAATATATCTACTAGTCCTCTCTCTCCACCCCATCGGGGATCCAAATAATTCTGACATTACAACCTTTCATGGTGTCATTTATTTCTCTAATTCTGTTTTCATGGTTTCTAAGCTGTTTGTTCCAGGCCTCCTCCTCTTCCTTCTTTTTATCAGTTTGTCTTCTAGATCACTAATTCATTCTACTTTGTTTACCCTAGCTGTTAGAGTATCTAGATTGGATCTCATTTATAGCATTTTTAAGTTCTGCCAGATCAGCCCTCATTTCTGCCCTTAGAGAATCTATGTTGCCATTAATAGTTTCCTCCATCCTAGCTGTTGTCTGCGTAACTGTTACCCTGAAGTCTAGTTCCGAATTCTTGCTTATGTCTATGTCCATTAGTTCTGTGGCAGAGGTCACAGTCTTTGAGTTTTTCCTACGTTGAGGGTTCCTCCTCTCAGTCATTCTGTTGAGGGCTTGTTGAGAGAATGTACAGAGTCCAAATTATTGACCACAACCCAAGCAAGATGTACCTTTTTTGTAGGGACCTTAGGGTTGTTAGCATCTTGTTCTTCCAGCTTGTCTTCTGGGGGAGAAGCCTGCTGCACTATTATTCAGGCAACCGTGTTGGACAGAGTTGCCCATCCCCCTTTGGGGGGGATGGGCTCAGTGAAAACTGGTTTTGGTGGGCAATCGTTCTCTGGTGGCTTTTTCTTGTGTCCCCCTGAGAGTCAGAGCAGTAGTGACTATATCCAAACCTCTGTTTCAGGACAGAGAGATTGCTCTCTGTCTCTTAGTGAGCTCTCCAGGCCACACTGTCCCCACTTCTCTGTGCTGCCAAAAACCACAGCATCCTGGGTTGTGCAACCCACAGCAGCTCTCCCATCCCTTGTTTCCAGGTCCAGGCACATCTCTGCCCTTTGTGCTTCTAAAATGGCCAGCCACCCCCAGTTTGCCAAAATGCCCCCACAGTTCCAGGTTTCAATCTGGGGGTGCTGCCATAAAGTCCTTTCCCTGCCACTACTTGTCTGTGAGTCTGTGACAGGTCCCCAGTGCAGGAGGCTTTTGTGCTCCAGTGGTTCAGGATCCTGGAGGCTTCCTCCCTCTTCTGTTTATCTTTCAATATCTGCACACAGAATCGCGGCTCCCCACTTCATACCTTGAGACCAGAGATATTCTGTTTATAGAAATTCAGATATATCTTCTTATATAACAGGCTGATTTCATGGGTGTTCAGAATGGTCTGGTAGATATCCAGTTCAATTCAGGAGACCAGTTGATAGAGGGTCCCCTAATCCTCTGTCATCTTTGTTCCCCTCCCTTTCTATTTTTTTTTTGGAAATTTTGAGGAGAACAGGTATTAACCCCTTCTTAAATGTTTGTTAGAATTCACCTATGAATTTATCTTGTCCTGGACTTTTGTTTGTTGTTATTATTATTATTTTATTGTTGTTGTTGCTGGTATAATTTTGTTACCAGTAATTGCCCTGTTAAAAATGTTTATTTCTTCCTGATTTAGTTTCGGAAGATTTTATGTCTCTAGAAATTTATCCCTTTCTTCTAGGTTGTCCAATTTATTGGCATATAATTTTTCATAGTATTGTCAGTTTTTACTTCTCTTCCAATTTTCCTTTTATTTATTTGTGTCTTTGCTTTTTTCATATATTTTTTCTTGATGATTCTGGCTGAAGGTTTATCAATTTTGCTTATCTTTTTTTTTTAAGATTTTATTTATTTATTTGACAGAGAGAGATCACAAGTAGGCAGAGAGGCAGGCAGAGAGAGAGGGGGAAGCAGGCTCCCCACTGAGCAGAGAGCCCGATGTGGGGCTCGATCCCAGGACCATGAGATCATGACCTGAGCTGAAGGCAGAGGCTTTAACCCACTGAGCCACCCAGGCCCCCCTGCTTATCTTTTTTTAAACAGTTCTTGTGCTTGTTGATCTTTTCATTGATTTTTTTTTTGTTTACTCTTCATTTCTCTTATTTTAGTTTTGACCTTTATTATTCCCTTCATTCTACTAACTTTAGGCTGTGTTTGTTCTTCTTTTTTGAGTTCCTTTTGAGGTAAAATGAGATTGTTTATTTGAACATTTTCTTATTTCTTGAGGTAGTAGCCTGTAACACTATAAATTTTCCTGTTAGATCTGCTTTGATTCCTTAATAGTCTGGATCATTGTGCTTTCATTTTCATTTGCTTCTATGTTTTGTTTTGTTTTGTTTTTAATTTTCCCTTTGTTTTTGTTTTTGTTGTTGTTGACCCATTGATTGTTCAGTATTATGTTGTGTAGCTTTCATGTATTTGTGTTTTTTTCCAGTTTTTTTGTAATTATTTTGTTTTATACTATTATGTTCAGAAAATATGCATTATATGTTTTTCTTCTTAAATATTAAGACTTCTTTAGTGGCCTAATATGTAATCTATACTGGAGAATGTTCAATGTGCAGTTGGAAAGGATAACCTTTGTTGGTTTTATATGAAATGCTTTTTTTTACCTATCTGTTAACTCCATCCAGTATAATATGTTATTCAAAGACATTTTCTCTTTTTTTTTTTTTTAGTTTTCTGCCTCTATGATCTATTCTTTAAGTGTAGTGTTAAATACACTTTATATGATTGTATTAGTGTCAATTTCTCACCTTATGTCTGTTAATAGTTGTTTTATGTATTTAGCTGCTCCGGTGTTGGATGCATAGATATTTACAATTGTTACATCTTCTTGCTGGATTTATTCCTTTATCATTATGTTATGCCCTTCATTGTTTCTTGTTACAGTATTTGTTTAAAAGTCTATTTCATATGTTATAAGTATTGCTTCCCTGTCTTTTATTTCCTTTTCTGTTTCCATGGAATATTTTTTCCATCCCTTGACTTTCAATATGTATGTGTCTTTGGGTCCGAAATGAATCTGCAGTAGGCAGCATATAGATGGGTCTTTTTTATCCATTCTTTCACACTCTGTCTTTTGATTGGAGCAGATTAGCTAATTAAACTTAAAGTAATTATTGATAAGTATGTACTTACTGCCATTTTGTTCATTGCTTTCTAGTTGTTTCCTGTAGTTCTCTCTTTATTCTTTTCTTTCTCTCTGTCCTTGTGATGGATAGCACTCTTTAATATTATGCTTAGCTTTTTTCTCTTTTTTTGTATGTAAGTTTTGGGTTGTCATTACCATAAAGTTTATATGTAACACCTTAATTATATAGCAGTCTATATTAATTTGGTGGCACTTAAGTTCAAATACATACTAAGAGAACTTAATTTTTACTCTCCTTTACACATTTTATGTATATGTTGTCATATTTTTCATTTTTCTTTTTTTTTTTCCTTGGTAAAAGTAAGAACATTTTATTTTATTTTATTTTATTTTTTCAGTGTTCCAAGACTCATTGTTCATACACCACACCCAATGCTCCATGCAATATGTGCCCTCCTCAATACCCACCACCAGGCTCACCCAACCCTCCAAAACCCTCCCCTCAAAACCCTCAGTTTGTTTCACAGAGTCCACCGTCTCTCATGGTTCATCTCCCCCGCTGATTTCCCCCAATTCACCCTTCCTTTCCTTCTCACAATGTCCTCCATATTTTTCCTTATGCTTCACATGTAAGTGAAACCATATGATAATTGACTCTCTCTGCTTGACTTATTTCACTCAGCATAATCTCTTCCAGTCCCGTCCATGTCGATACAAAAGTTGGGTATCCATCCTTTCTGGTGGAGGCATAATATTCCATTGTATATATGGACCATATCTTCTTTATCCATTCTTCTCTTGAAGGGTGTCTTGGCTCTTTCCACAGTCTGGCGACTGTGGCCATTGCTGCTATGAACATTGGGGTACATGTGGACTTTCTTTGCACTACATCTCTATCTTTGGGGTAAATACCCAGTAGTGCAATTGCAGGGTCATAGGGTAGCTCTATTTTTAATTTCTTGAGGAATCTCCACACTGTTTTCCAAAGTGGCTGCACCAACATGCATTCCCACCAACAGTGGAAGAGGGTTCTCCTTTTTCCACATCCCCTCCAACACTCGTAGTTTACTGTCTTGTTGATTTTAGTCATTCTAACTGGTGTAAGGTGGCATCTCAATGTGATTTTGATTTCAATCTCCCTGATGGCTAATGATAATGAACATTTTTTCATGTGTCTGTTAGCCATTTGTATGTCTTCTTTGGAGAAGTGTCTGTTCATGTCTTCTGCTCATTTTTGGATGTGATTACTGTTTTTGAGTGTTGCATTTGAGGAGTTCTTTATACATCTTAGATATCAGACCTTTGTCTATAGTGTCATTTGCCAATATCTCCTCCCATTCTGTGGGTTGCCTGTTTGTTTTGTTGACTGTTTCCTTTGCTGTGCAGAAGCTTTTTATCTTGATGAAGTCCCAAAAGTTCATTTTCGCTTTTGTTTCTTTTGCCTTTGGAGACATATCCTGAAAGAAGTTTGCTGTGGCTGATGCCAAAGAGGTTACTGTCTATGCTCTCCTCTAGGATTTTGACAGATTCCTGCCTCACGCTGATGTCTTTCATCCATTTAGAGTTGATCTTTGTGTATGGTGTAAGAGAATGGTCAAGTTTCATTCTTCTATATATAGCTGTCCAATTTTCCCAGCACCTTTTATTGAAGAGACTATCTTTTTTCCACTGGATATTTTTCCTGCTTTGTCAAAGATTATTTGGCCATAGAGTTGCAGGTCCATATCTGGGCTCTCTACTCTTCATCTTTCTATACTGTGAGTCTCACTAACCAGTTTTTTAGATATAACTGATATTCCTAATTTTCTTTTAACCTTCATCTTAGTTTTACAATTGTTTGCTTTACTACCTTTATTGTATACTTACTTTTATTTGTGATTTTTCCTTCATAATTGTTTTACTTCTAATTATGTTTTGTGCTATTCTTTAAAAGTCCCTTTAACATTTCTTGTAAAACTTCTCTAGTGGTGATAGAGTCCTCTCTTTTGTTTGGGAAAATGTTTCTCTCTCCTTCAATTCTAACAGATAACCTTGCTGTGTAGACCATTCCTGGTTGTAGGTTTTTGTATTTTTCCGGCTGTTTGAAAATATCATGCCTCTCTCTTCCAGATTACACAGTTTTTGCTGATAAATCATTTGATAGATTTATGGACTTCCCTTCTACACAAGTAGTTACTTTCTCCTGTTGATTTTAAGATTCTTATATTCAGTATTTAACATTTTAATTATGTGCCTTGATATGGACCGCCTTTTAGGTTCATTTTGTGTCTGATTCTCTGTGTTTCCTGGATCTGGATGCATGTGTCCCACCCCCCAGATTAGAAACATTCTCACTATTATTTCTTCAAATAAGTTTTCTGCCCCCTTTGACTTTCTCTCTCCTCTAGTACTCCTATAATGTGAATGCTGGTAATCTTTGTGTTGTTCCAGAGCTAACTTAACCCATCCTCATTTTTTTATTCTCTCTCTCCCCCCGCTCTCTCTTTTTCTTTTCCAGCTTGGGTGCATTCCATTTCTGTCTTTCAGATCTCAGTTCATTTTTCTGCATCCTTTAACCTGCTATTGATTTCCTCTAGTGTATTTTCCATTTCAGTTATTGCATTCTTCAACTCTGTTTGTTTTTTTTGTATATTTTATATCTGTACGTTCTCACTGAATTTATCCACTATTCTTTCAAGTATAGCAAAAGTCCTCATTACCACTATTTTGAACTTTTATTAATTTCTTTATTTGTATTTCATTTTGTTCTTTCTCTGAAATTGTGTGTTGTCATTTGGAGCAAATTTATCTGTCTTCTGTTTTTTTTTTTTTAATTTTTGAGTTTCTGTGCTTGTTTCTATGAATTTGGTGAAAATGTTACCTCTCCCAGTTTCAAAAGAGTGGTCTCATGTGGGAACATCCTTTGCATGTGTATGTTGGCTTTGTCTGGGTGTCTGGAGCTAAAGCAGGAATTGACTGGCTAGGTGGTCCTGTATTTCACTGCACAGGGGAGCACTCTGGCAAGAAGGCTGAAGCTGAAACAGGCATTAGTCAAGTGTTTCTGTGGTGGTTGGTGTCCATTCTACCTTGGTGGGATGTTCAGAATTATAATTGGTGCAGACCATTTATGTCCCAGTGTGTGCTGTGCTGGGGTCACCTTGGTAGGATGGCTATAGTTTAGACAGATCTGGGTGTGGAAGTCACCTTGGGGGTATTCCTGGAGTTCGGCTAGGGTTCTGAAGCTCACTGAAGCAACAAGCCAGGCAGTATGCCTAAATTTTGTTCCCATCTCTGCTTTCAAGATGAAAAGATAATGTAAACAATGGTGCTCTGGGCACCTGGGTGGCTCAGTGTGTTAAAGCTTCTGTCTTCGGCTCGGGTCATGGTCTCAGGGTCCTGGGATCGAGCTCCGCATCGGGCTCTCTGCTCAACGGGGAGCGTGCTTCCCCCTCTCTCTCTGCCTGCCCCTCTGCCTACTTGTGATCTCTCTCTCTTTGTCAAATAAATAAATAAATAAAATCTTAAAAAAAAAAAACCAGCAATGTGCTCATTATCACCTCCAACCTCAGAGAGTTTCAGACATTTCTCCATAGTTTGGTGGATGTTCTAGGACTAATAAATGGGTTTTCTTCACTATAGTCTAGTTGCCCTTAAACCATAGCTTTTTTTGTTTTCTATGCCCCTTGGTAGGGGAGTTTCCATGTGTGTTCCTCAAGATATCTTCACCACTGCAGTTCATAGTGTCTAGAGTGGGTTCTTTTCACTACGGTATCTCTGTCTCTCTTGCCATTCTTCCTATGGTCCCTCTGTAAGCTCTCAGCTTTTCTTCAGGAGGAATTTATCTATATGTAGGTGTAGATTTGGTTTGTTTATAGAGGAAGTGTGTCAAGGTCTTCTTTTGCCACTCTCTTGGACCCCTCCCCCAAACATCTTATTATCAGGTTTCAGCTTCAACAAATAATAATTATTTCTGACAGTACTAAACTCTTTAAAGAGCCAAATTTTGATTCATATAGTCTTAGAAGCTTTTAAGTACTAATAAAAATGCATCCCATTTTTTTGGGGAAATTTGGGACTCTTTTTTTTTTCTAGGAGTCTTATTAATAGATAAGCTTATCTAGGCTAAAATTCCCCACTGTGGCACCTATAGTTCAAGATTATCTTTGGTAAAGTTAACCCTCTTCCAGACAAAAATGAGTTCTGTATCAAAAAATTTTTATACATATCATTAGCTGAAGTCCCAGATTCTTTGGTCTTGGAAGAACTTATTTTTTCTTATCATGTCTTTAAAACAAAAATTTACTTGAGGCCCTACACCAGACCCAGCCCAGTTTTAATCAGACTCAGTTTAACCTGTCATTCAGACTTGTTTAATTCAGTTTTCATAACTTTAAGTTGGATCCAGTTTAAGTCTATAACTGATCAAATTTTTTAAAAAATGCATGTTCAGATAAAGAGGAGAGCTCATAAAGCAAAACCCGAAGAGCTCAGATATCTGAGAGGGAGTTATCCAGGACATTCTGGTGCAATGAGAAAGCAGAGTATGTGCAAAAAGTTTAGCAAGTCCCTATATCTGGTTGCTAGTTGCTGTCATGTGCTGTCAGGGGTCTCTTTCAGAACCCTCTTCTAACATCACAATGATTAAAATATAAACTGGAGCACATTGAAATTTTTGAGAGTTTATTTAAATATACATCAATTTTAATCAGGCAGAACCAGATCATAGATGGTTAAGAGTGTTCCACTAACAGATTATAAAGGAAAACAAGAAATTTATTTGATTAACTATAGCTTAACCAGTCATTTATTTGGAAGGCATAGTTGGATGTTTGTGATTGGTTGTTCTTCAGCTTTATTTTCTCAAATTTGAGTGCACTGACTCTTGGTTAGATATTGTTTTGCTTGCATAGGCTACTAAGGCATTAGAGCCACCTCATTTCAATGGCCTCATTATTTAATTACTTTTACAGCTGTATGAACTAGACTAATTAGTTAGACTCTGTTCCTCAGTATCTTTATCTGAAAAATGAGGATAATGATAACATTAATCTTATCAGGTTATTAGGATAATTAAAATGAGTTAATACTGGGGCGCCTGGGTGGCTCAGATGGTTAAGCTTCTGACTCTTGATTTTGGCTCAGATCATGATCACAGGGTCCTGGGATCCAGCCCCACATAGGAATCCATGCTCAGCGGGGAATCTGTTTCTCCCTCTGACCCTCCCCCTGCTTGTGCTCACTAGCTCACTCTGTCTTTTCCTCAAATAGATAAATAAATAATCTTTAAAATTTTTTTAAAAATAAAAAAATAAGATGAGTTAGTACTTATGAAACATTAAGAACAGTAACTTGCATTATGTAAGTGCTGTGGCTGTCCATTGCTACCACAAAAAAATTCTAAACTTCATAAGCCCTTCAAAATTCAACCCTCCTTGTTTTATTCTGTTACACATCTTCCTTTTTCTTCATAATGCAACCTGAGTTCAGCTTTATGAATGCATGCTTCCACTAACACACTGTTTTGTTTTGGTTTTTTACCTCTAGGATTTTTTACATGCTTATTCTACTGGTCTAGAAGAACATAACTTCACACCAGTCTCACACTTGCCTTTGCCCAGTGACTCCAATGTGTCCTTCAAATCTGAAATCAGGAGATTTATCCTGCAAGAAGCCCTTTCTGACCATAAACACCTCTCTGTCACTTATCCTCTTCTAGTAAAATTGCTTCCCTCAGTAGACTGTTCTAGTCTCTTTCACTAGTGTAGTGACTGTAAAGGTCTGAACTGTGTTCCATTAATCTCTATATCCCCTGTGGCTAAAATGATAACTGGTACCAAGTAGAAACTTTAGGAACACTTGTTGACTAAATCAGTGGGTGAAAGTGTTGGTATTTGTACTTTACATAATCTAAATATTAGGCCTGGAGACCAATCAAAAAAGACTCTCCCTGGGCTCTTTTCCCAGACTGTATGTCATAGTCACTTTCTCTCTGTCACTTATTCTTTTTCTTTCTTCTCAAGACAGATTAAGTATTTATTTCCTCTTAGTCTTCCTTATATTACTGTCTCGCACTCATTGCTTTCCTTTGAATATTTCCAATGTTGGACCTGATCCTATACTTAAAAGCTCGCATGTAAACCCTGTTGGATCTTGTGGGTGGGGGACGAAGGAAACCAGGATAAATTGCATTATAGTTCTAAATAATCAATATATTTCACACAGGTTACCATATAGCTGCTTAATGTGTAAGGTATAGGGTTCCTGCCTTTGCAGGGAGCCTTTACTGTTAGTCAGGACCCCAGAACAATATGATTCAGTTTAAGCAAAAGGAGGAAAACTGCTTATTTTTTGAATATTCACTGTGGACCAGATACTATGCCAGATACTTTACATATTTTATATTAGTTAACACTCCAACATACCTGTGAGATGTGCATTTTAATGATGATGATACTGAAGTCATAGAGGTGAACTAACAAGTGTTTAAGAGTTACATGATAAAGGATGAAACTGGGTGCCTCTGTGGCTCAGTTGGCTAAGCAACTGCCTTGTGATCCGGTCATGATCCCTTATTGAGTCCCCAGTCAGGCTCCCTGGCCAGCAGGGAATCTGCTTCTCCCTCTGACCCTCTCCCCTCTCAAGTTCTCTCTCTCTCTCTCTCAAATAAATAAATAAAATCTTTAAAAAATAAATGGTGAAACTATGATTTATATCTTGGTTTGTCTGGATTAAAAAATCTTACACTTTCCAATACATACACAATTTTGCCTCCCCCAGGACAGGACCCCACTTCAATATGAGAATAGGAATTTTGAACAGGAATTAGAGGAAGATGGCCAACCGTCTAAAAAGGCCCAGTATGACAGGTATCAAGGGAACTGGCCTGATATAAATACAAGTTCCCAGGTCCAAACACATACAACACCAAATACAGTATACCAAATTTGTAATTCCATAGTCTTCTGAATGTTGTTTCTGAGTTCACTGATATTCTGCCAACCTTGGTCTGGATTGGCTCAAAATTTGACAAATCCAAATTTTAGGCTACTATTGTATTACTCTGCCAAGCCCAAACAAGGTAGCTTATAAGCATGTGGTTAATTTTGCTGAGTATCTCATGATTTTGGAGGGAGTCAACTTGGACCTCAATCTCCCAGAATCCTAAACCTTGAAAATTTTATTGTCAATTCCCATACAGAAGCTGTCATCTTGTTATTCATAGTTATGATTATATGAGTGTCATAATTATGTATCATAACAATATGTGCTTATATGACTAAGCTTATTATGTTATATGGCATCTCTCCTGCTCTGTGTTATCATTTACCATGTGAGTCACCAGAAGAAGACAAAAAAGAAATCGAGACTCTTGTGCTATAAGGGCCTCATGTGGACTGAAAGTTTTAATAGACTTGTTCTTGTCCACTGAGTAGTTTAATGCATTTATATAACACCAGTAGAATACCATTAGCACACAAATAAAATTGTACCTGAATAAAATTCAAGTTTTGCTGGACTTTCTTAAAAATCTGGTACCAATAAAATATATTAATTCACTGCTGGCCCTTCCCAAAAAATAAGTAGGTTTTTGAGAAAATATATTCTCTGTATATTCAAATAACCTATGACACAATAAATAATTCTGTCTGTTACACAGTAACATTTGAGTCTTGTCCTCTTAATACCTAGTTGCTTAAGTAGTTTCAAGAACAAATTACATAGGTCTTAAAAATAATAAAAATCCACGTGTACCCAATATCAAAACCAATCATGTTCTAGTGAAATTTACCCTGAGTAATTCAGACTTTCTCTGCTTCACCTCAGAAGGACCTCATATGTTTATTTCACAGGTTATTAAGAAATATATAGCTCAATTGATCTATCATATAAAGAGATTATATGTATTTTTTCTGGTGTACTAGGGATTCCCACTTTTTTCATATTGATCAACATTTACAAAGACAAAAATTATGGTAATATTCAATAGCCATTTGAAAATTTACTGCTTTTCAGTCAAAGTGATGAAGAAGTTCCTATTAGCATGTTGTTTTAGTGCAGAATGGAGATAGTTAAAATGTGTAGTGGTTTTATGAGTGCATACATATGTAAAAGTTCATTGAGTTTTACTCTTGAAATTCATGTACCTTATCATATGTAAGTTGTACTTCAATAGAAATATTTTTATTACATTAAAATATTTATAGCAACCACAATACTTAAGAAAATCTCCTTGACTCCCATTTTGGTGCGATCGGATGATATGATGTTTAAACTATGCCAGCCCTCTGATCCTTAACAGCTTTTTTTAAAGTAGGCTCCCTGTCCAACATGGAGCTTCAATTCATAAACCTGAGATCAAGAGTCACATGCTCTACTGACTAAATCAGCCAGGCACCACTGATCTTTAAAGCTTTTTAGATGTAGACATTACAGTCAATCATATTTCCTCATATAATGGGTACAGAAACTGCTTGGCTTTGGGAACTAACTTCAACTGTGGATTTTTTTGCATATTATCTAATCAATTAATTCAAATGAATACAAGAAAATCTATTGTGAGAAAGAGAAAAAAATAATAGTTTCAAGTGACTTTTCAGAATAATATCCAATGCAATTACTTCTTAGCATAAAATCATTAAATATAGAATAGTTTTATTTTTAATTTTATTCACAAATTGGTTGAGATAATTATTGTAAAATACCATAGCATGAATGCAAGCTTTTCTAAAATGTGTTATTTTCACATTTGTTTCCTTTGCCTTTGGAGACATGTCTTGAAAGAAGTTGCTGTGGCTGATGTCGAAGAGGTTACTGCCTATGTTTTCCTCCAGGATTTTGATAGATTCCTGCCTCACCTTGAGGTCTTTTATCCATTTCGAGTTTATCTTTGTGTATGGCGTAAGAGAATGGTCAAGTTTCATTCTTTTATATATAGCTGTCCAATTTTCTCAGCACCATTTATTGAAGAGACTGTCTTTTTCCCACTGGATATTTTCTCCTGATTTGTCAAAGATTATCTGACCATAGAGTTGCGGGTCCATATCTGGGATCTCTAGCTGTTTCACTGGTCTATGTGTCTGTTTTTGTGCCAGTACCATGCTGTCTTAGTAATCACAGATTTGTATAAAGCTTGAAATCAGGCAACGTGATGCCCCCAGCTTTGTTTTTCTTTTTCAACATTTTCTTAGAAATTTGGGGTCTTTCCTGGTCCCATACAAATTTTAGGATTGTTTGTTCCAGCCCTTTGAAAAATGCCGGTGGAATTTTGATTGGGATGGCACTGAAAGTATAGATTGCTCTGGGCAGTATAGACATTTTAACAATGTTTATTCTTCTGATGCATGAACATGGAATGCTTTTCCACCTTTTTGTGTCTTCTTCAATTTCTTTCATGAGTGTTCTGTAGTTCCTCAAGTACAGATCCTTTACCTCTTTGGTTAGGTTTATTACCAGGTATCTTATAGTTCTTGGTGCTATTGTAAAGAGAATTGATTCTCTAATTTCGCTTTCTATATTTTCATTGTTAGTGTATGAGAAAGCAACTGATTTCTGTGCATTGATTTTGTATCCTGCCTCATTACTGAATTGCTGTATGAGTTCTAGTAGTTTGGGAGTGGAGACTTTTGGGTTTTCCATATAAAGTATCATGTCATCTGCAAAGAGAGAGAGTTTGACTTCTTCTTTGCCAATTTGAATACCTTTTATTTCTTTTTGATGTATGATTGCTGTTGCTAGGATTTCTAGTACTATGTTGAACAACAGTGGCGAGAGTGGGCATCTTTCATTCATTTTCTTTTTTGACAATTTTCACCATCGTATCTAAGACAGAAGTTCCTCTTTCAAAATTAAAGTTAATTTAGAAAGCTATTTAAAAATCTGACTGGGTCAAGAACATTTAAGAAAGTTAGCAGTATACAGCACAGAACTGAAGTTGGCTGAAAAGAATTGGAGTTGCAAAATTTCTCTGTAATTTTATTAATGCCAAAATATTCCGCACATCTTTATCCTGCCTAAACTTGAAAATGTGTTTGTATTGACAGAATATTTTCATTGTTTATGGCATTGTCATCCTTTGTTTTAGATATAAGTCTTGCAACTTGTTTATATCCAGGTGTTTTATAGCAAAAATAATGTTATTGGGTTATTAAAATAAATGTTTTTTATTAGCAAAATAATTTTGTGAATCATGTGAGGTTGTGGGGACACCTACAATAAGACAATGTTTATGAGATGAATATACCTTTGCCCAGAAGTGTGGGAGGTCCTATATAGCAGGTATTACCGTGACCACCTTCAAGCAAAGACAAACCATAAAGTAGGAAATAGGGAGCTCAGGCAATATTACTGTAAGAAGAGTCGGTCTTGGACCTTGATGGTAGCTATCTCAGATATATGGAACAGAACAGAATTGGAAGTCCTAGGGACAAGGTGGGATGGAAGTTGGAAACTATAGGATCTGAGATTGGGAATTTGTTAAATGTGTTTGTGCTTTTTGAATATATTTAGTCCTCAGTTTTCTCTTATAACACATTTGAGAAAGGCTTGTTTTGCAAAAAGCTTTACTGACTCCCCAATGTTCTCATGGGCAATCTGTATCCTTTGCTTATAAGAAAGCTTTTCTAAGGCAGAGATAAAAGAATTTGTTTCTATATTACAACTCTGGTTCCTTTCACTCTCACTTCAATTCCTAATACTGAACACATAAGAAGTTTTAAATCAGTGTTGATTTTAGCTTATGATAGTTATTGTGGATTACAAATAGCTACTGGTGTAACTTTTGTGCCACCCCTCCATAACCCAGAATCAACAATCAAATATTAAATGAAGATACAGAGGAATGGAGACATTGGTAGAACATTTTTAAAGCAACAATAGCAAGAGAACTTGGGAATATAGAAGAGTAGGAGGACCTTAAGCTAACCCTGTTCCATGTTTATAACTAGATATTACTCACATCTGCATATATAAACCAGAGAGCAATCTGAAGACTGGAAGAACAAACTCCATATTTAAATGTACAGAAGCTGCATCAGAGAGGTAAGGAAGGGCAGAAAGGTAAGTGTTGAGAGCTGCCTGCAGGAAGGAAGGAGTTGCAGTTGCAAACAGGGGAAAGCACCAGGGAGTCCACACAGGGAGAACAAATCCCCATAATATCTGACTTTGAAAACCAGAGGAACTGAATTACCTGACTTTATATAAGCAGCTGGACTTAGGAGTCTGGAGCTTTAAAATTCAGCTGACTGAGCACTGGGCTAGCCTGGAGAGTGAATGATAGCTGGGTCCCTGCCTTTAAAGAGAAGCCCAAGAGAAGCAACATAGAAGCAACAGTTTGTACAATACTTGGGACAAACAGGAGGAAGATCTGTTTATCCTGATTTTGGAAAATTTTGGGTAACTTCTCTGGGAACAAAGGAGCTGGCAGGCACCATTTTCCTCCTCCACCTCAAGCATAAACACAAGGTCACCTGTGGGAGAGGTATAGATCTTGCTACCTAACCTGCAGTACACCCCACCCAAGCATTCTCCCCATCAATTGCCCAATCCAAGGATGCTGGCCTCAGCTGTGGGCTCCACATAAATTTTCTACTGCTGTGCATGGCTGCATCCTGCCCTGCCACTGTGCACACAGATATTGTGTGTCCCCAGCTGCCACCACTTCCATGTTCCTGCTCCCTATTTCCTACTTTGTGGTTTGTCTTTGCTTCAAGTCTCTGGTTGCCATGGCCTGTGTGTGCTGCACTGCTATCCACCATCACTTCACTGCAGGCTGCACCCCCAGTACCCACTGCACATCCAGGATCCAGCCTTGGACTTGCAGCTCATTGCTAATTTTGCTAACACAGCTTCTTTGCTCCTGAGCTCTCCTGTGGCCATGCCGCCCCTTCATGGCCAACCTGCTTGGATCTCATTAACACCACAGAAAACAAGCATAGCCCAAAACAGAGAGTCAGTGCAGACATTTGCACTGAAAGAAAAAGTGACTCAGACACAACAGCAAGCAGCAAGCAACACACAGAAGAAACCCCTGATGTTCCAGGTTCTTGTGACTAGGGGAAAGTGCAGTGTTAGGCACTACAGGAAAGAGTACTTCATAAAGTCACTATTTTCAAGAGCAAAATGATGAAGGATAGTTGGAAGAAAGGCAGACAGGGACAAGGGTCCCCACCCTAAAAGGAAACCACCTTTAAAATAATTTTATACCACCCTGGAAGGAGCCCTCCACCTTTTCCTATGTGAACAGCTACCTGATAGGTAGATGAGCCTGTGGACAAAAACCTGATTGGGTGACAGGTGCATGGAGGGTTAATCAAATTAAAACAGCCCACACCAAAAAGCCCATAAAAAAAAAAAAAACCTAGATTTAAACAACAAATCAGCAACCTTTTTAAGTCCCCCCCCTCTTCAGGAGCTTTGTATTATCACTCAACATACTTTACTATCACTCAGTACTATCACTCAATAAACTGCTTTGCTGCCCACCACTTTTTGTATGGTCTACCTCTTCATTCTTCAAAGCAGTGTGACCAAGAGCCACCGGCACTGTAAAAAAAGAAATCCTGCAACATAGAAGACATAGCTGACCTTCCTAACATGCAAAACAGACACAGAGAAGTAGACAAATGAAGAGACACTTGAAGACCAGAGGCAAGATGGTGGAAGAGTAGGGGCCCTCATTTCATCTGGTCCCTTGAATTTAGCTGGATGGCAATCAAATCATTCTGAACACCCATTAATTCAGCCTGAGATGTAAGAAAATATATCTGGAACTCTACAAATAGAAAAGCATTTTTTTCTTGCAAGGTAGGAGGTGTGGAGATGTGAATCTGTGGGCAGATATCAGAAGATAAAAGGAGAGGGGAGGGAGCATCTATAATCTGGCTACTGGAAAGTGATACAGTCTTGGAGGACAAAATTGGAACCCTTAGAAATCTGCTCCAGTGACAGACATCCTTGTCTGAAAGGGGCTCGGGGGATGAAAAAGGCAGAATTCCAGGTGGGTCAGTGAGGTCTCAGGATCCCAGGAGTCACAGAATGAATGGGGACACCTGAGCTGGTAAAGTGCCCAAACAATGGAACAGGGAAACTGGTTATGGTCAGTAAGCCCAGGAGGGGACTCTGAGCTCGGGTTGCCATAAACCATGAGCGAAGCTGGTCAGGTGACCACTATGCTCCTGAGCACCCTGAAAAGGACTGGAACATGTGGACTGTTTGCCATCCCCTGGGAGGGGTGAAATAGGTGCACCCATGACCAGGCAACAGCTCTCAGAGTGATGGCCCCAGGAAGGACAGTAGGGCAACATCCAGCATTCCTCCAGGAGTAGTGGAGCAAAGTATGTTCATGAGCACACAACCACTCTCAGTCCCTAGGCACACAAAGGGCAGTGACACAGGTCCCTCAGGCTCCCTGCAGGAGGATTACAGAGGGCATGCACTGCAGGAGTCTGTGGAGTTTGACACACACCAAAGTGAAGACTATTTGTCCCACGGGGTTTATTGAAAAGAGGGGGGCCATGATCTTTCAGCTCTGGTGCCAGATCAGGGCGCAGCCATTTTTACCCTTATCTTCTAAAGAGATGCAGTAAGCATCCAGGGAACAAAAGCTTCACAGAGGACCAGCTTACACTGAGCCCAGCCCCCTGGCAAGGGGGGGGTGCAACTCCACCAAAGCAAAGACACCTGAAAAGCAATACAACAGACCTCTCCTTCAGAAGACAATCTGGAAGAAGAGGTGCAAACTAGGCTATGGATCCCATAAGACTGTAAAACTCCAGCGCTAGGGGAAAATAGTACACAGAACTCGAGGGTTTTTTCTCATGATTGGGTTATCTTTCAGTCTAAAATTCTCCATTTCTATTTTTTTATTCTTTCCCATTTAACTAAATTCTTATTTTACCAACTTATGTTTTTAAGTCACTTTTTAACTTTTATTTTTTACATTTAATTGATATATGCTTCATTTTAATCGTTTTTCTCTCTATTCAATTTTATTTCTGTATATAGACAAGTTTTGCTTTCTTTGCAATTTTGGGAGGTAGTGTTTTCTAATCACAGATCAAAATTCACTCAGGAATAAGTGGATCACTCTGCTTTATCCACCCTGTGAGATCATAGTCTCTCCACCCCAATTTTTTTTTCTGTTTTTTTGTTCTGTTATGTTTTTTGTTTGCTTTTCTGTTTTGGTTTCCAACAGCTTTGGATTTTTCTAGGGTGTATTTTGTTTGGGTTGGGGTTGATATTTTGGTCTATGCACTCTTTCACACCCTTTCTTCTCTAGGCAAAATGACTGGAAGGAAAAATTCACCACAAAAGAAAGAACCAGAGGTAATGTTCTCTGCCACAGAGGTAATCAATATGAATATAAGTAAGATGTCAGAGATGGAATTCAAGATAACAATTATAAAGTTAATAGCTGGGCTAGAAAAAAAGCATAAAAGACAGTAGAGGATCTCTAAGTGCAGAAATGAGATCAAACAGGCTGAACATAAAAATGCTATAATTAAATGCAGTCTAAATTGGATGCTATAACAGCTAGGGTGAATAAGGCAGAAGAGGGAGTAAATGATCTAGAAGACAGGCTGATAGAAAGGAAAGAAGTAGAGGGAAAGACAGAAAGACAACTCAGAGCCCATGAATAAAGGCTTCAAGAATTTAATGATGCTTTGAGAGGAACAGATGTCAGAATTATTAGTGTGACTGATGGGGGAGGGGAAGAGAGAGGGCCAAAAGGTATATTTGAGAAAATCATAGCTGAGAAAGTCCCTAATCTGGGGAAAGAAACAAATATTCATGTCCAAGAGGCAGAGAGGGCCCCTCCCCAAATCAATAAAAATAGATCAACACCCCAACATATAATAGTAAAGCTTGCACATTTTAGAGAAAAAGAGAGAGTCCTGAGAGCAACTCAAGAGAGGGGGTTCATTACCTACAAAGGGAGGAAAATCAGACTTACATCAGAACTATGCACAGAAACCTGGCAGTCCAGAAAGGACTGGCATGATATATTCAGGGCACTAAATGAGAAAAACATACAGCCAAGAATACTTTATCCAGCAAGGCTATCACTCAGAATGGAAGGAGAGATAAGGAGCTTACAGGACAGACAGAACCTGAAAGAATATGTGACCACCAAGCCAACCCTACAAGAAATATTAAGGGGATCCTGAAGGAAAGACAGAGCCCAAGAGTAATATAAATCAGAAAGAAACAGAGACAATCTACAGAAAGAGGAATTTTACATGCAATACAGTGGCACTAAATCCCTACCTTTCATAGTTACTCTGAAAGTAAATGAGCTAAATGCTCCAATCAAAAGACATGAGGTGTCAGATTGGATAAAAAAGCAAGACCCATTCATATGCTGTCTACAAGAGATTCATTTGAGACCTAAACACACCTCCAGACTGAAACTGAGGTGATGGAGAACCATTTACTATGCTAATGGACCTCAAAAGAAAGCTGAGGTATCAATCCTCATATCAGACAAATTAGATTTTAAACCAAAGACTCTAGTAAGAGATGAAGATGGACACTATATCATATTTAAAGGGTCTATCCAACAAGAAGATCTAACAATTGTAAATATTCATACCCCCAACATGGGAGTACCAGTTATATAAGCCAATTAATAACCAATGTAAAGAAACATATTGGGGCTCCTGGGTGGCTCAGTTGTTAAGCATCTGCCTTTGGCTCAGGTCGTGATCTCAGGGTCCTTGGATCAAGCCCCACATCGGGCTCTCTGCTCGGCAGGGAGCCTGCTTCCCCTTCTATCTCTGCCTGCCTCTCTGCCTACTTGTGATCTCTCTCTGTGTCAAATAAATAAAATCTTAAAAAAAAAAAACAACTAATGATGTACTGTATGCTGACTAACATAACAACAACAACAACAAAAAAGTAGCGGACTTCAACACCCCACTCACAGCAATGGACAGATCATCTAAGCAGAAGATCAACACAGAAACAGGGCTTTGAACGACACACTGGACCAGAGGGACTTCACAATTATATACATAACATTCCATCCAAAAGCAACGGAATACTCATTGTTCTTGAGTGCACAAGGACCTCTCTCCAGGATAGATCACATACTGGATCACAAATTAGGTCTCAACCAATACCAAAAGATTGAGATTATTCCTTGCATATTATCAAACCACAATGCTTTGAAACTTGAACTCAATCACAGGAGGAAATTTGGAAGGAACTCAAACACTTGGAAGTTAAACAGCATCCTGTTAAAGAATGAATGGGTCAAATTAAAGTATTTAAAAACTCATGGAAACTAATGAGAATGACAACACATCAGTTCAAAACTTTTGGGATACAGCAAAGGTGGTCCAAGCGGGAAGTACATTGCAATCCAGGCCTCTCTCAAAGATTAGAAAAATCCCAAATACACAAGCTAAACTTACACCTAAAAGACCTTGAGAAAGAAGAGCAAATAAAGCCTAAACCAAGTAGGAGAAGAGAAATTATAAAGATTAGAGCAGATATCAATGAAATAGAAACCAGAACAGTAAAACAGATCAATGAAACTAGAAGATGGTTCTTGGAAAGAATTAATAAGACAGATAAACTTCTGGCCAGAATTATCCAAAAGAAAAGGGAAAAGACCCAAATTAATAAACTCACAAATTAAAGAGGAAGGATCATGACCATTACCAAGGAAATACAGCCAATTATAAGAACACACTATGAGCAACTATATGCCAACAAATTAGGCAATCTGAAAGAAATGGATGCATTTCTGGACACTTATAAACTACCAAAACTGAAACAGGAAGAAATAGACAACCTAAACAGACCCATAACCAGCAAAAAAATTGAAGCAGTAATCAAAAACCTCACAAAAAAACAAGAGTCCAGGGCCAGATGGCTTTCCAGTGGAATTCTACAAAACATTTAAAGAAGAAATAATACCTATTCTACTGAAGCTGTTTAAAAAAATAGAAATAAAAGGAAAACTTCCAATCTCATTCTATGAGGCCAGCATTACCTCGATCAAACCCCATCAAAAAGGAGAATTAAAGACCAATGTCCCTAATGAACATGGATTCCAAAATACTCACCAGGATACTAGCCAATAAGCTCCAACATTACATTAAAAGAATTATTCACCATAACAAATGGGGTCTATTCTTGGGATGCAAGGATGTGTCAACATTCACAAATCATTCAACATGACAGATCACATTAATAAAAGAAAAGACAAGAACCATATGACCCTCTCAATTGGTGCAGAAAAAGCATTTTAGAAAATACAGCATTCCTTCCTGATTAAAATTCTTCAAAATGTAAGGATAAAGGGAACATACCTCAATATCATAAAATCCATCTATGAAAAGCCCACAGCAAATATAATTCTTAATGAGGAAAAACTGAGAGTTTTTCTCAGTTTTTCCTTTAATGTCAGGAACACAACAAGGATGTCCACTCTCACCACTATTGTTCAACATAGTACTAGACGTCCTAGCTTCAACAATCAGACAACAAAAAGAAATAAAAGGCATTTAAACTGGCGAAGAAGAAGTCAAACTTTCACTCTTTGCAGATGACATGATATTTTATGTGGAAAGCCCACAAGACTCCACTCCAAAATTGCTATAGCTCATATAGCAATTAAGCAATGTGAGAGGATACAAAATCAATGCACAGAAATCAGTTGCATTTCTATACACTAACAATGTCACTGAAGAAAGAGAAATTAAGGAATCAGTCCCATTTATAATTGCACCAAGCACCATAAGATACGTCAGAGTAAACCTAACCAAAGAGGTAAAGGATCTGTACTCAGAAAACTATAGAGCACACATGAAAGAAATTGAGGAAGAAACGAGATGGAAAAACATTCCACACACATGGATTGGAAGAATAAACATTGTGAAAATGTCTATGCTACCCAGAGCAATCTACACATTCAATGCAATCCTTATCAAAATATCATCAACATTTTTCACAGAGTTGGAACAACGAAACCTAAAATTTGTATGGAACCAGAAAAGACCCCGAATTACCAGGAGAATGTTGAAAAAGAAAACCAAAGCTGGGGGCATCACAATGCCTGACATCAAGCTGTATTACAAAGCTGTGATAAGACATTATGGTACTGGCACAAAAACAGACACATAGATCAATGAACAGAACAGAGAACCCAGAAATGTACCCTTAACTCTATGGTCAACTAATCTTTGACAAATTAGGAAAGAATATCCAATGGAAAAAAGACAGTCTCTTCAACAAATGGTGCTGGGAAAGTTGGACAATCACATGCAGAAGGATGAATCTGGATCACTTTCTTATACCATACACTAAGATAAATACAAAATGGATGAAAAACCTAAATGTGAGACAGGAATCCATTAAAGCCCTACAGGAGAATACAGGAAGCAACCTCTTCGACCTCAGACACAGCAACTTCTTACTAGATGCATCTCCAAATACAAAGGAAACAAAAGCAAAAATGAACTATTTTGACTTCATCAAGAAAAAACTTCTGCACAACAAAGGAAACAATCAACGAAACTATAAGGCAACCTATGGAATGAGAGAAGTTATTCTCAAATGTCATATCAAATAGGTTTGAAAAATCATCAAACTCAGGGCTCCTGGGTGGCTCAGTGTGTTAAGCCTCTGCCTTTGGCTCAGGTCATGATCTCAGGGTCCTGGGGTCAAGCCCCGCATCAGGGTCTCTGCTCAGCAGGGAGCCTGTTTCCCCCCTCTCTCTGCCTGCCTCTCTGCCTACTTGTGATCTCTCTCTGTCAAATAAATAAATAAATAAATAAATAAATATCTTTTAAAAAATCATCAAACTCAATACCACAAAACACAAATAATCCAGTTAAGAAATGGGAAGACATGAATAGACATTTTTCCAAAGAAGACATGCAGATGGCTAACAGACACATAAAAATATGCTCAACATCACTTATCGTCAGGGAAAAATAAATCAAAACTACAATGAGATATCACCTCATACCTGTCAGAATGGCTAAAATTAACAACAAAAGAAACAACAGGTGTTGATGAGGATGTGGAGAAAGGCGAACTGTTTTGCCCATTTAGTGGGAATGAAAACTGGTACAGCCACTCTGGAAAACAGTATGGACGTTCCTCAAAAAGTTAAAAATAGAACTACTGTAGAACCTAGCAATTGCTTTACTAGCTATTTACCCAAAGGATACAGAAATACTGATTTTAAGGTGTACCTTCACCCTGATGTTTACAGCAGCATTGTCACCGATAGCCAAACTATGTAAAGAGCTGATATGTGCATCAATTGATGAACGGATAAACAAAAGGTGGTATATATATACAATGGACTATTACTCAATCAGCAAAAAGAATGACATCTTACCATTTTCAACAACGTGGATGGAGCTAGAGTATATTATGCTAAGCAAAATAAGTCAGAGAAAGACAAATACTGTATAATCTCACTCATGTGGAATTTACAAAAGAAACAGATGAACATATGGGAAGGAGAAAAAAGAGATAGAGGTAGAGAAACCATAACAAACTCTTAATTATAGATAATTAACCGAGGGTTTGTGAAGGGAGGTGGGTTAGGGGTGGGCTTGAAAGGTGATGGGTATTGATGAGGGCACTTGTTATGATGAGTACTGGGTATTGTATGTAAGTGATGAATCACTGAATTCTACTCCTGAAACCAATGTTGCACTGTATGTTATCTAACTAGAATTTAAATTAAAGTTTAAAAAGAAAAAATAAAGAGATTTCCAAACAAATAAATGTTTATGTTAAATGACCACTAAACCAGCCCCACAAGAAGTGTTATTGGGGACTCTGTGAATGGAAAACAAAAACCATAAGTAAGAGGAAGAAAAATTGGAAGCAAAAAAAAAAAATTACCTATAAAATCAGTTATGAGAAGCACAAAATAAAAGTAAAATATAATACCAAGTATTTAAAATGTGGAGGGGAGAAGAATACAGGTGAAGTTTAAATTTAAGAGACTGTCAGTATAATATAGACTAATATGTGCAGAAGATGTTTTATATACACCAAATGATAACTCCAAATCAAAAAACAGTAATAGACATGTAAAACTAAAGGGAAAATAATCCAATTATATCACTATAGAAAACCAACAAACCATGAAAGAGAAAAAGAGAAGAAAGGATCAGCGCAAAACTACAAAATGGCCACAAAACAAGAAACAAAATGCCAATAAATATATATTTATCAATAATTACTCAGAATGTGAGTGAGCATAATTTTCCATTCAAAATATATAGTGTGACCAAGTGGATAAGAAACACAAGACCCATCCATATGCTGCCTATATGTGACTCATTTCAGACCTAAAGACACCTACAGACTGAAAGTAAGGGGGTAAAGAAACATTTATCATACAAATGGATGTATACAAAAAAAGCCAGAGTAGTAATACTTATATCAGAAAAAATAAACTTTCAAACAAAACCTATAAAAGAGACAAAGACAAAATATAATTTTGAATTTATTTATTTATTAAAAAAACAAGAAGATATAGCAATTGTAAATACTTATGCACCCAACATGGAAGCACCAAATATATAAAAACAGTTAAGAACAATGATAGAAGAACTAATCAACAGAAATAAAATAATAGTAGAGGACAAAAGACTCCACTTACATCAATGGACAGACCATCCAAACAGAAAATAAAGAAGGAAACAGTGGCTTTGAATGACACGCTGGACCAGATGGATTTAACAGATATTTTCAGAACATTCCATCCAGTAACAGCAGAATGCACATTGTTTTCAAGTGCACGTGGAACATTTTCATGAATGGATCACATCTTAGGCCACAAAACGAGTCTCAAAAAATTCAAAAAGATAGAAGTGATGCCAAGCATCTTTTCTAACCACAATGCTTATGAAACTAGAAATCAACCACAAGAATGGAATCTGGAAAGACAAAATGTACATGGAAGTTTAAATAAATGCTACTAAAAATGAATGAGTCAATCAGGATATAAAAGAAAAATAAAAAAGTACATGGAAACAAGCAAAAATGAAGACACAATTGTTCAAAATATTGGGATGCAGCAAAAGCGGCTCTAAGAGGAAATACAGACTTACCGCAAAGAAGCATGAAAAATGTCAATAAACAACTGAACCTTAGGCCTAAGGGAACTATAAAAAGAACAACAAAAAGAATCAGCAGAAGGAAGGAAATAAGATTAGAGCAAACATAAATGATATAAAAACTAAAAGAACGATGGAACAGATTAATGAAAGCATGAACTGATTCTTTGAAAAGATCAACAAAATTGATAAACCTCTAGCTACACTCATCAAAAAATATATAAATAAAAAGAGAAAGGATTCAGATAAACAAAACCACAAATGACTGAAGGGAAATACAACCAACATCACAGAAATACACAACAATTGTAAGACAATATTATTAAAAATTGTATGCCAACACATTAGACAACCTAGCAGAGATGATAAATTCCTAGAAACATATAGCCTACCAAAACTGATGCTGGAAGAAATAGAAAATATAAAAATGTCCATTACCAGCTAGGAGATTGAATTAGTAATCAAAAAATACTAGCTAGGAGATTGAATTAGTAACACAAAAAATCCCAACAAGTAAAAGTCCAGGACCAGACAACTTCACAGGTAAATTCTAGCTAACATTTAAAGAGTTAATACCTATTCTTCAACATACTCCAAAAAACAGAAAAGGAAGAAAAGATTCCAAATTCATTCTATAAGGCCAGTATTACACAATACCAAAACCAGAAAAACACACCACCAAAAAAGAGAACTACAGGCCATTATCTCTGATGAACACAAATAAAAAATTCTTTTCAAAGTACTAGCAAATAAAATCCAGCAATACATTTAAAAAAATCATTCAGCACGATCATTGGAGTTTATACCTGAGATGAAAGTGTGCTTCTACATTCACAAATCCATCAACATGATACATCACATCAATAAGACAAAGGACAAAAACCATCTTATCATTTCAACAGATGCAGAAAAAAGACTTGACAATGTAAAACATCCAATAATGATAAAAGCCCTCAACAATGCAATTTTAGAGGTAACATATCTCAATATAATAAAGGCCATGTGTGAAAAACCAACAATGAACACCATACTCAATGGGGAAAAATGTAGAGCTTTCTCTCTAGGGTCAGGAACAAGATGAGGATGACCAGTCTCACCACTTTTGTTCAACATAGTACTGGAAGTCCTAATCACAACAATAAGACAATAAAAACAAGTAAAAGACAGCCAAATTGTTAAGAAAAAATTTAAAACTCCCATTGCTTGCAGATGACATAATACTATATATATAAAACCCTAAAGACTCTATGAAAAAACTACTATAACTGATTAATGAATTCAATAAAGTCACAACATACAAAATCAATGTACAGAAACATGTTGTATTTCTATACACTAACAGCAAAGTAAAAGAAAGAGAAATTGGAAAAAAAAAATCATCTGATTACAATTGCACCAATAATAATAAGATACCTAGGAATAAATCCAACCAAAGAGGTGAAAAGCCTGTACATTGAAAACTATAAAACAAAGAAATTGAAAGAAATTGAAGACACCATTAATAAATGGAAAGACATTCCATATTCATGGATTGCAAGAACAAATATTGTTAAATGCCTATACAACCCAAAGCAACCTACAGAGTTAATAGAATAAATCCCTATCAAAATACCAACTGCATTTTTCACAGAACTAGAACAAACTATCCTAAAATATATATGGAAGTATAAAAGACCCCAAATCCTTAAAGAAATTTTGAAAAAGCAAAGCAAAGCTGGAAGTATTACATTCCAGACTTCAACTTCTATTATTGAGCTGTAGCAATCAAAAGAGTGTGATACCGGCTCAATAAAAGACACATAGATCAATGGGGCATAATAGAAAACCCATAAACAAACCCAAGTTGTATGGTTAATTAATCTTTGAAAAGCAGGAAAGAATGTCCAATGGGGAAAAAAGACAGTCTCTTCAACAAACTGTGGTGTGATAACTGGATAGCAATCTGCAAAACAATGAAACAACCAATTTCTTACACCATACAGCAAAGTAAACTCAAAACAGATTAAAGACCTAAATGTGAGAACCGGAACCATAAAAATCCTAGAAGAGAGTATGGACAGAAATATCTGTAATATTGACCATCATAACATTTTTCCAGATATGTCTCCTGAGGCAGGGGAAACAAAATCAAATTAAACTATTGGGTCTACATCAAAAGAAAGATCTTCTGCACAGCGAAGGAAACAATCAACAAAATTAAGAGCAATCTACTGAATGGGAGAATATATTTTCAAATGACATATCCCATAAATGGTTAGTATCCAAAATATATAAAGAACTTATAAATCTCAACACCCCAAAAAACATAATCCACTTTAAAAATTGGCACATAATATGAGTAGACATCTTCCAAGGAAGACATACAGATGGCCAACATAAATGAAAAGATGCACAATAGCTCATCATGAGGAAAATGTAAGTCAAAACCACAATGAGGCAGCACCTCACACCTGTCAGAATGGGTGGAATCAAAAACACAAGAAACACACTGGGTGTGGTGCATGAACAATGAATCTTGTAACACTGAAAAAATAAAATTAAATTTAAAAAATGACAAAACACAAGAAAAAACAAGTGCTGGCACAAACATGGAGAAAAAGGAACCCTTGTGTGCTATTATTGGGAATGCAAACTGGTGCAGCCACTCTGGAAAGCAATATTGAGTTTCCTTAAAAAAATTAAGAATAGAACTACCCTACAATCCAGGAACCACACTACTAGGTATTTACTCAAAAACAAACGAACAAACAAACACTAATTCAAAGGGATACATGCACTCCTATATTTATTGCAGCATTATTAACAATAACCAAAATACGGAAGCAGCCCAGATGTTTATGGATAAATGAATCGAAAACAAAGATGTGGTATATATATGGTATATGTGGTGATATACATACAAGGGCATGGAGGGAACTGGAGAGTATAATGCTAAGTGAAATAAGTCAGTGGGAAAAAACAAATACTACATGCTGTCACTTATATACGCAATTTAAGAAACAAAACAAACCAGCAAAGGAAAATAAAGGAGAGAGAGAGACAAACCAGGAAACAGACTCATAACTACATAGAACAAACTGATGGTTACAAGTGGAGGGGTGGTAGGGGTATGGGTTAAATAGGTGATGGAGATTATGGAGTACATTTGTGATGAGCACCTGGGTTGTATGGAAGTGTCGAATCTCTATAATGAACCCCTGAAACTAATATTACACTATACGTTAACTAACTGAAGTTTCAATAAAAATTGAAAGAAGTTGCTGTGGCTGATGTCGAAGAGGTTACTGCCTATGTTCTCCTCTAGGATTTTGATAGATTCCTGCCTCACGCTGAGGTCTTTTATCCATTTCGAGTTTATATTTGTGTATGGTGTAAGAGAATGGTCAAGTTTCATTCTTCTACATATGGCTGTCCAATTTTCTCAGCACCATTTATTGAAGAGACTGTCTTTTTTCCACTGGATATTTTCTCCTGATTTGTCAAAGATTATTTGACCATAGAGTTGCGGGTCCATAAATGGGATCTCTAGCTGTTTCACTGGTCTATGTGTCTGTTTTTGTGCCAGTACCATGCTGTCTTGGTGATCACAGCTTTGTAGTAAAGCTTGAAATCAGGCAATGTGATGCCCCCAACTTTGTTTTTCTTTTCAACATTTCCTTAGCAATTTGGGGACTTTTCTGATTCCATACAAATTTTAGGATTGTTTGTTCGAGCCCTTTGAAAAATACCGGTGGAATTTTGATCGGGATGGCATTGAAAGTATAGATTGCTCTGGGCAGTATAGACATTTAACAATGTTTATTCTTCTGATGCATGAGCATGGAATGCTTTTCCACCTTTTTGTGTCTTCAATTTCTCTCATGAGTGTTCTGTAGTTCCTTGAGTACAGATCCTTTACCTCTTTAGTTAGGTTTATTCCCAGGTATCTTATGGTCCTTGGTGCTATTGTAAATGGGATAGATTCTCTAATTTCCCTTTCCGTATTTTATTGTTAGTGTATAGGAAAGCACCTGATTTCTGTGCATTGATTTTGTATCTGCCACATTACTGAATTGCTGTATGAGTTCTAGTAGTTTGGGGGTGGAGTCTTTTGGGTTTTCCATATAAAGTATCATGCCATCTGTGAAGACAGAGAGTTTGACTTCATCTTTGCCAATTTGAAAATCTTTTATTTCTTTTTGTTGTCTGATTGCTGTCGCTAGGACTTCTAGTACTATGTTGAACAAGAGTGGCGAGAGTGGGCACCCTTGTCCTGTTCCTGATCTCAAAGGGAAGGCTGTCAGCTTTTCCCCACTGAGCATGATATTTGCTGTGGGCTTTTCATAGATAGATTTTATGCAGTTGAGGAATGTTCCTTCTATCCCTATACTTTGAAGAGTTTTAATCAGGAACGGGTGATGAATTTTGTCAAATGCTTTTTCTGCATCAATTGAGAGGACCATGTGGTTCTTCTCTCTTCTCTTTTTGGTTTGTTCTATCATACTGATAGGTTTGTGAAAGTTGAACAAGGGTTGCATCTCAGGGATAAATCCCAGCTGGTCATGGTGCATAATCATTGTAATGTGCTGATGAGTGCTATTAGCTAGGATCTTGTTGAGAATCTTGGCATCCATATTCATCACGGATATTGGTCTGAAATTCTCCTTTTGGACGGAGTCTTTGCCTGGTTTGGGGATCAGGGTAATGCTGGCTTCATGGAGAGTGTGGAAGTTTTCCTTCTCTTTCTATTTTTTGAAACAGTTTCAGGAGAATAGGTATGATTTCTTCCTTGAATGTTTGGTAGAATTACCCAGGGAATCTATCAGGTCCTGGACTCTTGTTCCTTGGGAGGATTTTGATCACTGCTTCAATCTCGTTACTAAATATTGGTCTATTCAGGCTGTCAATTTCCTCTTGTTTCAGTCTTGGAAGTTTATAGATTTCCAGGAATGCATCCATTTCTTCTAGGTTGTTTAACTTATTGGCAAATAACTGTTGAAAATAGTTTCTGATGATTGTTTCTATTTCATTTGGATCCGTAGTGATCACTCTTCTTTCATTCATAATTTTGTTAATTTGGGTCCTCTCTCTTTTCTTTTGCATCAGTTTGGCCAATGGCTTATCGATCTTATTGATTCTTTCAAAAAACCAACTTCTGGATTAGTTGATGCGTTCTACTGTTTCTCTAGTTTCTAACTCATTGATCTCTGCTCTAATCTTGATTAGTTCCCTTCTTATGCATGGGGTTGGCTTAATTTGTTGTTGATTTTTGAGTTCTTTAAGGTGTAAAGAGAGGTGGTGTATTAGGGATTTTTCCATTTTTTTGAGTGAGGCGTGGATGGCTATGTATTTCCCCCTTAGGACCATCTTTGCCGTATCCCATAGGTTTTGGACCGATGTGTCTTCATTCTCATTGGTTTCCATGAATTGTTTAAGTTCTTCTTTGATTTCTTGGTTGATCCAATCATTCTTGAGCAGGTTGTTCTTTAGCCTCCAAGTGTTCGAGTTCCTTCTAAACTTTTTCTTTCCTGTGGTTGACTTCCAGTTTCAAAGCATTGTGGTCTGAGAATATGCAGGGAATCATCTCAATCCTTTGGTATCAGTTGAGTCCTGATTTGTGACCCAGTATGTGGACTATTCTGGAGAAAGTTCCATGTGCGCTCGAGAAGAAGGAGTATTCTGTTGTTTTAGGGTGGAATATTCTGTATATATCTATGAGGTCCATTTGGTCCAATGTGTCATTCAAAGCTCTTATTTCTTCATTGATTTTCTGTTCGTGTGATCTGTCTGTTACCGAGAGAGGTGTGTTAAGATCTCCTACAATTAATGTATTCATATCAGTATGCCACTTTATTTTGATTAACAGTTGACTTATTTAGTTGGCTGCTCCTATATTGGGGACATATATGTTTACAATTGTTAGATCTTCTTGGAGGATAGACCCTTTAAGAATGACGTAGTGTCCTTCTGTATCTCTGACTACAGTCTTTACCTTGAAATCTTATTTATCTGATATGAGAAACATTACTCCAGCTCTCTTTTGAGGCCCATTCGCATGAACGATGGTTCTCCATCCCTTCACTTTCAGTCTGGATGTATCTTTAGGTTCCAAATGTGTCTGCTGTAGACAGCACATGGATGGTTCCTGTCGTTTCATCCAGTCTGAAACCCTGTTCCTTTTTATGGGAGCATTTAGGCTATTCACTTTGAGAGTGATTATTGAAAGATAAGTTTTTATTGACATCATGTTACCTGTGAAGTCCTTGTTTCTGTAGATTGTAAGTTCCTGTTCTATGCCACTCATGGGTTCTTTCTACTTTTATAGAACCCCCTTTAATATTTCTTGTAATGCCAGCTTGGTGGTCACATACTCTTTTAATCCTTGCCGGCCTTGGAAGCTCTTTATCTCTCCATCCATTTTGAATGCGAACCTTGCTGGATAAAGTATTCTTGGCTGCATGTTCTTCCCATTGAGTGCCCTGAATATGTCTTGCCAGCCCTTTCTGGCTTGCCAGGTTTCTGTGGACAGGTCTGATGTTATTCTGATGCGTCTCCCTCTGTACGTAAGGGATCTCTTCCCTCTAGCTGCCCTCAGGACCTCTTGTCTAAAACTGTAATTTGCAAATTTTACAGTTATGTGTCTCGCTGATTTTCTAGACTTGTTGATCCTGGTGGGTGTCCTTTCTGCCTCTAGGACTCGAACACTTGTTCCATTCCCCAGATTGGGGAAATTTTCATTCAAATTTGGTCAGCTATATCTTCTAGTCTTCTGTCTTTCTCTACCCCCTCAGGGAATCCAGTAGTTCTGACATTGGAACGTTTCATGGCTTCATATATTTCCCTAAGTCTGATCCCATGGTTCCTAAGCAGTTTATTCCAGCCCTTCTCCTGACCTTTTTTCTCAACCACCTTGTCCTCTAGATCACTAATTATATCCTCTGTCTCCATAACTCTAGCTGTTAGACTATTTGGATTGTATTGGATCTCACTGACAGCGTTTTTAACATCTGTCAAACTGGTTCTCATTTCTGCCCTTAGAGATTCTGTGTTGTCATTAACGTTTTTCTCCATCATAGCCATTGCCTGGATAATTGTTATCCTGAATTCCCTTTCTGACATACTGTTTATGTCCATGTCCAATAGTTCTGAGGGAGAGGGCGCAGTCTCTGGGTTTATCCTCTGTTGGGTGTTCCTCCTCCTAGTCATTTCGATGAGACGTGAATGAGAGGATGTATAACTGAATATATCACCCACGATCCAGGCAGGGTGCACCCTGGAAGGTTTTGGAGCAATTGAAATTCACCACCAAAAGAAAGAATAAAAATAAAAAAAGATAGAGAAAGAGAAAAAAGAGAGATCCCAGCCAGAATGGGCCCCAAAAATAAGATTTATAAGGTATATAAACAAACATAATGACCAACAAAAATAAATGAGAAGAAATAAAAGAACCTAGTCAGAATGAACCCCAAGAATAAGATTTATATAATACTAGAACAAAAGCAAATACACAGAAACACTGACAGAAGGATAAGATGGGAGGGTGGTTATAACTCCTCATTGCATTTTATTAAGCCTCTAGTTGTAATGTTCAGTAATTAAAAATAAATAAATAAATAAATAAATAAACAAGAAACATGAGTTGAGTGAAAAAAAAGAAGAGAGAGAGAAAGAAAAAAACTTTTATTTACAAAATATACAGGTTTTAGGGTATTATCGGGAGCTTAATATATTGATTTCCCCTGATGTTGATGTTTATAGTTTTATGGGGACCCTGTTGTTATTGCCCTCTTGTTTTTTGGCTTGTCTTCTGGGGGAGGGTCCTGCTGCCTTGTTTTCCAGTTAATCTTGCTTGGGTTGAGTTGTCTTGCCCCCCAGTCAAGGGGCTGGATTCTGTGGAAACCGGTTTTTCAGGCTTTTGCTTTCTGGAGGTTTTCGCTCTTTTGCAGCTTTTTCACCTTTTCCAAGAGTCCAAGCAAGGAGTCTGCCTGTACTCAGACCTCCGCATCACAGAGAAGCCTCAGTCTGCTCCCCTCTGGGTGATCCAGGATACACTGTCTCCCCTCTAGAAGCTCCGCTTACACTGTGGCCTGCCACAGGCCGTGCGCACCCCCAGCCACTGTTCCAGTGGCCCCACAAGGCCCTCACTAGCCTCTGCACCCTCGAGTGACCAAAGCCGCTAGGTCTAGGAAACTCACTTCTGGTGGCTACCATTGCCAGGACTGCTCTCCAGGCTCCAGGCCCACCCTGGGTTTGCTCAGATTCCTGCCAGAGATTGGCTGCATTCTCTCTTGCGCGGGCAGGGAGTGCCTGGACCCTGCGGCAGGTGGTGGACCTCCTGCGGTCCTAGAGACCGCCAGCTAGTGTGGGAATGCGCCCAGTCCATGGAGTGCTGCATACAGAGAAAAGTTGCAGGCTCACGGACCACATCAGGTTCTCTAAGGCACTTGCAGGAGTGTGCCTCACCCATGAAATGGTGCAAGGAGCAGAAAGCTGCAGGTTCATGAACCATGGACTGGACACCCCACCAGTCTCTCTTTGACGTGGGTGGTGTCCTTCCTGGGAACATGGGCTTAGGCTTGTGCCTGTGACCACTCACTTCCACTAGTTGTTCCTTAAGATCTTTGGTCTTTTTAGGTGTTTTTAACAGGACTCTAATTCAATGCTGGCCCCCAACCACAGAACACTTTCCTTTGGGGTGTTACTGTCCTTGGGTCACTTCTGGTGGCTCCTTCCCCCTTCTGTTTATCTTCCAATATAGGTTCAAATGTTCCCACTCTGCTTTATCTCTCCACTTCTGCCTTCTGCTCCTCGTGTGGCTCCCACTTGGTAGAGCCCCCAAAGCCAGTGTATCCAAGACGTCCCTGCAACACAGGGCCGATCCCTGTCCCCATGCTGCTCGGAGCATGCCAGGCTCTCCCAGGAGCTTCTGCTCTGATGTGCTGCCTCTTGGCTCTATATCACATCTTCTTTATGCATTCACCGGTCGATGGACTTTTGGGTTCTTTCCACAATCTGGTTATTGTTAATAATGCTGCTATAAACATCAGGGTGCATGTGTCCCTTCAATTCAGTATTTTTATATCCTCTGGGTAAACACCTAGTAGTATAATTGCTGGGTTGTAGAGTAGTTCTGTGCTTAACTTTTTTGAGGAAACTCCATACTGTTTTCCAGAGTGGCTGCACCAGTTTGCATTCCCACCAACAGTGTAGGAGGGTTCCCCTTTCTCCACATCCTCCCCAAGACCTGTTGTTTCTTGTGTTGTTAATTTTAGCCAATCTGACTGTTGTAAGGTGATAACTCATTGTAGTTTTCATTTGTATTTCCCTGATTATCAGTGATATTGAGCATATTTTCATGTGTCTGTTGGCCATTCATATGTCTTCTTTGGAAAAAATGTTTATTCATGTCTTCTGCCCACATTTTTACTGGATCGTTATTTTTTTGGGGCGATGTACTGAGTTGTTTAAGTTCCTTATGTATTTTGGATACTGACACTTTATCGGATATGTTATTTGCAAATATCTTCTCCCATTCCGAAGGTTGCCTTTTAGTTTTGTTGATTGTTTCCCTCACTGTGCAGAAGTTTTTTTATTTTGATAAAGTCCTGATTATTTTTGCTTGTATCTCCCTTGCCTCGGGAGACACATCTAGTAAAAAGTTGACCCGGCCAATGTCAAAGAGATTATTGCCCATGTTCTCTAGGATTTTAATGGTTTCCTGTCTCACATTTAGGTCTTTCATCCACTTTGAATTTATTTTTTATATGGCATAAGAAAGTGGTCCCGTTTCATTCTTTTGCATGTTGCTATCCACTTTTCCCAACACCATTTGTTGAAAAGACTGTCTTTTTGCCATCGGATGGTCTTTCCTGATTTGTCAAAGATGAACTGACCCTATAATTGTGCGCCCATTTCTGGGTTTTCCATTCTGTTCCATTGACCTATTTTCTATATTTGTGCCAGTACTATACTGTTTTGATCACCATAGCTTTGTAATATATGTTAACATCTGGAATTGTGATGCCTCCAGTTTTCCTTTTCTTTTTCAAGGTTGCTTTCAGGGCCTTTGGTGGTTCCATACAAATTTTAGGATTTGTTCTAGCTCTGTGAAAAATGCTGGTGGTATTTTGATGGGAATTGCAATAAATGTGCCAATTGCTTTGGGTAATATAGACGTTTTTACAATATTTTTCTTCCAGCCCATGAGCATGGAATGTTTTTCCTTTTTTTGTGTGTCATCTTCAATTTCTTTCATCAGTGTTTTATGGTTTTCAGAGTATAGGTCTCTTATCTATCCATTTAGGTTTATTCCTAGGTACCTTATGGTTTTTGGCGCAATTGTAAATGGGATAGATTCCTTGATTTCTCTTTCTGCTGCTTCATAATTGGTGTATAGAAATGCAACAGATTTCTTTATGTTGATTTTGTATCCTAAGACTTTCCTGATTTCATATATCAGTTTAAGCAATTTTTTGGTAGAGTCTTCCAGGTTTTCTATGTAGAGAATCATGTCATCTGCAAATAGTGAAAGTTTGCTTTCTTCCTTGTCAATTTTGATGCCTTTCATTTCTTTTCATTGTCTTATTGCTATGGCTAGGATTTCCACTACTGTTAAATAACAATGGTGAGAGTGGACACTCCTCTATTGTTCTTGACCACAGATGAAAACTTTCAGTTTTTCTCCATTAAGGAAGATATCGGTGTGGATTTTTCACTGAGCCCTTTATTATACTGAGGTATATTCCTTCTAACCTTGCTTTGTTGAGGGTTTTTATTACAAATAGATGTGGGCTTTGTCAGATGCTTTTTCTGCATCTATTGAGAAGATCACATGGCTCTTATCTTTTCTTTCTTTTGCTTTGTTTTGTCAACTATTTCTTTTTTTAATTATGTTATGTTAGTCACCATACAGTACATCATTAGTTTTTGATATAGTGTTCCAAGATTCATTGTTTACATATAACACCCAGTGCTCATGCAATACTTGCCCTCCTTAATACCTACCACCAAGCTCACCCATCCCCCCACCTTCCTCCCCTCTAAAACCTTCAGTTTGTTTCTCAGAGTCCACAGTCTCTCATGGTTCATCTCTTCCTCTGATTTCCCCTCCTTCACTTTTCCTTTCCTTCTCCTAATGTTCTCCATGCTATTCCTTATGTTCCACAAGTAAGTGAAACCATATGATAATTGACTTTCTCTGCTTGACTTATTTCACTCACATAATCTCCTCCAGTCCCGTTCATGTTGATGCAAAAGTTGGGTATTCATCTTTTCTGATGGCTGAGTAATATTCCATTGTGTATATGGACCACATCTTCTTTATCCATTCATCTGTTGAAGGACATCTCGGCTCTTTCCCTTTATTAGCATGGTGTACCATGTTGTTTGACTTCTGAATACTGAAGGCAAGCCAAGGAATAAATCCCACTTGATCATGTGGATTCAATTTGCTAATATTTTATTGAGCATTTTTGTATCCATGCTTATCAGGGATATTGGTCTGTAGTTCTCTTTTTTAGTGGAATCTTTGGTTGGTATCAGTGTAATGTTGGCCTCATAGAATGAATTTGAAAGTTCTTTTTTAATTTTTTTGGACTAGTTTGAGAATAGGTATTAATTTTTCTTTATATATTTGGTACAATTCACCTGCGAAGGCATCTGGCCCTTGACTTTCATTTGTTGGGAGATTTTTGATTACTGATTCAATTTCTTTGCTGGTTATTGATCTGTTCATGTTTTCTATTTCTTTCTGTTTCAGCTCCCTCCTCTCCACAACACCCATGATCCATTTCTCCCCCAACCCACATCTATGTACTTCCTACCTTCTTCAATGTGGCTTCTTCTCTCCCTTTGGTCATGGCATTTGTTTTGTCAGTTTTCAGGTTGATTTCTGGTTTATTTAGAATGATTTGATAGCTATCTAGTTGTGTTCTAGGGATGAGATGAGTCTAGTGTCCTACTCCACCGTTTCTACTCCACCCTAGACAAGGGATTTTTGCTTATACTAGATTTTCCTACTTGAGTTCGAAGTTGCAGTTACAAAGGTCTTTATGGTCTCTTGTCCCAAGCTGCATAAATGGTATTCACAGTTTCCCAAATCTTAATGAAGGCTTTACACTACTTTGAGATTAATGTTCTGATCGGAAAACCTCTAGATTAAAGGAATTTGGGGCCAGCTGGATCTGTGTCTCTCTCCTCGGTATATTTGAAGATCATTACAAAAAATTTTCAAAGTAATGGAAACTTTATTTCTAGTAGAATCTCATAACAAAAGCATAGCTAGATTCACTTCTAAATTATAAATTCCACTACTACATTTCAATTAGTTTGATTAACACAAACCTATTTACATAAATCTAAATACTGTGTACTTTAGAAATCAGCATCTATCATGTCAAGAAACTGACATTGAGCTAATATCTACACTTTTCCCACAGTACTCACCTTGGGCATCCAGGTAGTCTATTTTCTTCAGTATCAGTCTTTCCCTAGGATAGAGAAAAGCTTCTTTCCAAGTTATACAATAGCTAATCCAGTGCTTTCCTGTTTTCATGACATATCCCCATTCATCAGCTTATTTGCAAATGAAACCTAGACCCTTATTCGGATTCCCCACAGTCTTTAGTTTCTCAGTATGAGGGAAAATACTGACAATAAGCATGTTGAAAAAATCAAAATGTCTCACTTTGGGAATCACAAAGCCATCATCACATATAGGGTAGTTTTGTTATTATTACAATGGAAAGGAATTTGAACTAAACCCAGAAAACTGTCTGAACAAGAGTTATCAGAATAAACAACTTCACTCCCATTCTCAAACTGTCCAGACTAAGACTATCTCCTTTTCTTCCTAACATGGCTGAGAAGACAAGAGTGTCCATAAATTAGGCTTTGCCTCATAGTCCACAGATGTTGCCAGCCTTCAGCAATAGCAGAGTAACAAGAAGAAGGTTCACATATGTAATTATGGTTCCAGGTAATCACTAGCTGATTTTAAGGTATGAACTTCTCCTGGAGCAAAACTACATATTAAACCAGGTCATGGAGAACCCAAGCTTAGAAATTCCTCACGATGCAGAAATAAGAATTTTAGTCCTTGGTTCTATTTCTTACACCATGTGTTATAATAAGGGACTGAGAACACATGTCTCAATATCTTTATGAATTCCCAGTTGAATACCAATTTTAAATGTAATCTTAAAAAAAAAAACTAAAATGGCATTTAGTCAGTTTTCTAGTGTGGATCAGCAAGATTCTTTGATGTTAAGGGCTTTTTAAAGTTGTGTGTGTACCTTTTGTTCTGTTGTCAATACTAATTTACCAGAGAGATAACTAATATAAAAAGAAAATAGAGTTTTATTCAAGCCCAATAAGGACAGCTGCCCAGAAACACAGATTTCACAGAGAAGAAAGTGCTCCAGAGAATGAACAGTTTTTACAGGGTCATATACTTTTTTACATCTTATAAAAACTTAGAAGACTATAGATTATCATATAGGCAGGAATCATGAATTTTAACATCAAAGAATACAGGGAGTAAAAGTATTGATTGAGGGGCGACTAGGCGGTTCATTTGGTTAAGGCTCCAAATCTTGATTTTGGCTCAGGTCATGATCTCAGGGTTGTGAGATTGAGCCCCATGTCAGGCTCTGCACTGGGCATGGAACTGACCTGAGATTCTCTCTCCCTCTTCTTTTGTCCCTCCTTCACCCCTCCACTTCTCTCTCTCAAAAAAAAAAAAAATGTATTGGTTGATATTTCAAGGATGAGATGGTTTTCCTTTAGGCTATTCATTCATAAAGCAGATATACTATGCATACATGGTGGGCCATAAATCAGGCTTTTGGTTTAAACAGAGTTTATGTACAGTCATTCTGACTTAGGAAGATCTAAAATGGCTTTCCTTGTATACCAGGCCTTTAGAAAGTTTTTCTTTCATTACTGTGTGTGTGTATATATTCACTTGTGTATATAGAGTTATCTGTGTATGAGTTTATGTTCATGTGTATTAAATTTGCTACTCCTTTAAGGGTTTGTTTTTATGTGTGTTTAAGCAAAAAATTAAGTGGATTTTCTTTAGAACAGCAAATATCTAAGTGGTATTCTTATACACATTTGCTAATAAGACATTTGCCATGCCGTGATGCAAGACACTGCCATGCTTAGATTACATTTAAAATTGGTATTCAACTGGGAATTCATAAAGACATTGAGACATGTGTTCTCAGTCCCTTATTATAACACATGGAGTAAGAAAGAGAACCAAGGACTAAAATTTTAATTAAAATTTTAATGTTAGGATTAACTAATTTTAACATTAGTATTAGCAACTGCAACAATGTACAAAACGGTCATCTAAGCACCCAGAAGAATGATGAAAATGTTAAAAAGATCACAGAGTTCATTCATTCAAACAGATAATTGACTGAAAGAATGATGACTAAAAAATAAAATTTAAATTTGAAATATGTCATGAAATGATCCAGTGTGTTTTAAAAAACATAATAAATCTGTGTGTACATTTTTCTGTTTGTGTGTGTATGTGTGCGTATGCTTGCATATGTATGGAGGTATTTTATGTGCATTCACACATGTGCAATGTACAGAGGTGTATGTGTATAAGCGTGTGTGTGTGTGTGTGTGTGTGTGTGCGTGTGTGTGTGTGTATGAAGACACCTTAAATTCTCAATGAAAAATGTCTTCAGTTCAGAATACCTAAGAGCAAATCTACATCATACATGCACAAATGACAACACATAAGATTGATTGCCATCCTAGATATATGTGTCATGGGATAAAGTTCCCCACTCTAATTGTTTCAGTGAAGTGAGACATTGGACAAAATGCATGTAAATCTTGCTCTCATCAAAGTGTGTCTCCAAATGTCCTAGGTTGGATCAAGATACAGTTTCTTGGTCTTGGAAAAAGACTAGCACATGCATTTGGATGTGTGAAAGGGGAGAATTTAAGGGAGAATTTAGCAACTTCTCCCATCTACCATTGCTGTAAATCTTTGCTCAATATACATTTCAGGAAGAATGCCCTTCTGACAAGAAGGCAACATTATTAACACACTATTATTAAGGAATACACTTCAAATTGTTTCTCCAGAAGTGAAAATGAATTTTGCAGGGCTATTGATACAATAGCTTTGCTGGGTCTTCCAGGTAGCTGATAAACCATGTTCAGAAAAAGTCTGGTCTAAGGGAATGGGGCAGTCTATAAAAACAAAACAAACAGACAAAACCATGGGGTTTTGAAACCACATGCCCATTGCTCTTTAACACCATTCTCATAGAGCTAAAAGGCTGCACATTGGTTAGAGCCTAGGGCTTAGAGCTCACTAGTACCATGTTCCAACCAAATGAGCCTACTGGTCGGAAACTACTTACAATGTCAAGTATTGTAACTCATACTTACTGAGTTCAGATTAGTTGCTGCTGAAATAAGTACACAAAACTCACAAGAAACTCAAACTATCAAGAGGCCTAATTCTTCAAACATCCCGTACATCACCAAAGCTGATGAGTAGACAAAGTTCTGTGAGTGTGGAATTGAGACAACAGCAAACATTGAAGCTGGATCATCTGTTGATCATGGAACATTCCAGATCTTCAGCCTTACTGAAGGTAAACAAAAGTGATTTTTGGAGGATAGGGCTGAGGATAAGGAGAGGTTTTCCACAAATGAAAGAACATTAGGTGAAAATACAATAGCACAACAATCATTTAAATTACAATAATAGCCCTTTAATCTGAATTTCTCTTAAGTCAAAGGAGGAGAAGGAGCATTGCAAAATAAGGTATGATTCCTCCAAGAAGCACAGGGTACCTAGGGGCAGTTTCACTTTCTTCTCTCCTTTTAGGTAGGCCCTAGACAGTCAGCCTGATTGTCCTGGGATATATCCATTCTGACAAAAGGAGAATGGGAAGCACAACTCTCTGTCCTTAGTTAAAAGAATGAGAAGGATTTACATAAAGAAGGAGGAAAAGTTACAAGCCGAACTCACCACTCACAAAGACTACTAATCTCAAAAACAGCTAAAGTCAGAAGGAGATCATAGGTAGATGTGCAATTTACAACAGTGGCAATAGTAAATGTGGTCATCTACTCGGCCCAGGACTTCTCTAAATATAAAATCTTATACTTGTGTGGAAAAGTTACACAACTTCATATAACAAAATATAACACAAGTCGTGTGTGTGTGTGCGCGCGCACGCGCGTTGTTAAGGTTCGGAAGAAAGGATATAAAGGGTACATCCATGGAACTAAAAATGGAAAGAAAAAAATTCAAACTACAGCTCTTTCCCCTCAAATTCTCCTTGATCTAAAACAGAGATGCAGTACTCTAGCAAGTATGGAAATTTTCCAGAGATGTCTGGAGTTCTGACTCTAAAAATGCAATTTTCCTTGTCATATGGGTAGGATAAAATTAGCCAGAAATTAAACTCCACTTAATTTGCTTTATGCTTTTGGAGATGGGCTTGTCCTTTTCCAGAGGAAACTCAAGGACTCAGAGCAGTTTGAATAATATATCCTCATTAAAATGAGAATGACTAAGGTAGGAGAAGAAAGAGAAGATGGTTGAGGAAAAAGAAGAGGAAGTAGATACACACATACACTTTAACCAAATGATGATAACTCATTTTCAAAACTGCTAAAGCTAATGGGGTGGTGTAGCTGCTATGAAGTTGACAGCAAAAGCAGCAGCAAAAGCCTGGGAAGCCTGAAGACTTCCAAGAGTCTGAAGCCTGGGACTTCCAAGAGTCTCCACGGATATCCTGTGTTGATAAGAATTTGTTGTTGTTATTGTTGTTGTTTTTTTGTTATTGTCATGAGCATGCTGTGAAGGCACACGCATGAGTTGTGTCTTTTCACAAGTCAGCTTTATTCAATCATAAAGCAATTAAATTACAATTATAAAGCAGGTTCAAGATTCCAAACTCAATGACATTTCACCATGTGATTAAACTTGGCTTCTTACACAGCACACAGAGCAGGACATAAGACAAACCACACAACAAGCAAGATAACAGAAGAGGTATAGGAAGTTAACGAATCAAATGTGAAGTCAGTCTGTGGGCACACAGTTGAGATAAGGCCTTGGTCTGATAAGGGTCAGCTCTTGGCACTTACTGCTTATTTTGTTCAAGTAGTGAAGGATCTTGGTTCTGTTCAGAGATCAACTGGGCAGAGCCTTGGAAAGCAGTTTCCTTTTTTAAGTGGTCAGACATAGAGGGGTCATGTCTAAAGAGTCTGACAGTTTGCTGCCAAAATCTTCCCTTTTTTAAGAGATTTGATTTAATAGGTCTTGGGCCCCTTCAGATCTCCTCTGGTTCTGCTTCTTATCCATTCTGGGGTTCTAGCTGACACTGGTCCTAGCGATATCTTGTAGCTGCAGTACTTTACCTACTTGTATCATCACATGACACAGGCCCCTGCTTGACACAGGCTGCTGCTTTACATGAGAGACTCTATTTTGCTCTCTATAGATTTATATTTTTAGAAGTTATTTTGTTTCTTTGGGGGTGGCTACAGGAAAGGGAGTAAGAGAGGAAAATGAGCAATAGCCAAAATGCTATAAAACAGAAAGAGTTAAAAAAAAATGAGTGGCTAGAGAGAAAACATGCTTGAACTGGATATAATTCCTTCAGAATGAACAGGGTCATGTTCTTGGAGGTCACTACACGGTAATAACTTCCTAAAAGACACAGAAACTATGGCCTAAGGCTGTACAATTTCCTTTATGATCCTAGGGTGAGCCATTCTATCCCCTAGGAGGGCATAATGGATAGTCATATTTTGATTGTTACAATCAAATAACGAAGAGAAAAAGAAAAATGTAATCAGTGGCCAACAGTCATTGTGACTACTGCACATTCCACACAGGCCTATGGAGCAGTGTAGAGACTGCAAAGTATAAACCCAGAGACAACTGCTTCCCAAATCCTTAGGCTTTCATTAAGGGTAAAAGAGAAATCAAAATAGAGAAGAGAAAAGAAGAAGAGAAGAGAACAGGAGAGGAGAGGAATTATGGGAGAGAACTGATGAATAGCTAGAATGCAATGGGAAAGCAGTAAACTATATATCAGAGTTCAAAGAAGTAAAGAATGAACAAATAGATAATAGAGAAAGAATGAAGAACAGAGGAAAAAATAGAGGAGTGGTACTAAAGAAAGGACAGGCTAGGAGGAATGAGAAAATGAGAGAAGGAAGAGGAGAGGCAAGGAGTGGAACAAGGAGAGGAGAAAAGGGAAGAGGAGAATTGAGGGAAGGAAGTAGGAGTGAAGAGGAGAGGACAATACAGACTGGCAGAAGGAAGGGAAAGAAAGTGAAGGGTGGAGGGGAATGAAGGAGACATGGAAAGAGGGTGGGAGGAAAGGAAGTATTTCCATCCCCTACCCAGGCATCATCCTGACACACACAGTCAGCTATACACTTCGAAATACCTTAATAGCATTGTCTCTAAATGAAAGACAGTGGCAGAGGATGAGATAATTACTTCTTCCTCATCTGTCCTGCTGAGTTGAAATCCTCATAAGCTAGAGAGATGTAAACTATTAAATAAACACTGAACAGATTACTCTTTCTCTCTTTTCTTCCAGCATAAGAAAGGCAAAACTAGCTAGTACAGATTTACATGACACAAAGTATAATTTTAAATGCCTCAAGAAACATGAGGTATTTTTTTTTTTAATTTTGCAGCGTTAACTTGAACACTTGAATTGTTGCTACATTTGAAGGGAAGCTATCACCAAATTACTATATTTGCAACTTAGGAAACTAACCCAAGTGACAAGGGATAAGCCATTTAACTGCCTTGTCTTTCCTGTAAGATTTCTCATTCTCACTCTTCCATAAGGAGATAAGATATAACTCACTTGCATTTATAAGGTCCACTAAATTCCTAGAGCACCCAATAAACTTTCAGAAACTAGACTTTAGAGAGAGGCAAGATGGCAGAGGAGTAGGAGTCCTCGTTGCCACTGGTCCCCTGAATTGAGCTGGATATCTACCAAAACCATCCTGAACACCTATGAAATCAGCGTGAGATGAGATAGAAGAGAAGAAGAACAGTACCTCTAGGAACAGAAACTCGACCACTTTCTGGAAGGTAGGACGTGCAGAAAAGTGAATCCAAAGAGATGTGAAGATAGACCGCGGGGGGAGGGGCTGGCTCCCTACAAGCCACAGAGCAGCAGAGCACAAAATAGGGACATTGAGAAAGCTGCTTCATGGCCTGGAGGCTGCCAGAGCGCGGCGTTGGGGCCTCCAGACAGAAAGAGCGGCTGGCAGGACGAGTGGCGGGTTCTCCACCCGCGTTAGCGCCATTGTCTCACGCCCTGTGCCCTGCGCACAGGGGAGAACCGGAGGCGCCCACCACCCAGAGGCTGGAGAAACGCGGCCGCTTGGGGCAGGAGTCTGACTGCACCCAGCATAGACCAGGAGCCCGGACAGCAGTCGCGGCGATGGCAGCCACCAGAAACCAGATACCTAGACCTCACGGCTTTGGTCACGGGAGGGTGCAGAGGCTACTAAGGGCCTCATGGGGCCACTAGGACGGTGACTGGGGGTGTGCACCACCTGTGGCAGGCTGCAGTGTGAGCGGAGCTTGCAGAGGGGAGCAGACAGAGGCTTCTCTGGGACACAGAGATCTGGGTACGGGCATACTCCTTGCTTGGACTCTCTGAAAAGGCGAAAAAATTGCAAAAGTGTGAAAACCTCCAGAGAGCAGAAGCCTGAAAAACTGTTTTCCACAGAGCGCAGCCCCTCGATTGGGGGGCAGGGCGACTCAACCCAAGCAAGACTGACTGGAAAACAACGCAACAGGCCTCTCCCCCAGAAGACAACCCAAAAACAAGAAGACAATAACCACAGGGCCCCCATAAAAATATAAAACCCCAACAGTAGGGGAAATCAATATATTAAGCTCCCAATAATACCCCAAAACCTGTATATTTCATAGATACAAGTTTTTTTTTCTTTCTCTTCTATTTTCTTTCACTCATTCTCATGTTTCTTGGTTTTCTTTTTTTTTTTTTAAACTACTTAACATTACAGCTAGAGACTTAATACAACATATGGAAGAGTTATAATCACCCTCCCATCTTATCTGTCTGTCAGTGTTTCTATGTATCTACTTTTGTTCTGGTATCATATAAACCTTATTCTTGAGGTTCATTCTGACTAGGTTCTTTTATTTCTTGTCATATACTTTTGTCGGTCTTTATGTTTGTTCGTGTTTGTTTATATACCTTATAAATCTTATTTTTGGGTCCATTCTGGCTGGGATCTCTTTTTTTTCTCTTTCTCTGTCTCTCTTTTCTTATCTTTATTCTTTCTTATTGGTGGTGAATTCCAATTGCTCCAGAACCTTCCAGGGTGCACCGTGCCTGGATCGTGGGTGATATACTCAGCTATACATCCTCTTATCTACCTCTCATCAAAATGACTAGAAGGAGGAACACCCAACAGAGGAAAAACCAAGAGACTGTGCCTTCTCCCTCAGAATTATTGGACATGGACATAAACAGTATGTCAGAAAGGGAATTCAGGGTAACAATTATCCACGCAGTGGCCAGGATGGAGAAAAACATTAATGACAACATAGAATCTCTAAGGACAGAACTGAGAACCAGTATGGCAGAGGTTACAAATGCTATCAGTGAGATCCAATCTAATCTAATTAGTCTAACAGCTAGAGTTACAGAAAGAGAGGATAGAGTTAGCGATCTAGAGGATAAGATGGTTGAGAGAAAAGATCAGGAGGAGAGTTGGAACAAACTGCTTAGAAACCATGAGCACAGACTTAGGGAAATAAATGATGCCATGAAATGTTCCAAAGTCAGAATTATTGGAATCCCTGAAGGGGTAGAGAAAGACAGAAGACTAGAAGATATAGCTGACAAAATTCTGAATGAAAATTTCCCCAA
>CM052901.1:59502549-59522431 GCA_028534135.1 Potos flavus
AGGGGCGAGCCTGGTGATGGGTATTGAGGAGGGCACGTATTGCATGGAGCACTGGGTGTGGTACATAAACAATGAATCTTGTAACACTGAAAAAATAAAATAAAATATTTGGGAAAGAAAAAATAAAGTATCCATGAGAGAGAGAAAAAAAAAAGGAACTAGACTTTATACTCTTCTAGCATTTCCCTGGGAATATTTTGGGCACCCTGGTGGTATTGGTCTTCTTTACATTTAAATAAAATGTAAGTAAGAACCTCTGGGGGCTCTTGCAGCTCCTGAGACAATGTCTATGATATCAGAAAACAAGTGCCACGGCTGGGTGGGCACACTGGTGAATGGAGAATGCAACAATGGCCAGAATCATAGATGGAATTCAAGATATCCAAGTTAGAGTGTAGCTTCCCTTGAGTGATGGAGAAACACCTAATGAGCCTGAAGATCTAATTTCTTCAGTTTACTTACTGTTGGGCAAGAGAAAAGGCAGAGAAGGAAATGAAAGAGCAAGTAAGACACATGAGGTAGTTCACAAGGTCATCATCCTTCAGTTATCAACCCCTCCCTCAATTCCCTCTGATGTGGTTTTGGAGTGTTGATGAGGTCCAGATCCAATCGCCAAGAAAGAAATATTGAGACTTCTTTGGTGCAAAAATGTGATTTTATTAAAGGATGGGAACAGAAACCAAGGGCAGGAAGAGTTACTGCACTGGGTTTGTGAGGAATGGCTAATTTTATACTTTGGAGTTGGGGAAGATAAGGCAAAAAAGAGGTTTCCCAATGGACTTTCATATGCTAAAGAAGACTCACTGGGTACTGGAGGCCTGGCTATTGTCAAGCTAATGTTGTTTTTCCTTCTAGGAAGGCATTAACATTAAGACAGTTGGGAGTTTCCTGGAGGGATCTTATACCCTGCCTATCTCAAGTATTTGTCAATGGGCTGCAGGTTATAAGGAGATTCAATTTTATTTACATTTCCTTCTGCCTTTGTTGCCCACCTCACTGTGGAGGGGAGGGTGATGTTAGGGCTCCAGGAAATTGAGTCTATGGGTTTCTGAAAGTTAGGCTATTGATAAGAGTGCTTTTTTCTTGTAAATCACTAAGACATTTGTAAACTGATAGAGACTGTGTCCTGCAGGACTGTGATATCTATTAGTTAACCATTTGTTTTTCCCTTACTTTAGTTTTAGGGCCGCCAGGAGTGCCTGAGGAATGTCACACATATCCCACCCAGGAATCCAGGGGAGTGGTTGCAGGGTGTCAGCTTGTGCTTTGCCCTCAGCTTGCCTTTTGCTCCCTCATCACCCTTACCATGAAAACTGAATGAAATCTAAATATTTTGTTTCCACCTTATCTCAGAGATTTTGAGGATGAATACCTATTGTGAACTGGGCAGTTCTGGGAATGGAGGGAGACTGGGTAGCCCATTGAAATATTTGAATCATGGGAATTTCGGCATTCCAGAGTTAGGATCCCCCCAAGCAGTGTAGTGAAGGGGCGGGGGCAGAACTCAGTTGGTGGTGCTCCCTCTCAGGAAGCCGATTCCATCCAGCAGCATCTTCTGGATTTCCATGATGGCCTTCTGAACTTCAATCTGGAAGCTGTAGCAGGAGCCAGACTGTGGAAGAAAAAGTAGAGACCATTGTGCCTTAAGATGGATTCCTTGGATAGCATCAAATAGAGGTTGAGAGGAAGCCAGCAGATAGTACAGAGAAGCAGCACTGTCGTCAGCATCTTCAGAGTCTGCTTCTTCCCACACTGGCAGATGTAGGTGTGGACATTGATGTCATCAGCAGTGTTATGTGATGTAGGGACGACGACGTTAGGGTATGAAGCTGATGACCAAGAAAGAATTCTTGAGATGTCTTCGGTTCAAAAAGGTGATTTTATTAAAGCATGAAGACAGGACCTGTGGGCAGAAAGAGCAGCTATGGGGTCATGAGGAATGGCCCATTATATACTTTCGAGTTGGGAGAGGGTTAGGCATAGCATAAGTCTCTAAGGAATTTTGGAAGCAAGGTTTCCAGGACCTTGAGGGGGCTAGCTATTGTTGGGAAAAGGTCATTTATTACCAGCTAATAAAACTTTAATCATGAGACCCTTCAGATGTATATCAGTGGGCCATATACTTAGGGGATGATTGCCAATGCATATCTTGGGGGGGAGGGTTTAGAGATAAAGGAAATTTCCAAAGGAATTTTTATACATTGAAGTAGACTTACAGGATCCTGGGGTGGGAGGGGAGAATGGCGCTAGTCAGGCTAGGATTGCCTTTTGCCCTTAGCAAAATATTAACATTGAGGCAGTTGAGTCCCTAGAAGAATGTCACTCTGCCTGTTTCAAGGACTTGTCAATGGGCTATAGGTAGAAAGGAAATTTAATAAATTTTCTTCTGCCTTTGTTTCCCACATCATTATGGAGCCACAGCTTCTAGGCTACATGACCATAGACAACAACCAGCATTATTAATGGCAAGACAAAAAAGAGCAAAAACATATTCAAGTCAGGGTATTTCCACGTGGATTTTGAAGTGTACAAGAAAATGAAGAGGCGGATAGTTTCTTCCGTTATGTTTCTAGGTTATAAGAGTCAAAGAAAGAGAAAAATAACTTTATTTGCCTTTTCTCTAAGTTCCACAGTCAGGTATTATATGACAGGCCTTGAGGAAGAGACATATTTATTCTGTGTCTGCACTGGGCCTGAAGACTAGAATTATAAAGTAGGGAACTTTAGGTTTCACCTTTCCCAGACCTCGAGCATGACATATAGGAAAACCATGGACACCAAACAGAAATTGCTATGCCTAGCAACCACTTGTCATGAGAGTTCTTGGGTACTCTTAATAAACTTCAATTTGGAGAATTATTTTTGTACCCATGTTTTGAAATGGAGCCCCTGTTCCATAAGTTTTTCCATGAGGCCTTCAAGGTCATGGGTTGCTGAAACCCAAACATTGGCCAGCTTGTGTTCCTCTTACCCATTCTCCAGTCAGTAAAGCTTTCATAAATGGCATGTGGCAAAGCAGCACAGGTGCTCACAATCCAAATAAGAATGATTGCCTCACATTAGAGTAATTTGGGGCTTCAGGAGATATAGCATCACCTGGAAAAAAAATACTCCAGCCCAATTTCACAATTCAAATTGAAGTTACTTATTAGCCATTCATCAACTGACATTCTTTTGTAAAGGTGCAAAGGCTTTGTAAGTGGATGAGCAATGTGCCCAACTACTTCAGTTGACAGATGAGTGTCATTTTATTTTATGAAAGAGCAACATCAGTTCGTGTTGAGAGAAATATTTCAGTGGGAAGACAGGAATCCAAGTGGACTGACATCAAAAACTTCCCTACTTCTTAGTAGGGAGTTCAATGGAGAAAAGGGATGGATGCACAAAAGTGTGACTTACTTTTTCTTTATCATATATTGATAGGTAAGTAGCCCCACATTCTTCCTTTCTTCCTCACACTTGGCTTTCCTGCATGCCCCATTTTCCCTCAACCTCCTCTCATCTTGATTCCTCCATGACTGTTCTTCTCTCCTTTCCTCCCTCCCTCCCTCTCTTCCTCCTCACCCATGCCCCCTCCCATCTCCCTCCATCTCCTATCGCCTAGATCCCTCCAAGGCTCCGGTTCCTATCACAACCCTTTTAATTTTCCTCTCACTCTCTCCCATCAGATTTGTTTTCTGGATCCTTTTCAACTGATTAACAATGTAACCTCTCCCAGCTTCTTATCCTCTGTCCCACCTCCTTCCTTTTAAACACTTCCAGCCCTCCTCCCAACTTCTTCTTCCTCAAATCTCTCCCTGTCTTCCCACTTCATTTGCTCAGCCCTCACTCACAGACTTCATGGCCGCCTCCCCGGCTCAACCCACCACCAGTCCTGAAGCCACACCGTCATCGGATTCTTCCTTTCTCTCTTTCTTCCCTTAGCTGGTCCTATAATATAGCAACCAAAAAAAAAAATGTTATCCAAAGAGAAGAGGAACACTTTTAAAAATAAATCACTTTCTATTGCCACATCTCTGTTCCCATAGATTGTTTCAAGGAACTCAGAGAATATTACTAGATCATTTGTATTCTTAGCTGTTTCCATCTACCCAGAAGAGGAACTTACCCTTTCATAAGACCTGAAGAGCCTGGGAAAACACATACCTGACATTGGTCCAAGGAAATAGCTGCCATGGTTATCATAGTTACATGGCACAATAGTACAGAACAAACTGACTGAGGTGTTTTGTCATCTTCTCAAATACCATACAGATAACACACCTGTGGCAGAAAGGACACAGTGAGGCACAGGAACTTAGCCCTGAGTTTTCCCCTCTTACAAGTCCAAAAACACAAGTAAAAACCTTGTTTCACCAAACTGCTGAGATTATTGTCTCATTAAGCAAAGAAACATTTTCACACTGCAGCTCTCATACATTTCACATCTCTTCCCACACAAATGGCCCAGGTTGAAGGCTCAGACCCCAAATCACAAAAAAAAAAAAAAAAAAAAAAAATTAGCCACCTTCATGTCCAAGCACTGCTTTTGAAAGAGGAAAACTGAGGCTAGGTTTCTGTGTCAAAGCTCCGACTCACGTGTCAATCCAAAACTCACCTGCAACAGGTCTCACTGCCTCTCTGGGCAACCTAAATCTCTTAGTCTCTGTCAAGGCAGGAGATTAACTCAGCAACACAACCACAATCATGCCTGTAGTATCCTCCCACCCACCCACACACATACAATTCCCAAACCATTTACAATATCTCTCAGTCATTTCATCTCTGTGCAAACACTCTCCTAATCAACCCAAATCACTCCAGAGCTCCTTCCCACCATGCACCTCCCTCTATTGCAAGTGCAACATAATGTTTTTGCTTTCATGGCCTGTGTCCTGGGTTGCCTCTTAAGCACCCAACTTACCAGGATGAAGAGAGAGCTGAGAAGAGCCAGCATCATGTTGGTGACGAAGATGTTGACAACAAAGAGGCAGGTGGCAGTGTGCACTTTCTTGTACTTCATGATCACATGGTTTGAAATCCAATTGCCTAAAATGCCAGCAAATAAGTTATAGTGTACCCTATTACTACCCAGAATTGCACCTATTCCTCCTGGAATACCAACTCTGAAGCCACAGGACGTAAGTCAGCCAGATTTCCCATGTTCAGAATGTGGTCATACAGCTTGTGGATCACGGAGAGCATATTATCCTGAATTGAGCAACCCACCTCAGATGTGGCATTGCTCATAGCCCACACAACCTAGGAGGTGATGGAGGATTAGGTCATCAAAGCAGTTCTGTGCACTCAGAGCTTCTCAGATCAGCTTGTCCCCATAGCTCAGGGTTCTGGGGCTGGGGTTCAGGAAAGCCTGTTGGGGCAATTCTGTAATCAGGACATCCAGCTTGACATCTTTGAAGAACCTCAAGGTCCTAAAGCTACTGAGTCAGGGAGTGCCTGGGGAAGAGAGAGTGAGGGAAGGCAGGGTCTCCACCCAGCACTGGGCAAGTGCTACTCAGTGTCCAGGAGCAATGAGCAGAGACAGAGGGTAGTGGGGGGCGGGAAGGTAGTGAGGGGGAACTGGCAAGAAGGAAGGCAAAAAGACCAAACTGCTGGACTGTCTCATAGTGGGAAAGTGTGCAGAAATGAGCTTGCCAGGCTTCAAATGCTCCGCTGCTTGGGGAGCACAGACAGCGCCTCTTTCGAACTGGGGACAACAGCACCTGGTGTCACTCCAGCATGGCTCCTCTTTCCACGCAGTCCGGGTTGATTCGAATAAATTTCTGTCACAGTGGATAAATCTGTGTTTCTAAAAACAGCCAGTGCTGCAGGCAGGGCGGAGCCAGGCCCTGCCGCTAGCGTCGTGAATCGGTACTGGTGGCAACTCCTGCAGCTGCCCTTTATAGAAAGTCCAGTGGCCCACATAAGAGACAATGGGAAACTGAAGCTGAACATCCACCCTATCCATCTGGGCTTGGCTTGGGAGCCAAAGGGGTTGGTAAAGTCTCTGGCTCCTGTCTCAGCCCCGCTCCTTTTGTTGCTTGTCCTTGGCCCCGCCTCCTCCATTTTGCTAGAGTAGAGAGCCCAGAGTTATGCGTTCTTTCTGCAATCCCCAAGATCTGCCTTGATCGCCTCTCTTTTCCCTTAATCTCCTTTTTTCTTCTGCACCAATGCCCACAATACTGGCTTAGGAGCCATGTAGCAAGAAACTGAGAGGGGGCTATGGAGACTGTAGTAGTGAGTGGACCATGGTCTGACCTACAAGCTGGACACCTCACTCAGTAACAGCAACCTAGGTGGCTGAGTGGTCTCCAGGAAGGTCCTGTACCTGTTTTCAAGTTGAGCAAGAATCTCTATGAGCCCAGGCAGGAGTCATCTGTAAGGGGATAAGTCCAGCATGATGTTGATACTCTGCTTTCTCCAGTACACAACCAGCAACTTCAAAACCGTATAGTAGGGGCTTCTGGTCTCAGTGGATTAAGCGTCCCGCTCTTGATCTCAGCTTAGATCTCAATCTCATGGTTGCGAGTTTGAGCCCTGTATTGGGCTCCACTCTGGATGTGACTTGGGGTGACTTCATAAAAAATAAAGGAAGGAAAAGACAGAAAAAGAGGAAATGAAAAGAAAAAAAAATAAGCTGTGTCTTCTTTGGATGGCCCACAGTACAGGGACACACAAATCAACAGATTGGAAGGAGTTAATAAATGTTGGCTCTACCATGTAGATCTACCCAAGAGCAGGTACTGAGTTGGAAACTGGGAATTACTGATTTCCAGTTTGATCCCTCTGCAGCAGTTTCCAAAGGAAAATTTCCAAGATAAATCAACTGAACATTCAGGGGATATCTCCTCCAGCCTGGCCCTGGGAATGTCTCCTAGAGCCTGGCACTGGACTGGCTTCCCAAGGGCACAAAAGGGCTCTGTATTTGAATGTGTTGACATGTAGTCAAAGATAAGACTTTTCTAAAATCTAACTGGATAAGTGCATAGGTTCTGTGGCAGGAGTCAGAGTAGAAGGCTCATACAGGCAGAGGCAGACTTCAAGTGTTGATACATGGTCTTGACTTCCACCAGCCTGCTAACTATGGTCTTTATCCTCTTTGACCTCTCTGAGCCAGAGATCCTGCATCTATCCAAAGGGAGATAGAAATACTTAGGTCCTAGAGAAGTGAGGGTTCCATGTAACAGCATTGCTAGACTGCATTCAACAAAGGGAAGAATGACGAAGATTGTATTACACTAGTATCCTCAAACTTTTGACACCACTACTTTCTCTTTCTGCATCTCAGGCCCACATGTGAATTTCTTTACCCACATGTCTTTAAAGCCCATGAGCTTCCTGAAACCTTGCAAGACATATTTAGTTGGGAGACAGAGGAAAGCCTGGTGCTCATTCCTACACCAAGTTAATCAGTGTAAGAGGAGGCTGCCTGGCCATCTGTGGGTTAAGCACTGTAAGGGGGTTAAAAGAAGGGTAACTCAGTGCAATATCTCTTCTTGAGCAGCTTACAATTGTACTAAAGAGAAGAAGCCATACTCAGGAATGGTTAAAAGACAGGCACAAGGTATGCAGACAGTGCAGGAGGAACAAGTAATGTAGGTTGGGCAGTTGAGGAGGTTTTGTAGAGGAGCTAGCATCTGAGCTGAGATTTAAACTATCAGATGGGCAGAAATTAGCAGAGAGTAGGGAAAGAGGGTGGTGAAACTTGACCCCCTAGAAGTCAGTAGCAAAGCCACAAAGAGAGAAAATGCTCCTAGCTTGTTGTAGAGACAAGAAGAAAGAAAGGTTTTGAGGGGAGAGCTTAGTAGTTACTGTTCCTATGAATTTCTCTAGCATTGCAGGCTTTTCTAAGTATTTTCCATAGAGGTGAAGTGACTGAAACTTAAAGAAACTAGTTTTACTGAGATTAATGGAAAAAGGCAAACTCCTTGACACAGTAAGAGCCAGAATAGGTGCTTGAGTTGATGTGATCTTTTCAAGTTATCTGTGGATCTAGCTTCTGGCTTTGCTCATGCAAAATGGCCCACAATTCTTACAACCTGGCCCCTCTGGAGATTCTCAGTTATAACCACTGTAGACAATTCATTTTCTTTCTTCCTTTATTTTTATTAACATATAATGTATTATTTGTTTCAGGAGTACAGGTCTGTGGTTCATCAGTCTTACACAATTCACAACACTCACCATAGCACATACCCTCTCCAATGTCCATCACCTAGCCGCCCCATCCCTCCCACCCCCTCCCCTCCAGCAACCCTCAGTTTGTTTCCTGAGATTAAGAGCCTCTTATGGTTTGTCTCCCTCTCTGGTTTTGTCTTGTTTCATTTTTCCCTCCCTTCCGCTATGATCCTCTGTCTTGTTTCTCAAATTCCTCATATCAGTGAGATCATATGATAATTTTCTTTCTTTGATTGACTTATTTCACTAAGCATAATATCCTCTAGTTCCATCCACATCATTGCAAATGTCAAGATTTCAGGTTTTTTGATAGCTGCATAATATTCCATTGTATAATATATACCACACCTTCTTTATCCATTCATCTGTTGATGGACATCTGGGCTTTTTCAAAAGTTTGACTATTGTGGACATTGCTGCTATAAACATTGTGGTGCATGTATCCTTTCAGATTACTACATTTGTATCTTTGGGGTAATTACCAAGTAGTGCAATTGCTGGGTCATAGGGTAGCTCTATTTTCAACTTTTTGAGGAAACCCCATACTGTTTTCCAGAGTGGCTGCACCAGCTTACATTCTCACCAATAGTGTAAGAGGGTTCCCCTTTCTCTGCATCTTCACCAACACCTGTCATTTCCTGACTGGTTAATTTTACCATTCTGATTGGTGAGAGGTGGTATCACACTGTGGTTTTGATTTGTATTTCCCCGATGCTGAGTGATGTTGAGCACTTTTTCATGTGTCTGTTGGCCATTTAGATGTCTTCTTTGCAGAAATGTCTGTTCATGCTTCTGCCCATTTCTTGATTGGATTATTTGTTCTTTGGATGTTGAGTTTGATAAGTTCTTTACAGATTTTGGATACTATCCCTTTATCTGATATGTCATTTGAAAATATCTTCTCCCATTCTCTTGGTTGTCTTTTGGTTTTGTTGACTGTTTCCTTTGCTGTGCAAAAGCTTTTTATCTGAATGAAGTCCCAATAGTTCATTTGTGCACTTGCTTCCCCTGCCTTTGGCAATGTTTCTAGGAAGAAGTTGCTACAGCTGAGGTCAGAGAGGTTGCTGCCTGTGTTCTCCTCAAGGATTTTGATGAATTCGTGTCTCACATTGAGGTCTTTCATCCATTTAGAGTCTACTTTTGTGTGTGGTGTAAGGAAATGGTCCAGTTTCATTCTTCTGCATGTGGCTGTCCAGTTTTCCCAACACCATTTGTTGAAGAGACTCTTTTTTCCATTAGACATTCTTTCCTGCTTTGTCAAAGATTAGTTGGTCATAGAGTTGAGGATCCATTTCTGGGCTCTCTATTGTGTTCCATTGATCTATGTGCCTGTTTTTGTGCCAGTACCATACTGTCCTGATGATTACAGCTTTGTAATAGAGCTTGAAGTCTGGCATTGTGATGCCGCCAGCTTTGCTTTTCTTTTTCAACATTCCTCTGGCTATTTGGGATCTTTTCTTGTTCCATATAAATTTTAGGACTATTTATTCCATTTCTTTGAAAAAGTTGATGGTATTTTGATAGGATTGCATTAAATGGATAGATTGCTTTAGGTAGCATAGAGATTTTCACAATATTTGTTCTTCCGATCCATGAGCATGGAACATTTTTGCATTTCTTTGTGTCTTCCTCGATTTCTTTCATGAGTACTTTATAGTTTTCTGAGTACAGAATCTTTGCCTCTATGGTTAGATTTATTCCTAGGTATCTTATGGTTTGGGGTGCAATTGTAAATAGGATCTATTCCTTAATTTCTCTATCTTCTGTCTTGGTGGTGGTGTATAGAAATGCAACTGATTTCTGTGCATTGATTTTATATCCTGACACTTTACTAAATTCCTGTATGAGTTCTAGCAGCTTCGGAGTGGAGTCTTTTGGGTTTTCCACATAAAGTATCATATCATCTGCAAAGAGTGAGAGTTTGACCTCTTCTTTGCTGATTCAGATGACTTTCATTTCTTTTTGTTGTCTGATTGCTGAGGCTAGGACTTCTAATACTATGTGAAATAGCAGTGGTGATAGTGGAGAGCCCTGCCATGTTCCCGACCTTAGGGGAAAAGCTTTCAGTTTTTCCCCATTGAGAATGATATTCTCTGTGGGTTTTTCACAGATGGCTTTTATGATATTGAGGTATGTACCTTCTATCCCTACACTGTGAAGAATTTTGAGCAAGAAAGGATGCTGTTCTTTGTCAAATGCTTTTACTGCATCTATTGAGAGGATCATATGGTTCTTGTTCTTTCTTTTATTAATGTTTTGTATCACATTGATTGATTTATGGATGTTGAACCAATCTTGCAGCCCAGGAATAAATCCCACTTGGTCGTAGTGAATAATCCTCTTAATGTACTGTTGGATCCTATTGGCTTATATTTTGGTGAAAATTTTTGTATCCATGTTCATCAGGGATATTGGCCTGTGATTTTTTTTTTTTTAGTGGTTTCTTAGTCTGGTTTTGGCATCAAGCTAATCCTGGATTCATAGAATGCATTTGGAAGATTTCCTTCCTTTTATAGTGTTTGGAATAGTTTGAAAAGACTAGGTTTTCACTCTTTTTTAAATATTTGGGAGAATTCACTTATGAGGCTGTCTGGTCCTGGATTCTTGTTTGTTGGGAGATTTTTGATTACTGATTCAATTTCTTTCTTGTTATAGGTGTGTAGAAGTTTTCTATTTCTTCCTGTTTCAATTTTTGTAACTTATGTTTCTAGGAACTTTTCTTTTTCCTCTGGATTGTCCAATTTGTTGGCATGCAGTTTTTCATAATATTCTCTTAGAGTAGTTTGCATTTTTCTGATATTGGTTCTTCTTTCTCCACTTTCATATGTGATATAATTTACTTGGGTCCTTTGATAAGTCTGTTAAAGGTTTATCAATTTTATTATTTTTTTCCAAGGAACCAGATCTGGTTTCATTGATCTGTTCTATTGGGATTTTAAAGTTTCAATATAATTTATTTCTGCTCTAATCATTATTATTTCCTTCTTTCTACTGTCTTTAGGGTTCATTTGTTTTTTTACTCACTCTTTTAGGTATAAAGTTAGGGTTTTTTTTTATTTAATTTTATTTTTTCAGTGTTCCAAGATTCATTGTTCATGCACCACACCCAGTGCTCCATGCAATACATGCCCTCCTCAATACCTACCACCAGGCTAACCCAAACCCCCAGCCACCTCCTCTCCAAAACCTTCAGTTTGTTTCTCAGAGTCCACACTCTCTCATGGTTCATCTTCCCCTCTGATTTTGCCCAATTTACCCTTCCATTCCTTCTCCCAATGTCCTCCATGTTTTTTCTGATGCTCCACATGTAAGTGAAACCATATGATAATTGACTCTTTCTGCTTGACTTATTTCACTCAGCATAATCTCTTCCAGTCCCTCCCACATTGATACAAAAGTTGGGTATTCATCCTTTCTGATGGAGGCATAATATTCCATTGTATATATGGACCATATTTCTTTATCCATTCATCTGTTGAAGGGCATCTTGGCTCTTTCCACAGTTTGGTGATTGTGGCCATTGCTGCTATGAACATTGAAATACATATCGCCCTTATTTTCACTACATCTGTACTTATGGGGTAAATACCCAGCAGTGGAAAGGCAGGGTCATCGGTTAGCTCTATTTTTAATTTCTTCAGGAATCTCCACGCTGTTTTCCAAAGTGGTGGCACCAACTTACATTCCCACCAATAGTGGAAGAGGGTTCCCCTTTCTCCACATCCTCTCCAACATTTGTTGTTTACTGTCTTCTTGATTTTGGCCATTCTAACTGGTCTGAGGTGGTATCTCAGTGGGGTTTTGATTTGAATCTCCCTGATGGCTAATGATGATGAACATTTTTTCATGTGTCTGTTAGCCATTTGTATGTCTTCTTTGGAGAAGTGTCTGTTCATGTCTTCTACTCATTTTTTGATGTGATTATCTGTTTTTTGAGCATTGAATTTGAGGAGTACTTTATAGATCTTGGATACCAGCCCTTTGTCTGTAGAATCAATGGCAAATATCTATTCCCATTCTGGGGGTTGCCTGTTTGTTTGATTGACTGTTTCCTTTGCTGTGTAGCTTTTTATCCTGATGAAGTCCCAAAAGTTCATTTTCGCTTTTGTTTCCTTTGCCTTTGGAGACATGTCTTGAAAGAAGTTGCTGTGGCCGATGTCGAAGAGGTTACTGCCTATGTTCTCCTCTAGGATTTTGCTAGGTTCCTGCCTCACGTTGAGGTCTTTCATTCATTTCGAGTTTATCTTTATGTATGGTGTAAGAGAATGGTCAAGTTTCATTCTTCAATATATAACTGTCCAATTTCCCTGGCATAAATCATTGAAGAGACTCTTTTTCCCTGGATATTTTTTCCTGCTTTGTCGAAGATTATTTGACCATAGAGTTGTGGGTCGATATCTGGGCTCTCTAATCTGTCCCACTGGTCTATGCCTCTGTTTTTGTGCCAGTACCATGCTGTCTTGGTGATCACAGCTTTGTAGTAAAGCTTGAAATGAGGCAACGTGATGCCCTCAGCTTTGTTATTCTTTTTCAACATTTCCTTAGCATTTTGGGGTCTTTTCTGGTTCCATACAAATTTTAAGATTGTTTGTTCCAGCACTTTAAAAAGTGCCAGTGGAATTTGGTCAGGATTGCATTGAAAGTATAGATTGCTCTGGTCAGTATAGACATTTTAACAATGTTTATTCTTCTGATCCATGAGCGTGGAATGCTTTTCCACATTTTTGTGTCTTCTTCAATTTCTTTCATGAGTGTTCTGTAGTTCCTCGAGTACAGCTCCTTTACCACTTTGGATAGATTTATTCCGAGGGATCTAATGGTTCTTGGTGCTGTAGTGAATGGAATCAATTCTCTAATTTCACTTTCCATATTTTCATTGTTAGTGTATAAGAAAGCAACTGATTTCTGTGCATTGATTTTATCCTGACACATTACTGAATTGCTGTATGAGTTCTAGCAATTTGGCGGTGGATTCTTCTGGGTTTTCCACATAAAGTATCAAGTCATCCGTGAAGAGAGAGAGTTTGACTTCTCCTTTGCCAATTTGAATGCCTTTTGTTTCTTTTTGTTGTCTGATTGCCATTGCTAGGACATCTAGTACTATGTTGAACAAGAGTGCCAAGAGTGGGAATCCTTGTGGTGTTCCTGATCTCAAAGGGAGGCTGTCAGCTTTTCCCCATTGAGAATGATATTCACTGTGGGCTTTTCACAGGTATATTTTATGAATTCGAGGAATATTCCCTCTATCCCTATAATTTTGAAGAGTTTTAATCAGAAATGGGTGCTTTATTTTGTCAAATCTTTTTTCTGCATCAATTGAGAGGACCATGTGACTCTTCTCTCTTCTCTTATTTATTTGTTCTATCACAGCAATTGATTTGTGAATGTTGAATGACCCTTGCATCTCAGGGATAAATCCCACCTGGTCATGGTGGATAATCCTTTTTTTTTTTTTTTTTTGTGGATAATCTTTTAATGTGTTATTAGATCCTATTAGCTAGGATCTTGTTGAGAATTTTGACATCCATATTTCACCATGGATATTGTTCTGAAATTCTCCTTTTGATGGGGTCTTTGCCTAGTTTAGGGATCAGGATAATGCTGGCTTCATAGAAAGAGTCTGGAAGTTTTGCTTTTTTTTTCTATTTTTAAAACAGCTTTAGGAGAATAGGTATTATTTCTTCTTTGAATGGTTGTTAGACTTTCCCAGGGAATCCGTCAGGTCCTGGACTCTTGTTTTTGGGAGTTTTTTGATCACTGCTTCAATCTCATTACTAGCTATTGGCCTATTCAGGTTGTCAGTGTCTTCCTTTTTCAGTTTTGGAAGTTTATAGGTTTCCAGGAATGCATCCATTTCTTCTAGGTTGCTTAACTTATTGGCATATAGCTGTTGATAATAGTTTCTGATGATTGTTTCTATTTCCTTGGTGTTATTCATGATCTCTCACCTTTCATTCATAATTTCATTAATGTGGGTCCTCTCTGCTTTCTTTTGGATTAGTTTGGCCAGTTTTTTATTGATCTTATTGATTCTCTCAAAAAACCAACTTCTGGTTTCATTGATGCGTTCCACTGTATCTCGAGTTTCTAACTTGTTCATCTCTGCTCTCATCTTGATAATTTCCTTTCTTGTGCATGGAGTTGGCTTAATTTTTTTGTTCATTTTCCAGTTCTTTAAAGTAAAAAGAGAGCTGGTGTATTCGGGATTTTTCAATTTTTTTGAGTGAGGCTTGGATGGCTATGTATTTCCCCCTTAGGACCGCCTTTGCTGTATCCCATAGATTTGGGACCGATGTATTCAAATTGGCAAAGAGGAAGTCAAACTCTCTCTCTTCACAGAAGACATGATACTTTATATGGAAAACGCAAAAGACTCCACCCCCACATTGGATCAATGTGTCTTCATTTGCATTGATTTCCTTGAAGTGTTTAAGTTCTTCTTTGATTTCCTGGTTGGCCAAAACATTATTGAGCAGGATGGTCTTTAGTTTCTGAGTTTTTTAATTCCTTTCAAATGTTTTCTTGTGGTTGAGTTCCAGTTTCAAAGCATTGTCATCTAAGAATACGCAGGGAATTATCTCAATCTTTTGTTATCAGTTGAGTCCTGATTTGTGACCCAGTATGTGGTCTATTCTGGAGAAAGTTCCATGTGTGCTGGAGAAGAATGAGTATTCTGTTGTTTTAGGGTGGAATGTTCTGTATATATCTATGAAGTCCATCTGGTCCAATGTGTCATTCAAAGCTCTTGTTTCTTTATGGATTTTTTGTGTGATTGATCTGTCTGTTACTGAGAGTGGTGTGTTAAGATCCCCTACAATTTATGTATTCATATCAATATGACTCTTTATTTTGATTAACAGTTGGCTTATGGGAGGGAGGCCAAGATGGCAAGATAGCAGAGAGTAGGAGACCCTGTTACAACCGGTCCCCTAAAGTGAGCTGGATATCTACTAGAACACACTGAACGCCCATGAAATCATCCTGAGAAGTAAGATTTTTCACTTCTGGATTTCTACAGGAACAGAAGACAGCAGCGGAGAGGTAAATCAGAGTGGGAACACTTGAACCTATATCGGAGGATAAACAGAAGGGGGAAGGTGTCACCAGAAGTGACCCAAGGACAGTAATACCCCAAAGGAAAGTGCTCTGTGGTTGGGGACCAGCATTAACTTAGAGTCCAGTTAAAAACACTTAAAAAGAGCTAAAGATGTTAAGGAGAACTAGTGGAAGTGAGTGGTCATGGGCACAGGCCTAAGCCCACGTTTCCAGGAAGGACACCACCCATGTCAAAGAGAGACTGGTGGGTCCAGTCCATAGTTCATGAACCCGCAGCTTTCCATTCCTTGCACAATTTCATGGGTGGGGCGTACTCCTGCAAGCGCTTTAGAGAGCCTGGTGTGGTCCATGACCCTGCAGCTTTTCTCTGTGTGTACCACTCCGTGGATTGGGTGCACTCCTGCAATCTCCTAAGAGACTGAGGGGGAGCCCTAGCCAGTGGACTCCAGGACCACAGGATGTCCGCCACCTGCCACAGGGTCTGGGTGCTCCCAGCCAGCGCCAGAGAGAATGTGGCCAGGTTTAGGGTAGGAATCTGAGCACACTCAGCAACCCTTGCACCATTTAGAGGGCAGGGAACACTCCTGCAAGCACCTTAGAGAGCCCGGTGTGGTCCACAAGCCTGCAGCTTTTCTCTGTGTGCAGCACTCCATGGACTGGGTACACTCTTGCAAGCTCCTAAGAGACCAGGTGGGAGCCCTGGCCAGCGGTCTCTAGGACCACAGGACACTGGACGCCTGCTGTAGGGTCTGGGTGCTACCAGGCTGTGCCAGAGAGAACGGGGCACAGTCCTGTTTCCTAGGCCAATATCGCTCCCAGCTGTGGTCATGCTAGGGAGCAGAGGCTAGCGAGGACGGTGGCTGGGGGAGTGCACCACCTGTGGCAGGCTGCAGTGTGAGCAGAGATTGCAGAGGGGTGCAGACTGAAGCTTCTCTGTGATGCAGAGGTCTGGGTATGGGCAGATTCCTTGCTTGGACTAGCCAAAAAGGCAAAAAAGCTACAAAAGAGCAAAAATATCCAGAGACCAAAACTCTGAGAAACTGGTTTCCACAGAGCCCAGCCACCAGATTGGGGGGCAGGGCGACGCAACCCAAGCAAGGCTCACTGGAAAACAACACGGCAGGCCCCTCCCCCAGAAGAAAAGACAATAACAAGAGGACAATAAACACAGGGTCCCCATAAAATTATAACTCAAACATCAGGGGAAATCAATATATTAAGCTCCTGATAATACCCTAAAACCTGTATATTTCATAGATACAAGTATTTTTCTTTCTTCATTTATTTCCCCTTATTCACTCATTCTCACGTTTCTTCATTGTTAAAATTTTTTTAAAACTACTTAACATTAAAACTAGAGGTTTAAAACAAGGATAAACCCAGGAACACCCAAAATAACCTTCATCTCCTGCATCGAGGAGTTATAACCACCTTCCCAACCTACCCTTCTGTCAGTGTTTCTGTGTATTTGCTTTTGTTCTGGTATTATATAAATATTTTTCTTGGGGTTCATTCTGACTAGGTTCTTTTATTTCTTGTCATTTACTTTTGTCGGTCTTTGTGTTTGTTCGTGTTTGTTTATATACCTTATAAATCTTATTTTTGGGGCCCATTCTAGCTGGGATTTCTTCTTTTCTCTTTCTCTCTCTCTCTTTTTTATCTTTATTCTTTCTGTTTGGTGGTAAATTCCAATTGCTCCAAAACCTTCCAGGGTGCACACTGCCTGGATCATGGGTGATATATTCAGCTATACAGCCTCTCATTCACCTCTCATCAAAATGACTAGGAGGAAGAACACCCAACAGAGGATAAACCCAGAGACTGTGTCCTCTCCCTCAGAACTATTGGACATAGACATAAACAGTATGTCGAAAGGGAGTTCAGGGTAACAATTATCCAGGCAATGACCAGATTGGAGAAAAACATTAATGACAACATAGAATCTCTAAGGACAGAACAGAGAACCAGTATGGCAGAGGTTACAAATGCTACCAGTGAGATCCAATCTAATCTAAATAGTCTAACAGCTAAAGATATGGAGACAGAGGATAGAATTAGTGATCTAGAGGGTAAGACGGTTGAGAGGAAAGGTGAGGAGGAGGGCTGAAACAAACTGCTTAGAAACCATGAGCACAGACTTAGGGAAATAAATGATGCCATGAAACGTACCAATGTCAGAATTATTGGAATCCCTGAAGGGGTAGAGAAAGACAGAAGACTAGAAGATATAGCTGAACAAATTTTGAATGAAAAATTCCCCAACCTGGGGAATGGAACAAGTGTTCATGTTCTAGAGGCAGAAAGGACACCCACCAAGATCAATGAGTCAAGAAAATCAGCTAGACATATAATTGTAAAATTTGCAAATTATAATTTTAGACAAGAGGTCCTGAGGGCAGCTAGGGGGAAGAGATCCTTTACGTACAGAGGAAGACCCATCAGAATAACATCATACCTGTCCACAGAAACCTGGCAAGCCAGAAAGGGCTGGCAAGACATATTCAGGGCACTAAATGAGAAGAGCATGCAGCCAAGAATACTTTATCCAGCAAGGCTCGCATTCAAAATGGATGGAGAGATAAAGAGCTTCCAAGACTGGTAAGGATTAAAAGAGTATGTGACCACAAAGCCAACACTACAAGAAATATTGAAGGGGGTTATATAAAATTAGAAAGAACCCATGAGGGACATAGAACAGGAACTTACAATCTATAGAAACAAGGACTTCAAAGGCAACATGATGTCAATAAAAACTTATCTTTCAATAATCACTCTCAATGTGAACTGCCTAAATGCTCCCATAAAACACAGGGTTGCAGACTGGATAAAACAACAGGACCCATCCACATGCTGTCTACAAGAGACACATTTGGAACCTAAAGATACATCCAGACTGAAAGTGAAGGGATTGGGAATCATTTTTCATGCCAATGGGCCTCAAAAAAAAGCTGGGTAGTGATTCTCATATCACATAAATTATTTTGAAACTAAAGACTGTAGTCAGAGATACGGAAGGACACTACATGATTCTTAAAGTATCTATCCTCCAAGAAGATCTAGCAATTGTAAACATATATGCCCCCAGTATAGGAGCAGCCAACTATTTAAGCCAATTGTTAATCAAAATAAAGAGTCCTATCGATATGAATACATTAATTGTAGGAGATCTTAACACGCCACTCTCAGTAGCAGACAGACCATTTTAAAATAAAATTAACAAAGAAACAAGAGCTTAAATGACTAACTAGACCGAATGGACTGCATAGATATATACAGAACATTCCACCCTAAAACAACAGAATACTCCTTCTTCTCGAGTGCACATGGAACTTTCTCCAGAATAGACCACATACTGGGGCACAAGTCAGGACTCAACCGATACCAAAAGATTGAGATAATTCCCTGCGTATTCTAGAACACAATGACTTCAAGCTGGAACTGAACCACAAGAAAACGCTTGGAAGGAATTCAAACACTCGGAGGGTAAAGACCAACCTGCGCAAGAATGTTTGGATCAACCAGGAAATCAAAGAAGAAATTAAACAATTCATGGAAACCAATGAGAATGAAGACGCATTGGTCCAAAACCTATGGGACACGGCAAAGGCGGTTCTAAGGGGCAAATACATAGCCATCCAAGACTCACTCAAAAAAATTGAAAAATCCCAAATACACCACCTTCTTTATATCTTAAATAACTGGAAAATCAACAACATATTTAACCAACCCCATGCACAAGAAGGGAAATAATCAAGAAGAGAGCATATCAATGAGTTAGAGACTAGAGAAACAGTAGAACGCATCAATGAATTCAGAAGTTGTTTTTTTGAAAGAATCAATAAGATCGATAAGCCACTGGCCAAACTAATCCAAAAGAAAAGTGAGAGGACCCAAATTAACAAAATTATTAACGAAAGGGGAGAGATCACGACTAATCCAAAGGAAATAGAAACAATCATCAGAAATTATTATCAACAGCTATATGCCAATAAGTTAAACAACCTAGAAGAAATGGAGGCATTCTTGGAAACCTATAAACTTCCAAGACTGAAACAGGAAGAAATTGAGAACCCGACTAGACCAATATGCAGCAATGAGATTGAAGCAGTGATCAAAAACCTCCCAAAAAACAAAAGTCCAGGACCTGACAGATTCCCTGGGGAATTCTAGCAAACATTCAAGGAAGAAATAATACCTATTCTCCTGAAAATGTTTCAAAAAATAGAAAGAGAAGGAAAACTTCCAGACTCTTTCTATGAAGCCCACTTACCCTGATCCCCAAACCAGGCAAAGACCCCATCAAAAAGGAGAATTTCAGACCAATATCCCTGATGAATATGGATGCCAAGATTCTCAACAAGATCCTAGCTAATAGGATCCAAGAATACATTAAAAGGATTATTCATCATGACCATGTGGCATTTATCCCTGGGATGCCAGGGTGGTTCAACATTCACAAATCAATCAATGTGATAGAACAAATCAATAAGAGAAGAGAGAAAAACCACATGGTCCTCTCAATTGATGCAGAAAAAGTATTTGACAAAATTCAGCATCCGTTCCTGATTAAAACTCTCCAAAGTAATCCGTTCCTGATTAAAACTCTCCAAAGAAGGAACATTCCTCAATCTCATAAAATCCAACTATGAAAAGCCCACAGTGAATATCA
>CM052901.1:59522931-59556659 GCA_028534135.1 Potos flavus
AATATTCCATTGTATATATGGACTATATCTTCTTTATCCATTCACCTGTTGAAGGGCATCTTGGATCTTTCCACATTTGGCGATTGTGGCCATTGCTGCTATGAACATTGGGGTACATGTGGACCTTCTTTGTACTGCATCTGCATCTTTGGGGTAAATACCCAGTAATGCAATGGCAGGGTCATAGGGTAGTTCTATTTTTAATTTCTTGAGGAATCTCCACGCTGTTTTCCAAAGTGGCTGCACCAACTTGCATTCCCACCAACAGTGGAAGAGGGTTGCCCTTTCTACACATCCTCTCCAACATTTGTTTTTTACTGTCTTCCTGATTTTGGCCATTCTAACTGGTGTGAGGTGGTATCTCAGTGTGGTTTTGATTTGAATCTCCCTGATGGCTAAAGATGATGAACATTTCTTCATGTGTCTGTTAGCCATTTGTATGTCTTCTTTGGAGAAGTGTCTGTTCATGTCTTCTGCCCATTTTTTGACCTGATTAACTGTTTTTTGAGTGTTGATTTTGAAGAACTCTTTATAGATCTTAGATATCAGACCTTTGCCTGTAGTGTCCTTTGGGAATATCTTCTCCCATTCTGTGGGTTGCATGTTTGTTTTGTTGACTGTTTCCTGTGCTGTGCTTTTTTCTTGATGATTTCGCAAATGTTCATTTTCGGTTTTGTTTCCTTTGCTTTCAGAGACATGTCCTGAAAGAAGTTGTTGTGGCTGATGTTGAAGAGGTTACTGCCTATCTTCTCCTCTAGGATTTTGACAGATTCCTGCCTCACGTTGAGATCATTTACCATTTTGAGTTTATCTTTGTGTATGTTTTAAGGGAATGGTCATTCATTCTTCTACGTATAGCTGTCCAATTTTCCCAGCACCATTTATTGAAGAGACTGTCTTTTTTCCACTGGATATTTTTTCTAGCTTTGTCATAGATTATTTGACCAAAGATTTGCGGGTTCATATCTGGGCTGTCTACTCTGTTCCACTGGTCTATGTGTCCGTTTTTGGGCCAGTACCATGCTGTCTTGGTGATCACACCTTTGTAGTATAGCTTGAAATCAGGCAACGTGATTCTCCCAGGTTTGTGTTTCTTTTTCAACATTTCCTTAGCAATTCAGGATCTTTTCTGGTTCCATACAAATTTTAGGATTGTTTGTTCCAGCCCTTTGAAAAATACCGGTGGAATTTTGATCGGAATTGCACTGAAAGTATAGATTGCTCTGGGCAGTATAGACAGTTTCACAATGTTTATTCTTTCGATTCATGAGCATGGAATGCTTTCCCACCTTTTTGTGTCTTTTTCAACTTCTTTCATGAGTGTTCTCTAGTTCCTCGAGTACAGATCCTTTACGTCTTTGGTTAGGTTTATTCCCAGGTATTTTATGGTTCTTGGTGCTATTGTAAATGGAATTGATTCTCTAATTTCCCTTTCCATATTTTCATTTTTAGTGTATTGGAAAGCAACTGATCTGTGCATTGATTTTGTATCCTGCCACACTACTGAATTTCTGTATGAGTTCCAGTAGTTTGGGGATGGAATCTTTTGCATTTTCCATATAAAGTATCATGTCTTCTGCGAAGAGAGAGAGTTTGACTTCCTCTTTGCCAATTCGAATACATCGGTCCAAAATCTATGGGATACAGCAAAGGCGGTCCTAAGGGGGAAATACAGAGCCATTCAAGCCTCACTCAAAAAATTGAAAAATCCCAAATACACCTCCTCTCTTTACACCTTAAAGAACTGGAAAATCAAACAACAAATTTAGCCAACCCCACGCACAAGAAGGGAAATAATCAAGATTAGAGCAGAGATCAACGAGTTAGAAACTAGATAAACAGTAGAATGCATCAACAAATCCAGAAGTTGGTTTTTTGAAAGAATCAATAAGATCGATAAGCCACTGGCCAAACTAATCCAAAAGAAAAGAAAGAGGACCCAAATTAACAAAATTATGAATGAAAGGGGAGAGATCACGACTAATCCAAAGGAAATAGAAACAATCATCAGAAATTATTATCAACAGTTATATGCCAATAATTTAAACGACCTAGAAGAAATGGATGTATTCTTGGAAATCTACAAACTTCCAAGACTGAATTGCGAAGAAATTGACAACCTGAATAGACCAATATCTAGTAACGAGATTGAAGCAGTGATCAAAAACCTCCCAAAAAACAAGAGTCCAGGAGTTGCCAGATTCCCTGGGGAATCCTACCAAACATTCAAGGAAGAAATAATACCTATTCCCCTGAAACTGTTTCAAAAAATAGAAACAGAAGGAAAACTTCTAGACTCTTTCTATGGAGCCACCATTACCCTGATCCCCAAGCCAGGCAAAGGCCCCATCAAAAAGGAGAATTTCAGGGGCGCCTGGGTGGCTCAGTCGTTAGGCGTCTGCCTTCAGCTCCGGTCATGATCTCGGGGTCCTGGGTTCGAGCCCCGCATCGGGCTCCCTGCTCAGTGGGAATCCTGCTTCTCCCTCTCCCACTCTCCCTGCTTGTGTTCCCTCTCTCGCTGTGTTTCTCTCTGTCAAATAAATAAAATCTTTAAAAAAAAAAAAAAAGGAGAATTTCAGACCAATATCCCTAATGAATATGGATGCCAAGATTCTCAACAAGATCCTAGGTAATAGGATCCATCAGCACATTAAAAAGATTATTTATTATGACCAGGTGGGATTTATCCCAGGGATGCAAGGGTGGTTCAACATTCGCAAGTCAGTCAATGTGTTAGAACAAATCAATAAGAGAAGAGAGAAAACCACATGGTCCTCTCAATTGATGCAGGAAAAGCATTTGACAAAATTCAGCATCCGTTCCTGATTAAAACTCTTCAAAGTATAGGGGTAGAGGGAACATTCCTCAAGTTCATAGAATCTATCTATGAAAAGCCCACAGTGAATATCATTCTGAATGGGGAAAAGCTGACAGCCTTCCCTTTGAGATCAGGAATACGACAAGGATGCCCACTCTTGCCACTCTTGTTCAGTATAGTACTAGAAGTCCTAGTGACAACAATCAGATAACAAAGAGGCTAGACCTTTTAAGAATGATGTAATGCCCTCTGTATCTCTGACTACATTCTTTAGCTTAAAATGTAATTTATCTAATCTGAGAATCGCTACCGCAGCTTTCTTTTGAGGCCAGTTGTCATGAAAGTTGGTTCTCCATCCCTTCACTTTCAGTCTGAATGTATCTTTAGGTTCAAAATGTTTCTCTTGTAGACCACATATGGACAGGTCCTGTCGTTTTATCCAGTCTGCGACCCTGTGCCATTTTATGGGAGCATTTAGGCCATTCAGATTGAGAATGATTATTGAAAGATAAGTTTTTATTGACATCATCTTGCCTGTGAAGTCCTTGTTTCTGTAGATTGTGTCTATAAGTAAGTTTCTGCTCTATGTCACTCTTGAATTCTTTCTTGTTTTATAACACCCCCCATACTATTTCTTGGAGTGCTGGCTTGGTGGTCACATGCTCTTTTAAACCTTGCCAGTCTTGGAAACTCTTTATTTCTCCATCCATTTTGAATGTCAGCCTTGCTGGATAAAGTATTCTTGGTTGCATGTTCTTTTCATTAATGCCCTGAGTATGTCTTGCCAGCCCTTTCTGGCTTGCCAGGTTTCTGTGGACAGGTCTCATATTATTCTGATATGCCTTCCTCTGTACGTAAGGAATCTCAGGACCTCTCGTCTAAAATTATAATTAGTGAATCTCACAATCAAATGTCTGGATGTCTTTCTAGTCTTATTGATCTTGGGGGTGTCCTCTGTGCCTCTAGGACATGAACATTTGTCCCATTCCCTTGATTGGGGAAATTTTTATCCAGAATTTGTTCACCTATATCTTCTAGTCTTCTGTCCTTCTCCACCCCCTCAGGGATTCCAATAATTCTGACGTTGGAATGTTTCATGGCATCATTTTTTTTCCCTAATTCTGTTTTCATGGTTTTGAAGCAGGTTGTTCCAGCCCTCCTCCTGATCTTTCTTTTCTATCACCTTGTCCTCTAGATCTCTAATTCTGTCTTCTCCCTTGGTTACCTAGCTGTTAAAGTATTTCGATTAGATTGAATCTCATTGATAGCATTTTTAACTACTGCCATGTAAGCTGTCAGTTACACCCTTAGAGATTCTATGTTGTCACTAATGTTTTTCTCCAACCTAGCCATTGCCTGGATAATTGTTACCCTGAATTTCCTTTCTGACATACTGTTTATTTCCATATCCATTACTTCTGAAGGCGAGGGCACCTTGTGTGGGTTTTTCCTCTGTTGGATGTTCCTTTTCCGAGTCATTCTGATGAGAAGTGTTTGAGGGGGTGTGTAACTGAATATATCAACCACGATCCAGGCAAGGTGCACCCATAAACACTGGTGCTACTGATCATTTCTTTTTGGTAGCACAAAAAGCTGAATTGGATTCCTCAGAAGCAGGAATTCCAAAGGTTGCTTTTCATTAAAGCCACCTTTCCTCTCAGCTATCAAATGTTACTGCCTTAAAACATGGACACTTTCATCACGTATTCATTTAACCTGAATGTGCAGAGCTAAAACCTGATAGGTTAGTGTAGCATTGATTCGATGTGTTTGCTGATGAATGGAAGCAAGGGTTATGTGAAGGTGCCTATGATTTGAAATCATTCCAAGTATTTGAGTGGAAGACAGACTGCAGTCTCTGCCATGTTGGAATTTCAAACCCCATAGGGTTAGGTTTTATATTTGAAATATTTTCTGCTCCTTGAGGCAGGCCTCATTGCTATATACTTCCCTCATAGGACTGCTTTTGCTGCATCCCAAAGGTTTTGGACAATCATGTTTCCATTTTCATTTGTTTCCATGTATTTTTTTTTTAATTCTTCTTTGATTTCTTGGTTGGCCCACTTATTATTTAGTAGCATTTGTTTATCTTCCCTGTATTTTTGGTCTTCCCAGATTTTTTCTCATGATTGATTTCTAGTTTTATAGTGTTGTGGTCAGAAAAGGTGCATGGTATGACTTCAATCTATTTGAATTGGTTGAGGCCTGATTTGTTACCTATTATGTGATTTATTCTGGAGAAAGTTCCATGTGCACTTGAAAAGAATGTATACTCTGTTGTTTTAGTATGCAGTGTTCTGAATATATCTGTTAAGTGTATTTGGTCCAGTGAGTCTCAAAGCCATTGTTTCCTTTTTTATTTTCTGTTTATGTGACCTGTCTATTGATGTAAGTGGGGTGCTAAAGTCCTCTATTATTATTGTATTATAATCAATTAGTTCCTTTATGTTTTTTATTGTTCTCTATATTTGGATGATCCCGTATGTGTGCATACATATCTATGATTGTTTGAACTTCATCTTGGGTTGTCCTTTTCATTATGATATAATGCCCCTCCCTTTTTTAAGAGAGAAGGGGGGGCAGAGGAAGAGAGAGAGGGAGAGAGAGAATCTGAAGCATGCTCCACACCCAATGCAGAGCCTGATATGGAGCTCAATCTCGCAACCCTGAGATCATAACCTGAGCTAAAATCAAGAGTTGGACACTTAACTGACTGAGCCACCCAGGTGCCCAGTATAATGTTCCTCTTTGGCTTTTTTTACAGTCTTTGTTTTTAAGTCTAGTTTTTCCAATATAGGTATTGTTACTCCAGCTTTTTTTTTTTTTTTACACCCATTTGCGTGAAAATATTTCTTTACCCTCTCACCTTCAATTTCAAGTGTCTTTAGGTCTAAAATGAGTCTCTTGTAGGCAACATGTAGATTAGTTTTTTTGTTTTAATCCATTCTGACACACTATGTCTTTAATTGGACTATTTAGTCCATTTACATTCAAAGTAATTATTGATAGATATGCATTTATTGCCATTTTATTACTTGTTTTATTATTGTTTCTGGGAATTTTCTCTGATCCTTTCTTGTATACTTACAGTAATGGGGAGCTCTTTCATTGTAGAGCCATCCCATTCTCTTTTAGGACTTAGAATAGCTCTTTATGTTATCAAATGCAGTCTTCTAAAGAGCTGAAATTTGCCTCTCTCCCACCAATGGTCACAATTATTTCCTAGAGTCTACTATAATTAGGCCAATCTCTCTTCCACATGACAATCTTAAAGATAAAAATCTGATTCCCACTTAAGTCTCTTGCCTCTTCCTGCAGGTTAATCTTGTACATTTTCACAAATAGTTGTGGTCATAGTCACAGCAATAATAGAATACTGAGAAAGTTGATACAGTAGGTTTGGAAAAAAGTGTTCAGAGAACAGCTAATCCAGCCCTCATGGCATTAATGTAATGGAACCAAGGCTCAGAAGGCTTCTGACCAGATTTAGTGAACTTGGTACATGTGGTTCCCTATCCTGTTCTCTTTTTTTTTTCAGTTCCCCACTTCCACTAAACTGGAATTCAGCAAATCATCTATCAGTTATTTAACATTAGTGTTCTTTGATTTATAATTATGGTTGAGCTCCTATATGATTTAAATCACATGAACAAAAACCAGAAATTTTTTTATAAGATTTTATTTATTTATTTGACAGAGAGAGAGATCACAAGTAGGCAGCAGACAGGCAGAGAGAGAGGGGGAAGCAGGCTCCCTGCTGAGCAGAGAGCCTGATGTGAGCCTCGATCCCAGGACCCTGAGATCATGACCTGAGCTGAAGGCAGAGGCTTTAACCCACTGAGCCACCTAGGCGCCCCCAAAAAACAGAAAATTTTAAGCCCACCTTCTCACAGAGGCAGACACTAAGAACAAGACAGGGAAGTGCAATAGAGAAGCTGGTTGGATCGGCCCTAGAACTCCTATCTTATGACTGCTGCCTATCCCAGGGCTCTTTTCTCTGCTTTCAGTTTCTCAAGTATGCCATCCCATAATTATGAACTCTATCTCACTTTCCATACCTTACTTCTTCCTCCCTGAAAATGGAGAAGGATTTGCTGGTGGTCAATGTGTAATCTTCTTTGGCACAGTATAGTGCTTCAATAAATGCAATTTGAGTAAATACATGGCTAAACGAATGCTCGTTCTTAGCCATGTAATTTTGGAATATTTAAGCCAGAAAGTTCCTGAGAGATATATGATCAATCCACTCATTTATTTGGTAGAAAGTACTGAAGCTCCCAAATTGTGTCTTTTCACAGCTGGGAGTTGGAACAGTAACTTCTGAATCCTGTTTTCTCCCTAACTTGCAATGTAATCTTGGATGAATATTTCTCCTTTCTGGGTCTCTTTCTTATCTCTACAATGAAGGGATTGGATTCAATCTTCTAAGGGACTTTCTAACTCAAATACCTTGTGATGTTCATCACTATCATTATATACAATTAAGCTATTTTTCATTTTTATGTTTCAAACTGCAGACAAGGTATAAAAATAATCAAATATGTAGGAAATTGTATCTATCCTTAGCCCATAAAGGTGTACCTGATATGAAAAGGGGTTTCTTTGAGGCATCTTGTGTCTAATAATAATACTTATAATAATAACTGAAACAATGATAATAGCAATTGGAAGTAGCATCTCAGTCTTTTCTCTGATTTGTCCCCGGAAACAAAGCCACTCCATAGGATCCACTTTTGGAAGGATGTATAGAAGGGCAGAAATATTGGAAAATTAGGATGAGGTCTTGGAAAATTTCAAACACATTATTTCCCTTTTGTCTTGAATGCGAAGGCCACATAACTTGCCAAACTTCTATTATACATATACCCACTATATGCCAAGCACTATTTGTGTAATACTGGCATAGCAGTGAACAAGATAGACAAAGTCCCTATCTTTGTGGTACTTACATTATAGTGGTGGATAACTGACAATAAATAATAAAGCAGATAAACAAAATAATATTTCATCATGACAAGTGCTATGAAGAAAATACAATAGATTGAAGTGATAAGGAGAGAGACCAGGGTTAGTGTAGCTCATAAGATTGGATGAACTAGGCCTCTCTGGGAATGTGATCTTTGGGTTGAAACCTAATTGATAAGAAGGAACCAATCAAGTAAAAATTGGAGGTGCAGAGTCATACTAGGCAGAAAGAGCAAGTGTAAATGTTCTGAGTTAGGAACAAGTTTGAAGTGTTCAATAAACACAGAGACAGACTTCCAGCATAGGGACAGAATATGATAAAGAAAAAAGTGGCTTTATGTAATTTTTCTCATTATCAGATGGTAAAACTATTCATAATAGCAGACCCTTATCACTATAGAACAACTCACAATCCTCCAAGTATACTTTCTTCATCATTACTTTATATGATGTTAACAGTAACATTCTCAGGCATGTAAAGTTATCCCCATTTCATGGACAATGCAAGTGAGACTCAAAAATATGAAAGTGATATGCATTTGTTTGCACCATCAGGATTTACCAAAACATGGAAATATTTTTGTTTTGTTTGTTTGCTTTGCTTTGTAGCCTCATATTCTTTTTCATTATAGCCTGCTACATCCCTCCCCTCAGCTGCTTGTAATGTTGCAAGACTTTTTTTCTCTAAACCCAGACAACTAAAAGGCAGGTGGGGCTGGGAGCTTGAAGGGATCAGTAAGGCAAAAAGCATAGCTGCATATTTCTGCACTGGTTAAGTGGGCTTTTTTGTGTGTGTTAGGGCATCCAACCCATATTGATCCTGGTGGTCCTTATTGCTGCGTGTAGGATATGAGTCATCAAGACAGGTGAGGGAGGTTGGCTGAAAATAAGACATGGTTATGGATTCAGGCAGCATCCTGAGTGCTGTTCAAAGAAGGCACTGTGCATGGCAAAGAGTCTCTCTCATCATAAGCTTATGATTTCAAATAACTTTAGAAACATAATTCATTTTCTTTGCTCTAGGAATCACCAAATAGCCTTCTGCCCATCATCTTCCCTTAGCTGCCAAACAGAGATTTAAGCAAGTTATTATTTTTCGTTTCTGTATTTTATTCATTTTTTATTTTTATTTTAATTCCAGTGTAGTTAACATACAGTGTTATATTAGTTTCAGGTGTACAATATAGTGATTCAGCAATCCCATATATTATTCAGTCCTCACTAAGATAAGTGTACTCTTGTGGCGTCTGGGTAGCTCAGTTGCTTAAGCATCCAAACTCTTGGTTTTGGTTCAGGTCACGATCTTAGGGTCATGAGATTGAGCCCTGCATAGGGCTCTGTGTTTAGTGGGGAGTCTGCTCTGCCCCTCTCCCTTTTCTCAAATAAATAAATAAATAACTTAAAAAAAGATAACTGTACTCTTAATCCCTCTTATTATTTCACCCATCCCCTCACCCATCTCCACTCTGGCAACCGTCAGTTTGTTCTCTATTAAAGACTTTGTTTTTTTTTGTTTGTTTGTTTGTCTCTTATTTTTCCTTTGTTCATTTGTTTTGTTTCTTCAATTCCACATATGAGTGAAATCCTATGGTATTTCTCTTTCTCTGGTTGACTTATTTCATTTGGCATTATACTCTTTATCTCCATCCATGTTGCTGCAAATGGCAAGATTTCAATCTTTTTTATAGCTGAATAATACTGATAAATGAATTCAGTAGGGTCACAGGCTACAAAATCAGTGTACAGAAATCCATTGTGTTTCTATACACCAATAATGAAACAGCAGAAAGAGAAATTAAGAAAACAATCCCATTTACAATTGAACCAAAATAATAAAATACCCGAGAAAAAACTTAAGGAAGGAGGTGAAAGACCTGTACTCTGAAGATTATAAAACATTGTTGAAAGGAATTGAAGATGACACAAATGGAAAGACATTCCATGCTCATGGATTATAAGAACAAATATTGTTAAAATGTCCATAGTACTCAAAGAAATCTACATACTTAATGCAATCCCTATCAAAATACCAACATCAATTTTCACAGAACTACAACAAACAATTCTAAAATTTGTATGTTTTTGTATTTTAAATAGGCAATGCTTACCAAACTTGTACTGGGAACAGTCTCCCTCCTTATCTCACATTGCTAATCATCTTTGTTTAGTGAAAATAACAGTCTTTGCTGCCAGGAGGCCAAGGATTTTGGTACCCAGTCTGCTCCTTGCTCCCCATATAAGTTCGGACAAATCACTGATCATTCTGAGTCTCAGTTTCCTTAGCAGTAAAGTAGGAATTTTTGTATTGCTTGCCTCATATGATGTACGTCCCTATATAGATAAAAAACAATTTTTAATGATTTGGTATTATTACTGTTGTGCATTGAGACCGTTGCTCAGCATCTGTCTGATTTTTGTACTCTTTTTTTCAGTTGCTCAGCTCCCTGCCATGAGCATTTCAACTTTTTAATTCAGAAATTCTTTTTTTTCAGAAATTATTTTCTAAGTAACCATTGGGAGATATTGATAATGGAGATGGCTCTGCCATGGCCTTAACTTAACTCTTTGCACCTGGGATCCAAATGAAGGGCAGTAAAGAAAGATTACCAGCAGACAAAGACAGTGATTAATTCGTTCTTTCCACTCCCATTTTACCTCAGAGAACTCGCTTTGCACTATACCTTTGCAACTCAAAGATTGATTCCTGGACTAGAAGGACCCATATTACCTGGGAGTTCATTGTAAATCCAAAACCTCAGGTCCCACTACAAAGTTGCTGAATCAGAATCTGCACTTTAACAAGATTCCCAGGTTATTTATATGCACATACATTTTGAGAAGCACTGAAATAGCTCCCAAGTTTAAATATGGCATCTGTGTTTTTTAAATGCTTGTTCTAATTGGAATAAATGGGACGCCAACTAGCCTTGCAAATAACAAGGGTTTTGTTTTTTTTTTTTTAAACTTAGCCACAAATAAGAATCAGCTGGCAAGCGTTAGCTAGTACTGATGTCTAAGTCCAAACTCCAAAGGGTTTTATATAATTGGTCTCTGGGTATTGAGGATTTTTAAAAAGCTCTTCAAGTAATTCTAGTAAGCAGCAAAGTTTGAGAGCCATTGCAATGTTTGAGACCCACTGTCTAAAAGTGGCCCATATGAGTATGAAAAATACTTTTTTTAGTTAGAATACTTAGAATGATTTCATTAGAATTAGGAAAAACTATTAAAGAATCATTAAGAGCAGAAAATGCATGGAGAAAATTCTGGATTTCAAGTAAAAGTGCCAGAAAGAGTACTTGTTAAATGCAAAATACTTAAAATCTCCAGTGCAAAGAGGGTCTTTCTTTTGTTATTTAGTTCCTACCCATCCCCCACATGCATATTTGAAAGTTAGGAGTCAGTCCTTGGCCTAGAAAAGATAGTGTAAATTGAGCAGAATTAATTAGCTATGTGATTTACTGCTTGAGTCATTTTAAGAGCCATAATAAAGCCACTCTAGACCATTAGTTAAATAGGTACATGGAAGCTCCTCTTCTGTGGTGTAGAATGAACCTTCTACCACTTACCCTCAGTAGCAATGCCCACACACACTGGACTCAGTGTGAGCTCAGGTGCCAGCATGCTGCATGTACTTTCATTTATCACTTACATTGGCTAATTATTTTCATGCTGTCTCTACAATAGAGTCTTAGTTCTTGGAGGGCAGGGCTTGGGTCTTTTTCATCTTTATACTGCCACTTCTTTGTATTCCCTCCATTCTTGGCACATGCCCTGTATAAGAAAAATGTTCAATGTTAATCAAACTATATTCAATTGAAATAGAAAGTAAACATAAAGCACAATCCTGTATCCCACTGTGCTGAATTAGTCCCCAAGTACTTATTGGGAGGAATGCAGACTGGAAAAATCTGTTCCTTTTTTTTTTATTTGAAAAATACATTCTTGGGGTGCCTGGGTGGCTCAGTGGGTTAAAGACTCTGCCTTAGGCTCAGGTCATGATCTCGGGGTCCTGGGATCAAGCCCCACATCGGGCTCTCCGCTCAGCAGGGAGCCTGCCTCCCCCTCTTTCTTTGCCTGTTTCTCTGCCTACTTGTGATCTCTCTCTGTCAAATAAATAAATAAAATCTTTAAAAAAATACATTCTTATTATAAAAGCAGTGCATGGCTACTGGGTATTTACCCCAAAGATACAGATATAGTGAAAAGGAGGGCCACATGTACCCCAATGTTCATAGCAGCAATGGCCACAATCCCCAAACTGTGCAAAGAGCCAAGATGCCCTTCAACAGACAAATGGATAAAGCTGGGCCTCTGCAACCCTATATATGGTTCATATATACAATGGAATATTATGCCTCCATCAGGAAGGATGAATACCCAACTTTTGTATCAATACGGATGGGACTGGAAGAGATTATGCTGAGTGAAAAAAGTCAAGCAGAGAGAGTCAGTTATCATATGGTTTCACTTACATGTGGAGCATAAGGAAAAACATGGAGGACATTGTGAGAAAGAAAGGAAGGCTGAATTGGGGGAAATCGGAAGGGGAGATGAACCATGAGAGACTGTGGACTCTGAGAAACAAACTGAGGGTTTTAGAGGGGAGAGGGGTGGGAGGTTGGGTGAGCCTGGTGGTGGGTATTGAGGAGGGCATGTATTGCATGGAGCACTGGGTGTGGTGCATGAACAATGAATCTTGGAACACTGAAAAAATAAAATAAAATTTAAAAAAAATTAAAAAAAGAACAGATTAAAAAAAAAAGAAAAAAGCAATGCATAGTTACCACAAAAAAACTGACAAAATACAACAAAATGAAAATGAAAGCAAAGCCCTCCCAAGTTCTTCCACATAATGGCAATCACCATTACAATTTTATAGCATTGATTTCCAATTTTTTTCCTATATATACATATATACACACACCACATTTAAACATTGAAATAGTAATTACACCATACATGTCATTTTGTAACCTGACTTTTCCACATCTTAATATATAATTGACATGTCATAGCAGTAAATGTACTTTAAAAAGTTACTTTTCATGACAACTTAGGATTCCATTATGTAGCTGTGCTGCAATTTATTTTGACTACTCCTGCTTTGTTGAATATAATTTTCTCCCAATAGTTGTCAACTAAAAGCACAAAATGCATTGATGCAAGCATTCTAAGTTATTTTCTAGGCAAAAAATAATAAACTTTTATTTAAATTCCACTTAGTTAATATACAATGTTATATTAATTTTAGGTGTACAATGTAGTAATTCAATACTTCCATACATCACCCTGTGCTCATCACAACAACTGCCCTCCCTAATGACCATCATCTATTTAACCCATCCCCCCATCCCACTCTCTGCTGGTGACCATCAGCTTGTTCTCTGTAACTAGCATGTAATCAGCATGTTTCTTGATTTGTCTCTCTTTCTCTTTGAATTACTTGTTCTTCCCTTTGCTTACTTGTTTCTTAAATTTCAAATATGAGTGAAATTATATTGAATAATATTGCTGTATATATAGCATTATATATATATATATATATATATATATATATATACATATATATGTATGGATATACACACACACACACACACACACGTATATATATGCCATAGAAAAGAATGAAACCGTGCCATTTGTAACTATATGGATAGAGCTAGAGAGTATAATGCTAAGTGAAATAAGTCAGTCAGAGAAAGACAAGGTCTGTTCTTTTTTGCAACCCTGCATTAACTTCCCTGATGCATGTCCACAGGATGCTTATTGACTCTGTCTTCTTTATATGTGTGTTGGTAGTCTTAGTTGTAGCCTGTGAAGTAGCAGGTCCTTCCCTGGCTTGCTAGAAAGCAGGAAATTAGATGAAGAAAATAAACAACGTGAAAAATCACTGGGAGCCAAAGCTAACTAATCAACATGGAAACAATGAAAATTAACAAGGCATAAGTCCTTGAAATTACTATACCTGCCCAGGCCTGCCAATCATTCTGTTCAGAATCATTCCTCTTAAAGAACCTTAGAGGTTCCCAAAGTAGAAAGAAACATTGATAGCCAAAGACAGAAAGTGTCTCAGTGATCACAGAGCGAAAAACTGAAGTCCAAAGAGCAGAAAGTGCTTGGTTAGTCTCATGAAGAATGCGAAGGTTTAGGTTTGGAGTTGTGTCCACTAATACCTACTAACTACTCATTAATTATTGCCTTTTATGAAGACTTTTTAAGAAGGGCACAATTGAATTTAAAACACAGATTGTCTTACCATTTTAGAGGTTCTTATTCATTCAGTTAGTCATCCATTCAATAAGTAGTGCACGATCTGTGATTTCATTGTGATAAGTACAGACATGGATCCACAGGAAGCCTAGTATTTAAGCTCAATTAATTAAATATAAATGGATTACTGTGTTTATTTGTTACAACATAAACTATTGCACTTTTATGGCTTTTTACTGGTGTCTGCCTTCTTATGCCAACACATCTGGGAGGTGTGAACCTTGTTTTAGAGCCACAGGAAGGGCTGCTTATGACAGCAGCTTTCCCAAGTACTTCATGGGTAGCCCAGGTGGTTCCCAGATCTCATGGACTCAGTCCATGTTTCTGATTATCATGCCTCATCAGGTTAAGAGCTTCCCTGGGATTTGAAGAATGGCATTCTAGTTCTCTTTAATGTCAGCAACTGAGCTCTTCTGCTACAAGTACTATAGTTCTGCTGATAGATAGAAGTCTGACAGATTATCCTTGGTCTTAAGGGCTGGGAATGAAGGAATCAAGAGGAAAATAATTTCCTCCATGTAGACACAGAGGGAACAAAGTGCAACCATATTTCAAATCCTATGCATATGAGACATTTTAAAACTGACAGATGGCCTTTTAAGGACCATTGTCTCAAGGCTCTACAGTCCTGAAAAGTAAGGAAGGTAGAATTCATTGGTTCCATCTTACAATCAAAAACTTAGATTCAGAGGTTAATGTGATTTGCATAAAATCACAAGGCTGCTAAATGACAAAGCAGATATCAAACCTAGGTAAATCTTTGGGTCAAACATCCAGAGTTCCTTTTTCTAAGGGCAGATCATCTGGAGGGGGGTTTATTTTGGAAATTTGAATAAAGGGTAACAGTACAATGGAAAAACTTTGCACTTGGGAATGAAGAGATTTGGGGTTTCTTCATTCGACTCACAAGAATTCACTAAGTATCTACTTTATGCAAGACTCTATCTAAAGCTTTGCAGTACAGAGATGACTAAGACACAGCTTTTGACTGTGAGGAGTCCACTATTCAATGATGTGACAGAAATGTCTATAAATCATTGCATCCATGTATGATAAAGGTATATGCAAAATAGAAAGGGAACACTGGTGGCATCAGACAGCCTCATGTAGGATGTGGTGCCTGAACTACCAAATGACACCTATGATTCTAAATCGCATAATCTTTTAAAAATTGTTTCTCCATCTTTACTATGAAGGTTTGAACTAGATAGTCTTTAAGGAAATACCCAGTATAGTTTTAAAAGGCTATAGTTCATAATACAGGCGAGTTACAAGTCTATAAACTTTCAAAGGGACTATTTTCCAATTATGCTTGTACTTTGTCTTAGTACCTTAATACATGGAAACACCTGGAATGATGCTGGGATTACTTGGCCTGAGATATTTTGAATCACTAGCTATAGGTGGAATGTTAATTCTCAGGCATATTCTGGTTCCTAACCCATTATTCCTGGGTACTCTTCTGGCATAACTCAGGAAGAAATACTTTCATCTCCCCTTTCTCTACCCATGCTAAACTTTCATCTCCCCTTTCTCTACCCATGCTAAATAATCATCTTGGAAATTTCAGTCCCTAACAGGCCCTGTCTTCCTCAACATTTTAATCTCTTTTATTTACCACAATGTTCTGAATATCTGCTATACATACATCTGATGTGGAACTAGTTGCTGGGGATATAAGCATGAACCAAAATAGACTTGGTCCTTGAACTCATGGTTTAGTAAGGGAGAGAAAATTTATTTTAATAACCACGGAAAAAAAGTAAAATTACAGGTGGGATAATATCTAGAAGGGAAAAGTACATGGGGCTATGAAAATGTATAAAAAATGTGGGACTTAAGGCCATAAAAATCACAGAAGAGAGCACAGGGAGGAATTTTTTTGACATCAGCTATAGCAACCTTTTTCTAAATATGTCTTTTGAGGCAAGGGAAGCAAAGGCAAAAATAAACTATTGGGATTACATCAAATTAAAATCTTCTTTAAAAACTTATTATTTATTTATTTATCTATCTATCTATTTATTTATTTTAGAGAGAGAGAGCACACAAGCAGGAGGGGCAGGGAGAGGCAGAGAGAATCTCAAGCAGACTCCTTGCTGAGCACAGAGCTGAGCAGAGAGAACAGAGCACAGACATGGGGCTAGATCTCACAACCCTGAGATCATGACCTGAACTGAAACCAAGAGTCAGACACTTAACTGACAATGCCACCCAGCGCTCTTCAAATTAAAAGCTTCTGTACAGCAAAGGAAGCAATCAGTAAAACTACAAGGCCACCTATGGAATGGGAGAAGATAATTGCAATGACATATCTGATAAAGGGTTAGTATCCAAAATATAAAGAACTTATACAATTCAACACCCAAAATATAAGTAACCTCATTAAAAATTGGCAGAAGACCTTAACAGACAGTTCTCCAAGGAAGACATTTACATGGCCAGCAGTCACATGAAAAGATGCTCAAATCACTCATCATCAGAGAAATACAAATAGAAAACCTCACACCTGTCAGAATGGCTAAAATCCACACAAGAAACAACAAGTGTTGGCAAGGATGTGGAGAAAACGGAACCATCTTGCACTGTTGGTGGGAATGCAAATTGGTACAGTCACTGTGGAAGACAGAGAGTATGGAGGTTCCTCAAAAAATTAAAAATAGAACTACCCTATGATGCAGTAAATGCACTATTGGGTAATTACCCAAAGACAAAAACACTAATTGAAAGGGATATAGACACCCTTATGTTTATTGCAGCATTATTCACAATAGTCAAATTATGGGAGTAACCAAGCAGCCCAAGTGTCCATTGATAGATAAATAGATAAAGAAGATGAGATATCTATATATCATAACTATTTATATATAGCAACTATACACACACATACGTATCATGGAATATTACTCAGCCATATAAAATAATGAGATCTTGCCATTTACAACGATATAAATGGATCTAGGGGGTATAATGCTACATGAAAGAAGTCACTCAGAGAAAAACAAATACCATATGATTTTTCTAATATGTGGAATTTAAGAAACAAAAAAATAACAAAGAAAAAAAGAGACAAAAAAACAGATTCTTAAATACAGAGAATAAAATAATGGTTACTAAAAGGGAGGTGGGTGCAAGGATGGGTGAAATAGGTGAAGGGTATTAAGAGTACATTTATCCTAATGAACACTGAATTATGCATAGACTTTTTTGGGGGGAAGGAAAGGTGGGGCCTTTCTTAGTCAAGGATGTCAAGGAAGGTTTCCCTGAGATTTGCACATATTATAATCTGAAGAAAGAGCAAAAGTCAACCAGGTAAGGAAGATGTGTGTGGGAGAGAGTTTTTCCAGATGGAGAAATATGTGCAGAGCCCTTGTTGCAGGAAAGAACACAATTGATTTAAGAAACTGAAATAAAGACAATGAGGTTGGAGTCAACTAAATGAGGGAAAATATGGTGAAAATAGAACTGGAGAAATGGGCCAGGCCATACCACTCAGAGCCTGTAGCCCTTTGTAAGGATTTTGGTCTTCATTCTAAGAGTAATAAGAAGAAAGCATTAAACCTTTATTAGGAAAAGACAAGGTTGTGTGAAATGATCAAATTCATGTATTGGGAAGACCACTTTGTCTGCAGTGTGGGGAACATGTGGAGTATGGATTCAGAAATAACTAGTAGGAGGTCCTTCTGTTAATTCAAGTAAGAGATTAAGGTGGTGCCAGTGCAATTGGAAATAATATTATTCAAAATAGTAACAACATATTTAAGAGATATTTAGGAGTTAGGTATCACTGACAGGATGTGGCAATAGATTATGCATGAGTAAGGCAGAGAAAAATCTCAAGAATGATTTTCAGGTCTCTAGATGGATGGTAGATCCATTAACTGAGCAAAACTCTGGAAAAGATACAGATTTAGAGAACAAGAACATGTTGAGCAATATTGAGATGGCGGTGCTTTGGGGGCATCCAGTGGAGAAGCCAAGTAAACAGTTGGGTATAGAGGTCTGCTGTTCATAAGAATAACTTGGCTAGAGTTTTAATTCTGGGAGTTTCAATATATGCATGATCATTAAAGCCAAGAGCTTGGCTAAGATCACCTACACAGAGAGTAGATATAGAAAGATAATAAAATACAATGGAAGGGCCTGGGGATCACTACTGACTCAGGGACACTTGGTCTCTGTCTTTAGAAGAAGCACGTGGACTCTGTGGTATCCTAGTGTGGCAGCTAAGGGAGTACTTTCCAATATGCTAAGCTCCTAAGATGGACTTGGTTACCATGGAAGATGATACATGAGGTCTGTACATAAATGCTAGATGGCTTTCCACCAGAGATGCTACACAAAGTCTTCAAGTTTCAAACAATGGAAAGATGGCACTAGATGCTCTCTAAGCTGCCACTAGGTCTATTTTTATTGTAGTTTCAAGTTTTTATTTAAATTCCAGGTAGTTAACATGCAGTGGAATATTAGTTTCAGGTGTAGAACTTAGTGATTTATTACTTAAATGCAACACCCAGTGCTCATCACAAGTGTCCTCCTTAATACTCATTTAACAAATTCCCCTGCCCACCTCCCCTCCAGCAAACTTCACTTGTTCTCTACAGGTAAGAGTCTGTTTTATGGTTTGCCTTTCTCTTTTTCCCCCTTGTTTAATCTGTTTTGCTTCTTAAATTTCACATATGAGTGAAATCATATGGTATTTGTCTTTCTTTGACTGACTTATTTCATTTAGAATAGTATACTCTAGCTCCATTCATCCTGTTGCAAATTGCAAGACTTCATTCTTTTTTATAGCTGAATAATGACTCATTATATGTATAGTATATAAGATATTATATATCTTTTTCATGTGTCTGTTAGCTAGCTGTATAACTGTATGCCTTCTTTGAAAAAAATGTCTATTCATGTCTTCTGCCCAATTCTTAACTGGATTATTTGTTGTTGGGGTATTGAGTTTGGTAAGTTCTTTACAGATTTTGAACACTAACACTTTATCAGATATGTAACTTGTAAATATCTTCTCCCATCCTAAAGGTTGCCTGTTTAAAAAAAAGATTTATTTATTTATTTAACTGAGAGAGAGAGAGAGTACATGTGAGCACAGAGCTGGCCCTGTGGCTCCATCTTATGACCCCAAGATCACGACCTGAGGGGAAAAACTAGGAGTCAGATGCTTAACCCAGGCACCCCTAAAGGTGGCCTTTTAGTGTTGTTGATTGTTTCCTTCACTGTGCAGAACTTTTAACTTGATGAAGTCACAGTAGTTCATTTTTGCTTCTGTTTCCCTTGTTTCAATAGATGTATCTGGTAAGAAGTTGCTACAGCTGAGGCCAAAGAGGTTGCTGCCTGTGATCTCCTCTAGGATTTTGATGGTTTCCTGTCTCACATTTAGGTCTTTCATCCATTTTGAATTTATTCTTCTGTGTGGTGTAAGAAAGTGGTCCAGTTTCATTCTTTTGCATGTCGCTGTCCACTTTTCCCAACACCATTTGTTGAAGAGATTGTCTTTTTTCCATTGGATATTCTTTCCTGCTTTATGAAAGATTAGTTCTGGGTCCATTTCTGAGTTTTCTATTCTTTTCCATTGATCAATGTGTCTTTTTTTATGCAAGTACCATACTATTTTGATCACTACAGCTTTGTAATATAGCATGAAGAACAGAATTGTGATGCTTTCAGGTTTGGTTTTCTTTTCAAAGATTGTTTTGGCTATTTGTGGTCTTTGGGGTTCCATACAAATTTTAGAATTATTTGTTCTACCTCAGTGAAAAATGCTGGTGGAATTTTTATAGGGATTGCATTCAATGTGTAGATTGCTTTGGATACTAGAGAAATTTTAACAATATCTTTTCGATAAGCATGGAATGTTTTTCTATTTATTTGTGCTATCTTTATTTTTTATTTATTATTTTTGCATTATTTATTTATTTATTTTTTCCCCAATTACTTTTATTCTATTTTCTCGGCATTCCAAGATTCACTGTTCATATACCACACCCAGCGCTCCATGCAATATGTGCCTTCCTCAATACCCACCACCAGGCTCGCCCAACCCCTCACCCCACTCCCCTCCAAACCCTTCAGTTTGTTGCTCAGAGTCCACAGTCTCTCATGGTTCATCTACCCCTCCAATTACCCCCAATTCACCCTTCCTTTCCTTCTCCCAATGTCCTCCATGTTTTTCCTTATGCTCCACACATAAGTGAGACCATATGATAATTGACTCTCTCCACTTGACTTATTTCACTCAGCATAATCTCTTCCAGTCCTGTCCATGTTGAAACAAAAGTTGGGTATCCATCCTTTCTGATGGAGGCATAATATTCCATGGTATATATGGACCATATCTTCTTGATCCATTCGTATGTTGAAGGGCATCTTGGCTCTTTCCACAGTTTGGCGATTGTGGTCATTGCTGCTATGAACATTGGAGTACATGTGGCCCTTCTTTTCACTACATCTGTATTTATAGGGTAAATACCCAGTAGTGGAAAGGCAGGGCCATAAGGTAGCTCTATTTTTAATTTCTTGAGGAATCTCCACACTGTCTTCCAAAGTGACTGCACCAACTTGCATTCCCACCAACAGTGGAAGAGGGTTCACTTTTCTCCACATCCTCCCCAACATTTGTTGTTTGCTGTCTTGTTGATTTTGGCCATTCTAACTGGTGTAAGGTGGTATCTCAGTGTGGTTTTGATTTGAATCTCCCTGGTGGCTAATGATGATGAACATTTTTTCATGTGTCTGTTAGCCATTTTTATGTCTTCTTTGGAGAAGTGTTTGTTGATGTCTTCTGCCCATTTTTTGATGTGATTATCTTTAATTTCTTTCATAAGTTATCTATAGTTTTCACAATACAGAGCTTTTACCTCTTTGGTTAGGTTTGTTCCTAGGTATCTTGTGATTTTTGATACAATTGTAAAGGGATCAATTCCTTGATTTCTCTTTCTGCTACTTTATTATTGGTATATAGAAGTGCAACTGATTTGCTTACTTTGATTATGTATCCTGCAACTTTACTGAATCTGTGTATCAGTTCTACAGCAATTTTTGGTGGAGTCTTTCAGGTTTTCAACAGAGTACCAATTTGTTTGCAAAAAGTGAATATTTGACTTCTTCCTTGCTGATTTGGATGCCATTTATTTCTTTTTGTGCTCTGCTAGCTGAGGCTAGGACTTCCAGGTATATATTAAATAATATTGGTGAGAGTGGGCATCCCTGTCTTGTTCCTGACCCTAGAGGAAAAGCTCTCAATTTTTCCCCATTGAAGGTGATATTAGCTGTGGGTCTTTCATATATGGCCTTTATTATGTGGAAGTAGGATGAGTTTGGAAGTTTTTGTTCTGTTTCTATTTTTTGGAACAGTTGTAAAGGAATAGGTGTTAATTTTTCTTTAAATGTTTGGATAAAGAAGATGAGGTTCATATATGCAATGGAATATTAGCCACCAGAAAGGACGAATACCTACCATTCGCATTGACATAGATGGAACTGGAGGGGATTGTGCTAAGTGAAATAAGTCAAGCAGAGAAAAACAATTATCATATGGTTTCACTCATATGTGGAACATAAAGAATAGTGTGGAGGACCATAGGGGAAAGGAGGGAAAACTGAATGGAAAGAAATCAGAGAGGGAGACAAAACATGAGAGACTCTGGATTCCAGGAAACAAACTGAGGGCTACAAAAGGGAGGGGGGTGAGGGGATGGGGTAACAGGGTGATGGATATTAAGGAGGGCACATGTGGTGATAAGCACTGAGTGTTATACACAGCTAATGATTCATCAAAAATGTGTTATACACAGCTAATGATATACACAGCTAATGATACACACAGCTAATGATACATCAAAAACTAATGATGTACTATACTAACTGAAACTACTACTACTACTACTACTACTACTACTACTAATAATAATAATAATAATAATAATAAATGTTTGGTGGAATTCACCTAGGAAGCCATCTGGCCCTGGACTCTTATATTTTGGGAGATTTTGATTACTAATTTAACTTCCTTGCTGTTTATGGGTCTGTTCAGATTTTGTATTTCTTCCTGTTTCAGTTTTGGTAGTTTATTTTTTGTAGGAATCTGTCCATTTCTTCCAGATTGCCTAATTTGTTGGCATATAATTGCTCATAATATTCTCTTATAATTGTATTCCTGTGGTGTTTATTGTGATCTCTCCTCTTTCACTCATGATTTTGCTTATTTGTGTCATTTCTCTTTTCTTTTTGTTAAGTCTGGCTAAGGGTTTCTCACTCTTGTTAATTCTTTCCAAGAACGAGTTCCTATTTTTGTTCCACTTTTTTTTAAATTTCTGTATCATTGATTTCTTCTCTAATCTTTATTTTATCTTCTCCTGCTGGATATAAGCTTTATTTGCTGTTCTTTTTCTAGGTCCTTTAGGTGTAAGGTTAGGTTGTGAATTTGAGAGTTTTCTTGTTTCTTGAGGAAGACCTGTACTTCCCTCTTAGGACCACCTTTGCTGTATCCTAAAGGTTTCATACTTTCATGTTTTCATTTTTATTTGCTTCCATGTTTTTTTTTTTAATTCTTCTTTGATTTCCTGGTTGAGCCATTCATTCTTTAGTAGGATGTTCTTTTACCTCTGTGTATCTGTGGTCCTTCCAAATTTCTTCTTGTGGTTAACTTTAAGTTTCATAGCATTGTGGTCTGAAAATATGCATGGTATAATCTAAATCTTTTTGTACCAGTTAAGACCTGATTTGTGACCCAGCATGTGATCTCTTCTGGAGAATGTTCCATGTGCACTTGAAAAGAATGTGTATTCTGCTGCTTTAGGATCAAATGCTCTGACTATATCTATTAAGTCCATCTGGTCCAGTGTGTCATTCGAAGCACTTGTTTCAGGGCATCTGGGTGGCTCAGTCATTAAGGGTCTGCCTTTGGCTTGGGTCATGATCCCAGGGTCCTGGGATTGAGCCCCACATTGGGCTCCCTGCTTGGCAGGAAGCCTGCTTCTCCCTCTCCCGCTCCCCCTGCTTGTGTTCCCTCTATCACTGTCTCTCTCTCTGTCAAATAAATAAATAAAATATTGAATAAATAAATAAATAAGTAAATAAATAAATAAATAAAATATTAAACAACAACAAAAGCATTTGTTTCCTTTTTGATCTTCTGTTTCAATGATTTGTCCATTGCTGTGAGTGAGATCTTAAAATCCCCTATTATTATTATTATATTATTATCAATTAGTTTATTTAGTTTTGTCATTAATTGTTTATTATTTGGTTGCTACCAAGTTAGGGGCAGAAATATTATAATTGTTAGATCTTCTTGTTGGATAGGCCCTTTTATTATGATATAGCATCTTCTTCTTCATCTCTTATTACAGTCTTAGGTTTAAGATTTAGCTTGTCTGATAAAACTATAGTTATTCCAGATTTCTTTTGATCCCTATTAGCATAATAAGGGGTTCTCTACCCCCTTACTTTCAAACTGGATGTGTCATGGGGTCTCAAATGAGTGTCTTGTAAGAAGCATATCAATGTCTTGTTTTTTTAACCATTCTGATACCCTATGTCTTTTGATTGGAGCATTTAGTCCATTTTTATTCAGCATAATTATTGAGATATGAATTTAATGCCATTGCATTATCTGTAAAGTTGCTGTTCCTGTAGATTGTCTCTGTTCCTTTATGGTCTTTGTTATTTTGGGGCTCTCTCTTCACTCAAAGGGCCCCCTTTAATGTTTCTTACACGGTTGATTTAGTGTTCACAAATTCCTTTAGTTTTTGTTTGTCCTGGACACTCTTTATCTCTCCTATTCTGAATGACATCCTTGTTGGACAAAGTGTTCTTGCCTGTGTATTATTCCCATTTAGCATGTTGAATATATCGTGCCACTCCTTTTTGACCTGCCAGGTCTCTGTGGACAGGTCTGCTGCAGCCTTATTTGTCCACCCTTGTCATTTAAGAACTTCTTGTCCCAAGATGCTTTCAGGATTTTCTCTTTATCTTCGTAATTTGCAAGCTCCAGTATGTTACGTCGAGGTATTGGCCTATTTTTGTTGATTTTGAGGGGGGTTCTCTGTGCCTCCTGAACTTGAATGCCTGTTTGCTTCCCTACATTAGTGAAGGTGCCAAATATAATTTGTTCAAATAAACCATCTGCCCCCTTTTTCCTACTCTTCATCTTCTGGGACTCCTATAATATGGATGTTATTTTTCTTTATGGAATCACTGATTTCTCTAAGTCTCCTTTTGTGATCTAAAATGTTTCTTTCCAGGTGCCTGGGTGGCTCAGTGGGTTAACGCCTCTGCCTTCAGCTCAGGTCATGATCTCAGGGTCCTGGGATCGAGCCCCACATTGGGCTCTCTGCTCAGCAGGGAGCCTGCTTCCCCCTCTCTCTCTGCCTGCCTCTCTGCCTGCTTGTGATCTCTCTCTCTCTGTCAAATAAATGAATAAAATTTTTAAAAAAATAAAATAAAATGTTTCTTTCCCTCTTCTTTTCAGATTCTTTATTTTCCTTCATTTTATCTTCTATGTCACTGATTCACTCTTCTGCTTTATTCATCCTCATTTTTATGGCCTCTACTTGGGATTGCATCTAGGTAATAGCAGTTTTAGTTCCTGACTGACTAGATTTTAGTTCTTTTATCCATATAGTAAGGGATCCTCTAGTGTCTTCTATGCTTTTTTGAAATCCAGCTAGTATATTTATAATCATTGTTTCAAATTCTAGTTCAGACATCTTACTTATATCCATATTAATTAATTCCTCATCAGTAAGGACTATCTCCTGTTCTTTTTTTTGGAGTGATTTTCTCTTTCTCTTCATTTTGTCTAGAGAAGAAAGGAAGAAAGAAAAAATAAAAATAACAACAATAACAAAAACTTTGGGAAGTTTTTCTGGTGTATGCTGTACATACTCTGCTGTTGTATTTTACCTGCTCTTTCCCACTGATCTGTCATTTATAGAGTTCTTCCTTTCTGGTAGGGGTAGTGTTTGGATCTTTAACTAGGTGTGCTTTGATTTGTTTGTGAAGATAAGCCTGGAAAAGAAAAGACCTGACCCAAGACTAGAGAAAAGGATCAAAAATGCAAACAGAGAAACAAAAAACCATAAGCTGAATCCAAAGAATAAGAAAGAAAAAAGGAAAAAAAAGTGTAAGGAAAGAAGAAAAGAGAAAAAAAAAATAATTCTACTCTGAAAAACAAGAGAAGGAAGCAAACCAACAAATGAACAAAAAATTATAAGCTTGATACCCAAAAAAAGATGAAGAGAAAAGAGAAAAAAAGTATAGATATAGATATAGATAGATAGATACACACATATATAGAGATAAAAAATAAAAAGAAAAGAATTAAAATTTAAAAATTAAGAAAAGAAAAAAAAGAAGAAGCAAAGAAGCAAACCTGGTCCTATTTCCAGCAGAAACTGACATTTTGGACCACTCTTTAATCAGTAGACTTGGTAAGTGTGGGGGGCCTGTGTTCTGGGCTGTCTCACATACTGACTTGCCCTTGTAAATATGCCCCCCTCAGGCACAGAGGGGTGGGGTTTAGTGTAGGGGACTCCAGCCTCCACTGAAGGTGCTGTGTTTCTTTCTGAAGTCAGACAGCGCTAGTAGTTGGGATGAGGGAGGCATGGTGGAGGAAGAAGAATATGGCATCACCCCTCCCTCTTTTTTGCAGTGAGGGGAACTCTTGGCCACTGATGTTCAGGAGGTCCTCACAGAAAAGCAAACAATCTCCCATGTCCCGGGTTTTCATTAGTTCTCTGCCCTTAACCTGTATGTTCCTGGGTTGTTCGTGCACCCAGCACCACAGATCTCCTATATTTTATCTCTGGCCCAAGCTGAGATTCAGAACTCCAAGTTTCAAAGGGTCTGGCAAGTTGTGGACCCACTCAACTCTCCCGGAGGAGAGGTTCACAGTGCACCCAGCACAGTCCTTTCCCAGAAAAGCAATCACAGTTTGCACACAGAGGCTACAGTTTATTGTGATGCTTAGTGGAAAGCTGGAATCAGGTTATCAGCCATCTGTGTGCAACTCAGTCCTCCTTTGTTGCTCAGAGGTTTGAATCTATTGTGGCGGACAGTGACAAGCAGTTGGCCAAGTTATCTGCAGTCATCTCGTATTTCTGCTCTCTGCTCAATTCTGTCCCAGAAAAGCAGCCACTTGGTGGGTACACAGGGGTTTAACCTTATTGTGGTTCACACTGAAAAGCTGTTAAGTGGTTATCTGACCTCTGTGCACAGCTCTGTTCCTACCGTTGAGTGCTGCTCAACAGCACTCCCAGCTGACCTTTTGTCCTGGAGAGGCAAAATAATGTTATTCCAAATGTGCTCTGGGAAGGTAGCAATCTGTCCTAGTGAGACCTAGGGGATCTCCTCACCACAGCTTATTGTGCGATCCCTACCTGCTGTGCTCTCTCCTGTTCTTTCCCTCTCCCTGACTTTCCTCTGCAGAAGGGTTTCAACCTTGGCAGCACTGTGGCTTTCTTCTCCCTCAATTCATGGCTGCCATGTTCTCTTCCTCCAACTGTGCAGGTTGTTTTCTTAATTCTCATATCATATTCCTAGTTGTTCAAAATAGTTGGTTGTTGCTCTAGCTGTGTTTGAGGGTCTAGGCAATCTCAGGTCCCCCTACTACTCTGCCATCTTCTGTAGAAAGCTCATATGTGTAATTTAAGAAACGAAACACATGAGCAAAGGGTAAAAAAAAGAGAGAGAGAGAGACACTGGCACACCAAGAAACAGACTTTTAACTACAGAGAACAAACTGGTGGTTAGCAGAAAGGAGGTGAGTCAGGCGATGGCTTAAATAGGTCATGAGGATTAAGGAGTACACTTTTTGTGATGGGCACTAGATGTTTCATGGAAGTGTTGAATCACTATATTGTGCACCTGAAACTAATGTTACACTATATGTTAACTAACTGGAATTTAAATTAAAAAACTTAAAAAAAACTCCAAAAAAATGTAAAACTTTTGTGCTTCAAAGGACATCAATAGTATGTAAAGACATCCTACAGAATGGTAAATAATTTTTGCAAGTCATGTCTCTGATATGGGACTTGTGGCATGAATACACAAAGATTTCTTACAACTAAACAATACAAATATAAATAGCTCAACATAAATATAGATAAAAGACTTACATAGGGATTCTGTAAAGATACACAAATATTCAGTAGGAACAAAAAGGTACTCAAAATCATTAGTCATTAGGAAAATGTAAATCAAAATCATAATGTAATACCACTTAATGATATCTAAGATAAGTAATAATAAGAGAGCAGACATTAACAAATGGTGAGGATATGGATAAATCACAACCCTTATACATTGCTCAAAATATTTTATAATGGGATTTATGTTTTACAAAAGAATCTGGAAATTTCACAAAAGATTAAACATAGAGTTACCTTCTGACTTTGCAAGTCCATTGCTCAGCATGTATCCAAGTGAATTAATGACATAGATTCACACAAAAATTACACATTAATATTCATAGCAGTATTATTCATAATAACCAAAAAGTATAAGTCACCCAGATAACCATCAGTCAATGATTGGATAAATAAAATGTAGTATATTCATTCAGTGAAATATTTGACAATATAGTAAATGAAGTCCTAATACATGCTATAACATGGCTGAACCTTGAAAATGTCATATTAGTAAAAAAGAAATTAATCATGAATGACTACATATTGTCTAATTGCATTTATGTGAAATGCTAAAATAGACAAATCCATAGAAAAAGAAGAAAAAGAGATTGCTGGTTGCCTATGGCTGACAGAATCAGGAAAAAATAGAGAGTAACTGCTAATGAATGCAGTGGTATCTTTTAAGATGATAAAACTGTTTCAAAATTGATTGTGATGGGGGCTCCTGGGTGGCTCAGTCGGTTAAGCACTGGACTCTTGATTTCAGCTCAAGCATGAGCTCAGGTTCGTGAGATTGAGCCCTGTGTGGGGCTCTGTGCTCAGTGAAGAGTCTGCCTGAGATTCTCTCTCTCCCTCTCTCTCTGCCCCTCCCCTGCTTGCTCTTTCTCTCTCTCTAAAATAAAAATAAAGTAAAATAAAATTGATTGTGATGATTGCAAAACTCTGTGAATATACTAAAACTTATTTCATCATGGACTTTAAATAGGTGAATAATGTAAATTGTAAGTCAATAAATCTGTTACTAAGTATAACATAAAAAGAATAAAAGGCTTAGAATAAAATTGAAAAAAGCACAAAACTTGTACACTGAAAACTGTAATATATTTTTTAAAGAAAGAAAAGAAAAAAAACTAAATAAAAGGAAATACAGCTTATGTTCATGGATTAGAAACAATCTTGTTAAAATGGCAATACTTCCCCAAATTGATCCGCATATTCTCTGAAATTTTTATCAAAATCCCAGCCTGATTCTTTTTGCAGAAATTTATAAGATCTAAGTTCATATGATAATACAAGGGACCTAGCATAGTCAAAATAATCTTGAAAAAGTAGAAACATGTTGGAATATTCATCTTTTCCAATCCCAAGATTAAGTATAAAACTATAATAATTAAAACAATGTGATAATGACAAAAGGATAGACATATAAGTCAATGGAATGGAATTTAAAATCAAGAAACTTACCCTCACAGTTACGGTCAATTGGTTTTCAACACTGGTGCCAAGACAACTCAAAGGAGAAAGAATAGTCTTTTCAACAAATGGTTCTGGAACAACTGGTAATGCATTGTGCAACAATGAGGTCTGACCCCGAGCTCACACCATACAGAAAAATTAACTCAAAATGAATCACAGATCTAAATGTAAGAGCCAAAACCAACCACTCTAAAAAGAAACCAGCAATAAATCTTTATGATTTTGGTTAGACAAAGACTTCTTAATTATGTCACCAGAAGCACAAATTACAAAAGAAAAACGGATAAATTGGATTTCTTCAAAGTTAAAATACTGTATGGTTCAAATAACACCATCTTTACAGGAAGGATGGAACCAGGGATCTATCTGTGTTAGTCCGTTTGGGCTGCTATAACAAAATGCATATATTGGGTATCTTTAACAATAACCATTTATTTTGTCCACTTCTGGAGGCTAAGAAGTCCAAGATCAAGGTACTAGCAGATTTAGATCTTGTTGAGGGATATTTTCCTGGTTTGTAGACAGTCCCCTTGTTGCTATATGCCTGTATGACTTTTCCTCAGTGCATATGCATGGAAAGAGGAAAAAAGAGCTCTTCTGTCTCTTTCTTTTATAAAGGTACTATTTCCATCATGACGGTACCACCCCAATGACCTCATCTAAATTTACTTTCCAAAGGCTCAACTTCCAAATACCATCAAAATGGGGGTTAAGTCTTCAACATGTGGAGTTTGAGGGGAAGAAAAACATGACATTATCCTCAGAATGTTAGAGGAGGATGGATGGGCTTTTAGAGACCCTCTGGTAAAACATCTGCACTCACAAATGAGGGTACTGAAGCCTATAGAGGGGGAAAGACTCATCCAAAGTCACAAAATAGAGACTAGATTCCAGGTGTTTTGATGCTCATTCCATATTCATTAAACACACTCCTTTTGGAAGTGTGTTGATCCCAATGTATATCTTTGCTTTTAATACACAATTATTCATTAAATTAAAAAAATCATTTGTACTAGTTCACACAAACTATTATTTTGTTCATATCTCATCCATAGCAGTTTCAGCTTCCCTAAACATACCGAATAAATCTTCTCAGAAATGACACAGAGAGGCAGTTGGAATGGTAGTTTTTCTTTCGAGAATATGTGATATCCCAAATTCCCCTTTGAACATTCCCTCCTCTTAAAAAACAAAAAACACTAAATCCCACCCTCCAGCTACACATGGACATTTATCCAGCAATCATCCCTCTCTTTCATTGCCCACATTCCCTTCTGTGCTGCATCATTTTCATCAGTATATCATAGTATTTCCCATATTGACATATGCATGTATGTGTATATACATAAATATGTACATAAAATTCATATATGTATACATGTAATTAAATTCATGTTTATGTATTTATGTATATGTAAATATATACATGTATATATATAAAATATGTATAGTAAAAGATATTATATATGCATACTCTGCACTATACTCCTACATTTTTTTCTCCAGCCTGAACCCTTCCTATAAACTATGTACTAATATCTGACTCTATACTTTATATCTCCTTTTGGATGTCTAGTAGACATCTCATATTTATCATATCAAAAAATAACACCTTGGTGCGCCTGGGTGGCTCAGTGGGTTAAAGCCTCTATCTTCAGCTCAGGTCATGATCTCAGGGCCCTGGGATCGAGCCCCGCATTGGGCTTTCTGCTCAGCAGGGAGCCTGCTTCCCCCTCTCTCTGCCTGCTTCTCTGCTTACTTGTGATCCCTCTCTCTCTGTCAGAAAAAGAAATAAAAAATCTTTAAAAAAATAGTACATAAACAATGAATCTTGTAACACTGAAAAAATAAAAGTATTTGGGAAAAATAATAATATCTTAATATCCCCCAATATTCCCTCCAGTTTCCCTCACCTTAGTTAATCCCAATCTTAGTCTTTTAGTTGTTTAGGTCAAAAAACTTAGAGTTATCTTTGACTTGTGTTTTTCTTCTAACTTCGTACATTCAATATAAAAAAAAAAAAATTCTGCCTTCTCTGCCTTCAAAATATCTCCCAAATACCATGGCTTCCCCTTACCTTTATCACTATCACCCTGGTCTAAGATATTATCAATTTTCTCTGGACTATTGCAATACCCACTTTACTAATCTCTTTCCTTTGATACCTGCCTAAATATTCCTCCTCCACATAATCACAGTGCTATTCTCTCATTTTCTTCCTTATATGTTTAATGTTGCCTTATAAGAAGGGACTTCCATAAAAGCCCAACATCAAATGGTATCTTTCAGCCCCTCACTATCTATTCACATTACTCTATGTTTCTTCATAGCGCTTAAAATCACCTGACATAGTATATTTGGCAGAATATAAGCTCTATGAGGGCAGGAATTTTGTTTTATTCACATTTGGAATCCCAAGAGTATGGAACAGTGCCTAACTCAGAGTGTTACCTACTTAGTTATGTGCTTCATCTCCAGTTGTGGGCAGGGCATTTTTCATAGCAACCTAGGAGAAAGGGATTCTTTAATTTAATGTGTCTGACGGGCATATTGTTATGTTGTTTTCATTTACCTTATTTATACATTAGAGGCTTTTCAATTCCCACCCTCACTTGTATTGAAGTAAGCCAAATGACTAGTTCCCATGTCTAGGTGGAACCTAGGTGGAAGAAATATAAGGTGTTTCTAGGCCAATACTCAGTGAGATCCTTTTCATCTGTCTCTCTTTCAACTGTGCAACTAGAATCAAAGGACCCTACAATAATAAAGCTACACAATGAAAGTAACTTTGATTCCTTAGTCACCATATGGAAAAGATCATCTCAAGACATCAAAATGGGGTGTAGTATGAATGAAAATAAACTTTTTTATTTTTCTAAACAATTGAGATGTGGGATCATTTGTTATGGTAGCTAGTGCTAGCCAATCTTTTCAAGATGTAATTATTGATGTCCTCTCCTTTCCTGGGGTCAGTGCAAATAAACTAAAATAGCCTAGTACAGCTGGAATTGAATTCTCTAAGAGCTCTGCCCAATTGTTCATGTAGCATTCTGAACACACACAAATTCAACCTGAGATGTAAGAAGATTCACAAGCAGAAAAATGACTACTTTTTGCAAGGTAAGAGGTGCAGAACCTTGAATCTTTGGGGGAAATATTGGAAGGTAAACAGAGGAGGGAGGGAGCCTCCATAAGCCACTGGAAAGTGATATAACACTGGAGCAAAAAATTGGGACCCGTGGAAATCTGCTCTAGTGAAAAGCACCCCCTTCTGAAAAGGCACAGTGGATGAATAGGGCAGAATTCTAGGTGGATCATTGTGGTCTCAGGATTGCCAAGCAGTGGAGCAGGGAGACTGGTTATGGTCAGCCATCCCAGAAGAGAGTCTCAGCTCCAGTCACCTTAAACCATGAGACAAGCCACTAGGGAGACTGCCTACTGCCTAACTACCCTGAAAAGGACTAAAGAGTGCAGGCTGTTTAACATCCTACAGGAGATATTAAATGACTTGCACCCACAATAGGGCAATAGCTCTCATGTCCCATGAAAGGACACTGGGGCAGCACCCAGTGTGACGAGGGAGTTGCAGAAAAGGGGGCATATGTGAGCCCATAGCCACTAGCAGTTGTGGAATCACAAAATGCAGAGACAGTCGAGGGTCCTGTAACTCCCCTGGGAGAAGTGCAGCCAGCAGGAGCCATGAGATTCAGCAGTTTGGCACACAAAGAGCCCACACCCATGGCCAGGCAATAGCTGTCAGGGTGGTGTGACCCTGAAGGGACACTGGGGCAGCACCCAGGGTGAACAGAGAGCTGCACAAGAGGGTACATGCAGAAGCCCATGGCCACTAGCAATTGCAAAGTCACAAAGCACAGAGGTGCTCAAGGGTCCTTGTGACTCCCCTGGGAGAGGTGCAGTAGGCACAAATTGTGCGGGTCTGTGGAGTTTGGTATGAACAGAGGTGTAGGCAGTTTGACCTGGAGAATTGTTGGGTGTTGGGCCCGACTTTGCTGCTCTGGGCCAGAGATTCCAACATGATTATATTTGCTCTGACCCTCTAAATAGAAGTGGAATGACACCAGGGAAGAAAAACCACACAGACAGACAACCAGCTCACATAAAGCCCATTTTGCTGACAAGGGGTGGGGCGAGTCCACCCAGGTAAAGATACTTGAGAAGCCAAGCAGCAGGCCCCTCCCCCAAAAGACAGACTGGAAGAACAGGTGAATCATAAGCTTATTTCACACAGATTATAAAATTCCAGTGCCAGGGGAAAATAATATAGGAATGTCCAGGTATTCCATCACAACTAGTTTATGCTTCAGGCTAAAATTCTACATTTCTTTTTTAGTTTCTTTTCTTATTCTTTCTTTACTTTTCTTTCTTTCTTTCTTTACTTTTCCTTCTTTCTCTTTCTTTCTTTCTTTCTTTCTTTCTTTCTTTCTTTCTTTCTTTCTTTCTTTTTCTTTTTTTTTCCCTGTTCCCACTTCAAATAGATTCTTATTTCCCAACCTATGTTTTTAATTGGTTTCTTTTTGTTTGGTTGTTTTAATTTTATTTTATTTTTTCATTGTTCCAAGATTCATTGTTCATTCACACACTGAGTGCTCCATGCAATAGGTGCCCTCCTAAATACCCACCACCAGGTTCACCAATCCCACCACCCTCTTCCCCTCCAAAACCCTCAGTTTGTTTCTCAGAGTCCACAGTCTCTCCTGGTTCATCTCCCCCTACAGTTTCCCACAAATCACCCTTCCTTTCCTTCTCCCAATGTCCTCCATCTTTTTCCTTATTCTACACACGTAAGTGAAACCATATGTGAATTGACTCTCTCTGCTTGACTTATTTCACTCAGCATAATCTCTTCCAGTCCAATGCATGGTGATGCAAAGCTTGAGTACTCATCCTTTCTTATGGAGGCATAATATTCCATTGTATATATGGACCATATCTTCTTGATCCATTGGTCTGTTGAGGGCATCTTGGCTCTTTCCACAGTGTGGCGACTGTGGCCATTGCTGCTATGAACATTGGGGTACATGTGGCCCTTCTTT
>CM052901.1:59557159-59592960 GCA_028534135.1 Potos flavus
GTTCCCCTTTCTCCACATCCTCTCCAACATTTGTTGTTTACTGTCTTGTTGATTTTGGCCATTCTAACTGGTGTGAGGTGGTATCTCAGTGTGGTTTTGATTTGAATCTCCCTGATGGCTAATGATGATGAACATTTTTTCATGTGTCTGTTAGCCATTTGTATGTCTTCTTTGGAGAAGTGTCTGTTCATGTCTTCTGTCCATTTTTTGACGTGATTATCTGTTTTTTGAGTGTTGAGTTTGAGGAGTTCTTTATAGATCTTAGATATAAGACCCTTGTCTGTAGTGTCATTTGAGAATATCTTCTCCCATTCTGTGGGCTGCCTGTTTGTTTTGTTGACTGTTTCCTTTGCTGTGCAGAAGATTTTCTCTTGATGAAGTCCCAAAAGTTAATTTTTGCTTTTGTTTCCTTGGCCTTTGGAGACATGTCCTGAAAGAAGTTGCTGTGGCTGATGTCGAAGAGGTTACTGCTATGTTCTCCTCTAGGATTTTGATAGATTCCTGCCTCACGTTGAGGTCTTTTATCCATTTCGAGTTGATCTTTGTGCATGGTGTAAGACAATGGTTAAGTTTCATTCTACTATATGTAGCTGTCCAATTTTCCCAGCACCATTTATTGAAGAGACTGTCTTTTTTCCACTGGATATTTTTTCCTGCTTTGTGGAAGATTATTTGTCCATAGAGCTGCAGGTCCATATATGGGCTCTCTACTCTGTTCCATTGGTCTTTGTGTCTGTTTTTGTAGCAGTACCATGCGTCTTGGTGATCTCAGCATTTTAGTAAACTTTGAAGTCAGGCAACATGATACCCCCAGCTTTGTTTTTATTTTTCAACATTTCCTTAGCAATTCGGCGCCTTTTCTGGTTCCATACAAATTTAAGGACTGTTTGTTCCAGCACTTTGAAAAATACTGGTGGAGGGCGCCTGGGTGGCTCAGTGGGTTGAAGCCTCTGCCTTCGGCTCAGGTCATGATCCCAGGGTCCTGGGATCGAGTCCCGCATCGGGCTCTCTGCTCAGCAGGGAGCCTGCTTCCCCCTCTCTCTCTGCCTGTCTCTGTGCCTACTTGTGATCTCTCTCTCTGTGTCAAATAAATAAATAAAATCCTTAAAAAAAAAAAAAAAGAAAACTACTGGTGGAATTTTCATTGGGATGGCATTGGACATATAGATTACTCTGGACAGTATAGACATTTTAACAATGTTTATTCTTCCGATCCATGAACATGGAATGTTTTTCCACCCTTTTGTGTCTTCTTCTATTTCTTTCACGACTGTTCTGTAGTTCCTCAAGTACAGATCCTTTACTTCTTTGGATAGATTTATTCTCAGGTATCTTACACTTCTTAGTGCTATAGTAAATGGAAGCGATTCTCTAATTTCCCTTTTCATATTTTCATTGTTAGTGTATAAGACAGAAACTGATTTCTGTGCATTGATTTAGTATCCTGCCCCATTACTGAATAGCTGTATGAGTTATAGTAGTTTGGGGGTGGAGTCTTTTGGGTTTTCCATATAAAGTATTATGTCATCTGTGAAGAGAGAGAGTTTGACTTCTTCTTTGACAATTTGAATACCTTTTATTCCTTTTTGTTGTCTGATTGTTGTTGCTAGGACTTCTAGTACTATGTTGAACAAGAGTGGCGAGAGTGGGCATCCTTGTTGTGTTCCTGATCTCAAAGGGAAGGTTGTCAGCTTGTCCCCATTAAGAATGATTTTCTCTGTGGGCTTTTCATGGATAAATGTTATGAAGTTCAGGAATGTTCCCTCTTTCCCTATATTTTCAAGAGTTTTAGTCAGGATATGATGCTGTACTTTGCCAAATGCTTTTTCTTCGTCAATTGAGAGGGTCATGTGGTTCTTCTCTTTTCTCTTATTGATTTGTTCTGTCACATTGATTGATTTGCGAATGTTGAACCACCCTTGCATCCCAGGGATAAATCCTACCTGGTCATGATGAATAATCTTTTTAATGTGCTGTTGGATCCTATTAGCTAGGATCTTGTTGAGAATGTTGGCATCCATATTCATCAGGGATATTGGTCTGAAATTCTCCTTTTGGATGGGGTCTTTGCCTGGTTTGGGGATCAGGGTAATGCTGGCTTCACAGAAAGAGTCTGGAAGTTTTCCTTTTTCTATTTTTTGAAACAGTTTCAGGAGAATAGGTATTATTTCTTCCTTGAATGTTTGGTAGGATTCCCCAGGGAATCCGTCAGGTCCTGGACTCTTGTTTTTTGGGAGGTTTTTGATCACTGCTTCATTCTCATTGCTGGATATTGGTCTATTCAGGTTGTCAATTTCTTCCTGTTTCAGTCTTGGAAGTTTAAAGGTTTCCAGGAATTTCTTCTAGGTTGCTTAACTGATTGGCCTATAGCTGTTGGTAAAAATTTGTGATGATTGTTTCTATTTCCATGGTGTTAGTTGTGATCTCTCCCCTTTCATTCATAATTTTAATAAATTGGGTCCTCTCTCTTTTCTTCTGGATTAGTTTGGCCAGTGGTTTATCGATCTTATTGATTCTTTCAAAAAACCAACTTCTTGTTTCATTGATGCATTCTACTGTATCTCTAGTTTCTAACTCATTGATCTCTGCTCTAATCTTGATTGTTTCCTTTCTTGTGTGTGGGTTGGTTTAATTTGTTGTTGATTTTCCAGTTCTTTACGGTGTAACGAAAGCTGATGTATTCAGGATTTTTCAAATTTTTTGAGTGAGGCTTGGATGGCTGTTTATTTCCCCCTTAGGACCGCCTTTGCCATTATCCATTGGTTTTGGATCAATGTGTCTTCAATCTCATTGGTTTCCATGGATTGTTTAAGTTCTTCTTTGATTTCCTGGTTGATCCTGGTCTATTCCGGAGAAAGTTCCATGTGTGCTTGAGGAGAATGAGTATTCTGTTGTTTTAGGGTGGAATGTTCTATATAAATCTATGAGTTCCATTTGTTCCAATTTGTCATTCAAAGCTCTTGTTTCTTTATTGATTTTCTATTTGGATGATCTGTTACTGAGAGTGGCATGTTAAGAACCCCTACAATCAATGTATTCGTAGCAATGTGATTCTTAATTTTGATTAACATTTAGAATATGTAGTTGGCTGCTCCTATATTGGGGGCATAAATATTTACAATTGTTAGATCTTCTTGGAGGATTTTATGAATAATGTTGCATCCTTCTGTATCTCTGACTACAGTCTTCAGTTTATAATCTAATATATCTGATAGGAATTGCTACCCCAGCTTTCTTTTGGGGCCCGTTGGCATGAAAGATGGTTCTCTATCCCTTCACTTACAGTCTGGATGTATCTTTAGGTTCTAAAAGTGTCTCTTGTAGACAGCATATGAATGGGTCCTGTCGTTTTATCCAGTCTGCGATCCTGTGTTGTTTTATGGGAGCGTTTAGGCCAGTCACATTGAGAGTGATTATTGAAAGATAAGTTTTTATTGACATCATGTTGCCTGTGAAATCCTTGTTTCTAGAGATTGTCCCTGTCAGTTTCTGTTCTATATCACTCTTGGGTTCTTTCTTCTTTTATAGAACCCCACTTAATATTTCTTGTGATGGCTTGATGGTCACATACTCTTTTAAACCTTGTTGGTCTTGTAAGCTCTCTATCTCTCCATCTATTTTGAATGTCAGCCTTGCTGGATAAAGTATTGCTGGCTGCATGTTCTTCTCATTTAGTTCCCTGAATATGACTTGCTAGCCCTTTCTGGCTTGCCAGGTTTCTGTGGACAGGTCTGACGTTATTCTGATGGACCTTCCTGTGTATGTAGGGAATGTCTTCCCCTTCGCTGCCCTCAGGACCTCTTGTCTAAAATTATAATTCGTGAATGTCACAATCAAGTGTTTGGATGTCTTTCTAGACTCGTTGGTCTTTGGGTGACCTTTCTGCCTTTAGTACACGAATTCTTGTTCCATTTTCCAGATTGGGGAAATTTTTATCCAGAATTTGTTCACCTATATCTTCTAGTCTTCTTTCTTTTTCAGCCCCCTCAGGGATTCCAATAATTCTGACGTTGGAACGTTTTGTGGCATCATTTATTTCCCTAATTCTGTTTTCATGGCTTCTAAGTAGTTTGTTCCAGCCCTCCTCCTGATCTGTATTCTCTATCATCTGGTCCTCTTGATCACTAATTGTATATTCTGCCTCGGTTACCATTGCTGTATTTAGATTACATTGGATCTCATCGATAGCATTTTTAACTTCTGCTATGTTGGTGCTCAGTTCCTCCTTTAGAGATTCTATGTTGTCACTAAATTTTTTTTTCAACCTAGCCATTGCCTGGATAATTGTTACTCTGAATTCCCTTTCCAACATCCTGTTTATGTCCATATCCACTAGTTCTGTGGGAGAGGGCGCAGTCTCTGGGTTTTTCCTCTGTTGGGTGTTCCTTTTCCTAGTCATTCTGATGGGAAGTGGTTGAGGGGATGTATAGCTGAATATATCAACCTGGATCCAGGCAAGTGCACCATGGAAAGTTTGTGAGCAATCAGAATTCACCACCAAAAAGAAAGAAAAAAGAGAGAGAGAGAGAGAAACAGAGAAAAAAAGAGAAATCCCAGCCAAAATGAGCCCCCAAAATAAGATTTATAAGGTATATAAACAAACACGACCAAACAAAAAGACTGATAAAAATAAATGAGAAGAGAAAACGAACCCAGCCAAAATGAACCCCATACTAAGATTTGTATAATACCAGAAAAAAAACAAATACACAGAAACACTGACAGAAGGATAAGATAGGAGGGTGGTTATAAACCCTCAATTTGGGAGAAGAAAATTATTTTGGATCTTCCTGGGTGTATCATTGCATTAAGCCTCTAGTTGTAATGTTAAGTATTTTTAAAAAATTAAAAATAAGAATCGTGAGAAGGAATTAAGAAAAATACTTGTATCTATGAAATATACAGGTTTTAGGGCAATACTGGGGGCTTAATATATTGTTTTCCCTTGATGTTGAGGTTTTGAAATTTTGTGGGGATCCTGTGGTTATTGTCCTCTTGCTTTCGGCTTGTCTTCTGTGGGGAGGAACCTGAGGTATTATTTTCCAGTCAATCTTGCTTGGGTTGAGTCACCCTGCTGGCTATCAAGGGGCTGGGTGCTGTGGAAACCGGTTTTTCAGGCTTTTGCTCTGGGGAGATTTTTGTTCTTTGGAGGCTTTTTCTGGCTTTTCAGAGGGTCAGAGCAAAGAATCTGCCTGTACCCAGACCTCTGCCTTAGAGAGAAGCCTCAGTCTGCTCCTCTCTGAGTGGCCCAGAACACATAGACTCCCCCTCTGCAAACTCTGCTGCACATCCCATCCTCCCATAGACGGTGCACACCCCCAGCCACCATCCCAGTGTTCATCTAAGCCCCCCACTCATCTCTGCACCCCCGTGCCACTAAAACTGTGAGAAATATTGGCCTGGGAAACCTGCTTCTTGTGCCACTGTTGCCAGGACTGCTCTCCGGGGTTCAGACCCACATCAGGTGCGCTGAGACCCCGTGAGCCACACAGGCCATGGTGGTATCCCATCCTGAGATCCTGCTATGTTCTCTCAGGTGTGGGCTAGAAGCACTCAGACCATGCTGTGGGACCCGGAGGTTCGAGGTCCTAAGGAGACCGACAGCTGGCGTTCACATCCGGTTCTCTTAGGCACTTGTGGGAGTGTGCCCAGGCTGAGTGGTGGTGCAAGCAGTGGAAAGCCTCAGGCTCATGGACCACGGACTGGACCCCCACTGGACTCTCTCTGACTTGGGTGGTACCCATGGTGGTGTCCTTCCTGGAAACGTGGTCTTAGGCCTGTGCCTGTGACCACCTGATTCCACTAGTTGCCTCTTAAGATCTTTTGCTCTTTTTGAGTGTTTTTAACCAGACTCCAAGTTGATGCTGGTCCCCAATCACAGGGCACTTTCACACTGGGGTATTAGTTTCCTTGGGTCGCTTCTGGTGGCTCCCTCCCCCTTCTGTTTATCCTCCGATATCAGCTCAAGTGTTCCCACTCTGCTTTACCTCTCCACTGGTGTCTTCTGCCCCTGTAGAGATCCAGAAGTGTATAATCTTACATCTCAGATTAATTTCATGGGTGTTCTGACTGTTCTGGTATTTATTTAGCTCACTTTAGGGAACTGGTTGAAACAGGATCTCCTACTTCTCTGCCATCTTGCCCCTTCTCTTTAAGTTGTTTCTTAACTTTTATTGTTTTCACATACATGTTTTATAGATTTATGCCTCATACTAGCCCGTGTTTCACTCTATTTGATTTTTCTTCATACACACACACACACACACACACACACACACACACTCTGATTTCTGTGCAATTTTGTGATATAGTGTCTTCTAACATACAGACCAAAAATCAATCAGGGACAGATCACCCTGCTTTGTCCAGCCTGAGAGATTATAATCTCTCTCCCTACCACTCCCTTTTTTTTCCCCTTCTTCTTCTTCTTCTTCTTTTTTTTTTTTTACTGTTTTGGATCATCTTGGCTTTGGTTGCATATCTCTGGTAAATTTTGACAATTTTGGATTTTTTTGTAGATGTGTTTTGCTTGGGCTGTGGTTGATATTTTGGACTATGTTCATTCACTCAACCATCCCTGGACAGAATGTCTAGGAGAAGAAAGAAAAGAGAACAAAGAAAAGACCTAGAGACAATGTACTCTGCCATAGATCTAATGGATATGGATATAACCAAGATGTTAGAAAAAGACTTCACTATAACAATCACGAAGTCAACAGCTAGACTTGAAAAAAGCATCAGTGATAATATAGAATCTTTAAGGGCAGAAATGAGATCTAATCAGGACGAACTTAAAAATGCTATGAATGAGATACAGTCTAACTTGAATAATTCTAACAGACAGAGTAAATGAGGAAGAAGAACAAATTAGTGACCTAGAAGATAAGTTTATAGAAAGGAAGGATGTCAAGGAAGATAGGGATAGGCAGCTAAAAGCCCATGAGAACAGATTTAGTGAGATCAATGAGAATATGAAACATTCCAAGGTCAGAATTCTTGGGATCCCTGAGGGAGTGGAGAGAGAGAGGACTAGAAGGCATATTTGAGCAAATCATAGCTAAGAACTTCCTTAATCTGGAGATGGAAACAAGCATTTGTGTCCACGAGGCAGAGAGAAATCCTCCCAATATTAATAAAAATAGATCAACTCCCTGACATGTAATATTGAAGCTTGCAAATCTTAGAGTCAAGGAAGCTATCCTGAGAGCAGCTAGAGGGAAGAGATTTCTTATGTATAGGGAGGAACATCAGAATAACATCAGACCTATCAACAGAGACCTGGAAAGCCAGAAAGGGATGGCAAGAGATACTCAGGGTGCTAAATGAGAAGAACATACAGCCAAGAATACTTTAGCCAGCAAAGCTGTCATTCAGAATGGATGGAGAGATAAAGAGCTTCCAAAACCAGCAGAAACTGAAAGAATATGTGAGGACCAAGTCAGCTCTGCAAGGAATATTAAGGGGATTCTATAAAAGAAGAAAGACCCCAAGAGTAATATAGACTAGATATTAACAGAGAAAATTTATAGAAACATGGAATTTTCAGGCAATACAATGACACTAAATTCATACCTTTCAATAGTTACTGTCAATGTGAATGAGCTGAATGCGCCCATCAAAAGGCACAGGGTTTCAGATTGGATAAAAAAGCAGGACCCATTCATATGCTGTCTATAGGAGATGCATTTTGAACCTAAAGACACCTCCAGATTGAAAGTAGGGATGGATAACCATTTATCATGACAACAGACCTCAAAACAAAGCTGGAGTAGCAATTCTCATATCAGACAAATTAGATTTTAAACCAAGACTGTAGTAAGAGATGTAGAAGGACACTATATCATACTTAAAAGGTCTATCCAAAAAGAAAAAATCTAACAATTGTAAATATCTATTCCCCCAACATGTGAGCAGCCAACTACATGATCTAACTAACAACCAAAATAAAAATCATATTGATAATAATACATTAGTAGTGGGAAACTTCAACACTCCCCTCACAGCAATAGACAGATCATCTAAGCAGAAGATCAACAAAGAAACAAAAGCTTTGAAGGACACATTGGCCCAGATAGACTTTATAGATAAATACAGAACAATCCATCCTAAAACAACAGAATACTCATTTTTCTCGAAGGGCACATGGAACTTTCTCCAGATTATATCACATACTGGGTCACAAATCAGGTCTCAGCCGATACTAAAAGACTGAGATTATTCCCTGCATATTCTCAGACCATAACGCTTTGAAAATGGAACTCCATGACAAGGAAAAAAGTGGAAGAACAGAAAACACGTGGAGGTTAAAAAGCATCCTGCTAAAGGGTGAATGGATCAACCCAGGACATTAAAGAAGAACTTAAGCACTTCATGTGAACAAATGAAAATGAAAACAAATCATTTCAGAACCAATGGGATACAGCAAAGGTGATCCTAAGGGGGAAGTACATTGCAATCCATGCCTCTCTCAAATCCCAAATGGACAAGCTAAACTTGCACCTAATGGACCTAGAGAAAGAAGAGCAAATAAAGCCTAAACTAAGCAGAAGAAGATAAATAATAAAGATTAGAGTAGAAATATATGAAATAGAACTAGAAGAACAATAGAACAGATCAACAAGTCTAGAAGATGGTTTTTTTGAAAGAATGAGATGCATAAACCTCTAGCCAGACTTATCCAAGAGAAAGGAGAAAGGATCCAAATTAATAAAATCATGACTGGAAGGGGAGAAATCACGACCAATACCAAGGAAATAGAGGCAATGATTAGAACTCATTACGAAAAGCTATATGCCAAAAAACTAGGCAATCTGGAAGAAATGCTTACATTCTTGGACACTTATAAACTAACAAAACTGACACAATAAAAAATAGACAATCTGAATACCAATAGCTAGCAAAGAAATTGAAAGAGTAATCAAAACCTTCCAAAAAACAAGAGTCCAGGGCCAGATGGATTCCCTGGAAAATTCTACCAAACATTTAAAAAAGAAATAATACCTATTCTCCTGAAGCTGTTTCAAAAATTAGAAACTGAAGGAAAACTTCCAAACTTGTTCTATGAGATCAGCATTACCCTGATCCCCAAACCAAAGACCCAACCAAAAAGGATAATTACAGACCACTATCCATGATGAACATCAATGCCAAAATACTCACCAAGCTCCTAGCCAATAGGATCCAACAGTACATTAAAAGGATTATTCACCACAACCAAGTGAGATTTATCCCTGGGATGTGTGGGTGGTTCAACATATGCAAATCAATCAACGTGATAGACCACATTAACAAACGAAGAGACAAAAACCATATGATCCTCTCAATTGACTCAGAAAAAGCATTTAACAAAATAAAGCATCCTTTCCTGATTAAAACTCTTCAAAATATAGGGATAGAGGGAACATACCTCAATATCATAAAAGCCGCCCATGAAAAACCCACAGTGAATATCATTCTCAATGGGGAAAAACTGAGAGCTTTTCCCTTAAGGTCAGGAAAAGGACAGGGGTGTCCAATCTCACCATTATTGTTCAAGATAGTACTAGAAGTCATCAGACAACAAAAAGATATAAAATGCATTCAGATTGGCAAAGAAGAAGTGAAACTCTCTCTCTTCACAGATGATATGGTACTTTATGTGGAAAACTCAAAATACTCCACCCCAAAATTATTAGAACTTAGACAGCAATTCAGCAACGTTTGAGGATACAAAATCAATCCACAGAAATCAGTTGCATTTCTATACATTAATAGTGTGACTGAAGAAGGAGAAATTAAGGAATCAATTCCATTTACAATAGCACCAAAAATAATAAAATACCCAGGAATAAACCTAACCAAAGAGGTAAAGGATCTATACCCTAGAAGCTACAGAACAGTTAAGAAAGAAATTGAGGGAGAGAGAAGGAGATGGAAAAAACATCCCATGCTTATGGATTGGAAGAATAAACATTGTTAAAATGTCTATGCTGCCCAGAGCAATCTACACTTTCAATGCAACCCCTGTCAAAATACCATCAACATATTTCACAGAGCTGGAACAAACAATTATAAATTTGTATGGAACCAGAAAAGACCCTGAATCGTTAGGAGATTTTTGAAAAAGAAAACCAAAGCTGGGGGCATCATAATTCCTGACCTTAAGCTGTATTACAAATCTGTATCATCAAGACACTATGATACTGTCACAAAAACAGACAGATCAATGAAACAGAATAGAAGCCCCAGAAATGGACCCTCAATGCTATTGTCAACTAATATTTGACAATTCAAGAATGAATGTCCAATGAAAAAAAGACAGTCTCTTCAATAAATTGTGCCTGGAAAATTGGACAGCCACATGCAGAAGAATGAATCTTCATCATTCTCTTATAACATACACAAAGATCATCCTCTTACACCATGCACAAAGATATACTCAAAATGGATGAAAGACCTCAGTGTGAGACAGGAATCCATCAAAACCCTATGGGAGAACAGAGGCAGTAACCTTTTTGACATTGGCCACAGCGACTTCTTTCAAGACATGTCTCTAAAGGCATGGGAAACAAAAGCAAAAATAAACTTTTGGGACTTCATCAAAATAAAAAGCTTCTGCACAGCAAGTTGTTAGTCAACAACTAAGAGACAACATACAGAATGTGAGAAGATATTTGCAAATGACAGTGCAGATAAAGGGCTGATATCCAAGATCTATAAAGAACTTCTCAAACTCAACACCCAAAAAACAAATAATCCAGTCAAGAAATGGGCAGAAGACATGAACAGACATTTCTCCAAAGAAGACATACAAATGGCTAACAGACACATGAAAAAAAATTAAAATCACTAGCCATCAGGGAAATACAAATGAAAACCACAGTGAGATACCACCTTACACCAGTTAGAATGGCAAAAATTAACAAGGCAGGAAACAACAAATGTTGGAGAGGATGTGAAGAAAGGGGAATCCTCTTACACTGTTGGTGGGAATGCAAGCTGTTAAAGCCACTCTGGAAAATTCTATGTAGGTTTCTCAAAACATTAAAAATAGAGCTACCCTATGACGCCATAATTGCACTAGTAGGTATTTACCCCAAAGATACAGATGTAGTGAAAAGAAGGGACACCTGCACCCAAATGTTCATAGCAGCAATGTCCACAATAGCCAAATTGTGGAAGAAGCCAAGATGTCTTTCAATATATGAATGGATAAAGATGAGTTTCATATATACAATGGAATATTACTCAGCCATCAGAAAGGATGAATACCTACTATTTGCATCGACATGGATGGAACTGGAGGGGATTATGCTAAGTGAAATAAGTCAAGCAGAGAAAAACAATTATCATATGGTTTCACTTATATGTGGAACATAAGGAATAGTGCAGAGACCACAGGGGAAGTGAGGGAAAACTGAATGGGAAGAAATCAGAGAGGGAGACAAACCATGAGAGATTTGGGACCCCAGGAAACTAACTGAGGGTTACAGAAGGGAGGGGGGTGAGGGGATGGTGTAACAGGTTGATGGGTATTAAGGAGGGCACGTGTGGTAATGAGCCCTTGGTGTTATATGCAACTAATGAATCGTTGAACACTACATCAAAAATTAATGATGTATTATATGTTGGCTAATTGAGCATAATAAAAAAGTAATCATATGACTGATATCCCATGATACTTGTCTTTTTTCTAACTTACTGGTTTTGCTTAATATTATACTTTCTAGCTCCATCCAAGTTTTCCAAATGGCAGAATTTCATTCTTTTTATGGCTGAATAATATTACATGCTATATACAAAGCATATCTTCTTTACACATTCATCTTTTGATGGACACTTGGGCTGCAACCATAATTTGGCTATGGGAAATAATGCTGCTATAAACATAAAAGTTGAACTTATTTTTTTTAACTACCATTTCTGCATTTTTGGGGTAGATACCCAGTAGCACAGTTACTGGATCATAGGGTCATTCTATTTTTAACTTTTTGAGGAACCTCCATAGTACTTTCTACAGAGGCTGTACCAGTTTGTCTTCTGAGAAACAGTGCACAAGAGTTCCTTTTTATTCACATCCTGGACAATACCTGTTCTTTCTTGTGGTTTTGATTTTAGCCATTCTGACAGTATTGAGGTGATATCTCATTGAAGTTTTCATTTGCATTTCCTTGATGATAAGTGATGATGAGTATTTCTCTTATGTCTGTTGACCATCTGCATGTCTTCTTTGAAAAAATATCTGTTCATTTCTTCTACCCTTTTTAATTTAATTTTATTTTTTCAGTGTTCCAAGATACATTGTTTATGCACCACACCCAGTGCTCCATGCAATACCTGCCCTCCTTAATACCCACTACCAGTCTCACCCATCCTCCTTCCCCTCCAAAACCATCAGTTTCTTTCTCAGAATCCACAGGCCCTCATCTTTCACCTCCCCTTCTGATTTCCCCCAATTCACCCTTCCTTTCCTTCTCCCAATGTCCTCCATATTATTCCTTATTTTCCACAAGTAAGTGAAACCATGCGATAATTGACTTTCTCTGCTTGACTTATTTACTCAGCATAATCTCCTCCAGTCCCTCCCATGTTGATACAAAAGTCGGGTATTCATCCTTTCTGATGGAGGTGTAATATTCCATTGTATATATGACCATACCTTCTTTATCCATGTGTATGTTGAAGGGCGTCTTGGCTCTTTTCACAGTTTGGCAATTGTGGCCATTGCTGCTATGAACATTGGGGTACATACGGCCCTTCTTTTCACTGCCTCTGTATCTTTGGAGTAAATACTCAGTAGTGCAATAACAGGGTCATAGGGTAGCTCTATTTTTAATTTCTTCAGGAAATTCCACACCGTTTTCCAAAGTGGCTTCACCAACTTGCATTCCCACCAACAGTGTAAGAGGGTTCCCCTTTCTCTACATCCTCTACAACACTTGTTTTTTTTATTGTCCTGCTGATTTTGGCCATTCAACTGGTATAAAGTGGTATCTCAATATGGTTTTGATTTGAATTTCCCCGATGGCTAGTGATGATGAATATTTTTTCATGTGACTGTTAGCCATTTGTATGTCTTCTTTAGAGAAGTGTCTGTTCATGTCTTCTGCCCGTTTTTTGACGTGATTATCTGTTTTTTGATGTAGACCTTGGATTTCAGCCCTTTGTCTGTAGTGTCATTTGCGAATATCTTCTCCCATTCCGTGGGTTGCCTCTTTATTTGGTTGAGTGATTCCATTGCTGTGCGGAAGCTTTTTATCTTGATGAAGTCCCAAAATTTCAGTTTTGCTTTTTGTTTCTTTGCCTTTGGAGACGTGTCGTAAAAGAAGTTCCTGTGGCTGATGTGGAAGAGGTTACTGCCTATGTTCTCCTCTAGGATTTTGATAGATTCCTGCCTCACGTTGAGGTCTTTCATCCATTTCAAGTTTATCTAAGTGTATGGTGTGAGACAAGAGTCAAGTTTCATTCTTCTATACATAGCTGTCCAATTTTCCCAGCACCATTTATTGAAGAGACTGCCTTTTTTTCTACTGGATATTTTTTCCTGCTTTGTCAAAGATTATTTCACCACAGAGTTGAAGGTCCGTATCTGGACTCTATACTCTGTACCATTGGTCTATGTGTCTGTTTTTGTGCCAGTTTTGTTCCCTTTGAGATCAGGAACACAACAAAGATTCCCACTCTTGCCACTCTTGTTCAACATGGTACTAGAAGTCCTAGCAACAGCAATCAGACAACAAAAAGAAATAAAAGGTGTTCAAATTGGCAAAGAAGAAGTCAAACTCTCTCTTTGCAGATGACATGATACTTTATATGGAAAACTCAAAAGACTCCACCCCCAAACTACTAGAACTCATACAGCAGTTCAGTAATGTGGCAGGATACAAAATCAATGCACAGAAATCAGGAGCCTTCTTATACACTAGAAATGAAAATATGGAAAGGGAAATTAGAGAATTTATTCCATTTTCTATAGTACTAAGAACCATAAAATACCTGGGAATAAACCTAACCAAAGTGGTAAAGGATCTGTATCCAAGGAACTACAGAACACTCATGAAAGAAATTGAAGAAGACACAAAAAGGTGGAAAAGCATTCCATGCTCATGGATCTGAAGAATAAACATTCTTAAAATGTCTCTACTGCCCATAGCAATCTATACTTTCAATGCCATCCTGATCAAAATTCCACCGGCATTTTTCAAAGGGCTGTAACAGACAATCCTAAAATTTGTATGGAACTGGAAAAGACCCTGAATTGCTAAGGAAATGTTGAAAAAGTAAAACAAAGCAGGGAGCATCACATTGCCTGATTTCAAGCTTTACACCCTGGGCTTTTCATAGATAGATATTATGAAGTTGAGGAATGTTCCCTCTTTCCTTATACTTTGAGGAGTTTTAATCAGGAACGGCTGCTACATTTGTCCAATGCTTTTTCTGCAACAATGGAGAGGACCATGTGGTTTTTATCTTCTCTTATTGATTTGTTCTATCACATTGATTGATTTGCGAATGTTGAACCACCCTTGTATCACAGGGATGATCACCTGGTCATGGTGGATAATCTTTTTAATATACTATTGCATCCTATTACGTATGATCTTGTTGAGAATCTTGGAATCCATATTCATCTGGGATATTGGTCTGAAATTCTCCTTTTGATGGGGTTTTTGCCTGGTTCGGGAATCAGAGTAAAACTGGCTTCATCGAAAGTGTCTGGAAGTTTTACTTGTGTTTCTATTTTTGAACAGTTTCAGGAGAATAGGTATTATTTCTTCTTTGAATGTTTGGTTGAGTTCCCCAGGGAATCCATCAGGTCATAGTCTCTTGTTTTTTGGGAGGTTTTTGATCACTGCTTCAATCTCAGTTACTAGATATTGGTCTATTCAGGTTGTCAATTTCTTCCTGTTTCAATCTTGGAAGTTTTTAGGTTTCCAGGAATGCATTCATTTCTTCTAGGTTGCTTAACTTATTTGCATATAGCTGCTGATAATAATTTCTGATGATGGTTTCTATTTTCTTGGTGTTAGTTGTGATCGTTCCCCTTTTATTCATAATTTTATTAATTTGGGTCCTCTCTCTTTTCTTTTGGATTAGTTTGGTCAGTGGTTTGTCGATCTTATTGATTTTTTAAAAAACCAACTTCTGGTTTTGTTGATGTGTTCTACTGTATGACTAGTTTCTAACTCATTGATCTCTGCTTTAATCATGATTATTTCCCTTCTTGTGCGTGGGGTTGGCTTAATTTGTTGTTGATTTTCCAGATCTTTAAGGTGTAAAGAGAGTTGGTGAACTTGGGATTTTTCAGTTTTTTGTAGTGAGGCTTGGATGGCTATGTATTTCCCCCTTACGGCCACCTTTGCCATATCCCATAGATTTTGGGCTGATATGTCTTCATTCTCATTGGTTTCCATGAATTGTTTACGTTCTTTTTTGATTTACTGGTTGATCCACACATTCGTGAGCAGGATGGTCTTTAGCTTCCAAGTGCCTGAATTCCTCCCAAACTTTTTCTTGTGGTTGAGTTCCAGTTTCAAAGCCTTGTGATCTGAGAATATGCAGGGAATCATCTCAATCTTTTGGTATCGGTTGAGCCCTGATTTGTGACCCAGTATGTGGTCTATTCTGGAGAAAGTTTTGTGTGCACTCGAGATAAATGAGTATTCTGTTGTTTTAGGGCAGAATGTTCTGTGTATATCTACGAGGTCCACCTGGTCCAATATGTCATTCAACGTTCTTGTTTCTTTGTTAATTTTCTGCTTAGATGATCTGTCTGTTGCTGAGAGTGGTGTGTTAAGATCTCCTATGATTAATGTATTCATATCAATATGACTCTTTATTTTGATTAACAGTTGGCTTGTGTAGTTGGGTGTGCCCATGTTGGGGGAATAAATATTTAAAATTGTTAGAACCTCTTGGTGGATAGACACTTTAAGAATGATGTAGTGTCCTTCTGTATCTCTGACTACAGTTTTTAGCTTAAAACCTAATTTGTCTGATATGAGAATCGCTACCCCAGCTTTCTTTTGAGGCCTATTGGCATGAAAGATGGTCCTCCGTCCCTTCACTTTCAGTTGGATGTATGTTTAGGTTCCAAATGTGTCTCTTGTAGACAGCATATGGATGGATTTTGTCTTTTTATCCAGTCTGCAACACTATGCCGTTTAATAGGAGCATTTAGGCCATTCACATTGAGAGTGATTATTGAAAGATAAGTTTTTATTGACATCATATTGCCTGTGAAGTCCTTGTTTCTATACATTGTCCTTGTAACTTTCTGGTCTATGTCACTCTTGGGTTCTTTCTTCTTTTATACAGTTCTTCTTAGTATTCCTTGTAGTGCTGGCTTGGGGGTCACAAGATCTTTTAGACCTTGCCAGTCTTCGAAGCTCTTTATCTCTGCATCCATTCTGAATGTCAGCCTTGCTGGATAAAGTATTCTTGGCTGCATATTCTTCTCATTTAGTACCCTGAATATGTCTTGCCAGTCCTTTCTGGCTTGCTAGGTTTTGTGGACAGGTCTGAGGTTACTGTGATGGTCGTTCCTCTGTATGTACAGAATCTCTTCCCCGTAGCTGCCCTTAAGACCTCCTGTCTGAATTTATGATTTGCAAATCTCAGAATTAAGTGTCTGGAGGTCTTTGTAGACTCGTTGATCTTGCGGGGGGGGTCCTCTCTGCCTCTAGGACAGTAACGCTTGTTCCATTCCCCAGATTGGGGAAATTTTCATCCAGTATTTGTTCAACTATATCTACTAGTCTTCTTTTTCTCCACCCCCTCAGGGATCCCAGTAATTCTGACATTGGTATCGTTCATTGTGTCATTTATTTCCCTAATTCTGTTTTCATGGCTTCTAAGTTGTTTGTTCCAGGCCTCCTCCTGATCCTTCTTTTCTATCAGTTTGTCTTCTAGATCACTAATTCCATCTTCTGCCTTGGTTACCCTAGCTGTTAGAGTATTTAGATTAGATTGGATCTCCTTTATAGAATTTTTAACTTGTGCCAGATCAGCTCTCACTTCTGCCCTTAGAGATTCTATGTTGCCACTAATGGTCTTCTCCAACCTAGCCATTGCCTGAACGATTTTTTCCCTGAATTCCATTTCTTACATATTGTTTATGTCCATATCCAATAGTTCTGTGGCAGAGATCACAGTCTCTGAATTTTTCCTCCATCGGGTGTTCCTCCTCCTAGTCGTTTTGGTGAGAGGTGGTTGAGGGGATGTATAGCTGAATATATCAAGGTTCCCTTTGGAAAGTTTCGAGCAATCAGAAGTCCCCACCAAAAAGAAAAGAAAATGAAAAAGAAAGAGAAAAGTAGAGGAAAGAAAAAGAAAAATCCCAGCCAAAATGAGTCTCAAAAGTAAGATTTATAAGGTCCATAAACCAAAAACGAACAAACAAAAAGACTGAGAAAAGTAAAAGACAAGAAAGAAAGAAAAAAGAAAAACCCACCCAAAATGAATCCGGAGAATAAGAATTATATAATATAAAAACAAAAACAAATACACAGACACTGACAGAAGAATAAGATGGGAAGGTGGCTATAAACCCTTGATGTGGGCGAGGAAGGTTATTTCAGTACTTCCTGGGTGTATCTTTTTATCTTTGTTAAAGGACTAAACTTTCCAGAGATACAGGGCAATTAAAACTGGCTTATATTTAGGGATAGTACTGAATATGGAAAAAGGATTACCTTTAAGCTTCTATCTATCTATCTATCTATCTATCTATCTATCTATCTATCTATCTATATCTATCATCTAATAGAAAAAGAGAAAGAAACCTAGGTATATGTATGAAAAAAGTTCATGTTAAAAATTTATTATGTAATATGTTGTACTAAGTGTCTAGATGTAATGGTGAATAGGTTAAAAAAATAAAAGAAGAAGAATCATGAGAACTAATTTAAAGAAAATTATCTTAGAAATATACTGGTTTTGGGGCAATACTGGAGGCTTAATATATTGTTTTCCCCTGATGTTGGGGTTTTACAGTTTTATGGGGACCATGTAGTTATTGTCCTCTTGTTCTTTTGGCTTGTCTTCTGGGGGAGGGGTCTGCTGCATTGTTTTTCGGTCAGTATTGCTTGGGCTGAGTCGCCCTGCCCCCTATGTAGGGGCTGGGCTCTGTCGAAACTGGTTTTTCAGGTTTTTATACTCTGGAGGTTTTTGTTCTTAGGTAGCTTTTTGTGGCTTTTCAGAGGGCTAGTGCAACAAGTAAACTATCCACATCCAGTCCTCGGCCTCAGAGAGATGCCTCAGTCTGCTTCCCCCCTGGATGGTCCAGAACACACAGACTCCCCACTGCAATCTCCGCTGAACACCACAACCTCCTACAGGCAGTGCGCATTCCCAGCCACAGACTCAGTGGTCTTCTGAGGTCCCCGCTTGTCTCTTCACCCCTGTGCTACTAAAACTGCAAGCAATATTGGTCCAAGGGAGCCTGATCCTGGTGGCTGTCGGGACTGCTGTCTGGGGTCCATGCCCATGACTCAGCAGAGGTGCAGGTCGCAGAGGGCTGTGGGTTCAGCAAAGCATTTTAACCAGCACCAACACCAGTCTCTCTCAGGGGTGGCCCGGGGTGTGACCAGCCCAAGAGATGGTGCAAGCAGCGGAAAGCCACAGGCCCAGGGGGACTGGAGCTCCCACCGGGTTCTCTCAGGCACAGATGGTCGCCGGCTGTGACGATCCTGGGACTGTGGGGTTAGGACCAAGCCCGTGGCCACCTGATTCCACCAGTTGCCCCTTAAGACCTTTTGCTCTTTTTGAGTGCTTTTATCCAGACTCCAGGTTAATGCTGTTCCCCAAGCACAGGGCACTTTCATATTGGTATATTACTTTCCAGTGAGTCATTTCTGGTGGCTCACTCCCCCTTCTGTTTATCCTCCGATATCAGTCCAAGTGTTCCCACTCTGCTTTACCTCTCCACTGATGATCTCCTGCCCCTGTAGAGATCCAGAAGTGTATAATCTTCCATCTCAGGTTGATTTCATGGGTGTTAATAGTGTTTTGGTAGATATTTAGCTCACTTCAGGGGACTAGTTGAAACAGGGTCTCCTACTTCTCTGCCATCTTGCCCCTTCTCCTCTTTCCATTTCTTTTTTTTTTTTAAGTTTTATTTATTTATTTGACAGAGAGAGAGAGAGATTACAAGTAGGCAGAGAGGCAGGCAGAGAGAGAGGGGGAAGCAGGCTCCCCGCTGAGCAGAGAGCCTGATGCGGGGCTTCATCCCAGGACCCTGAGATCATGACCTGAGCCGAAGGCAGAGGCTTTAACCCACTGAGCCACCCAGGGGCCCTTCCTCTTTCCATTTCTTTGTGTCATCTTTAATTTCTTTAATCAGTGTTTTATAGTTTTCTGATGTAGGCCTTTCATATATTTGGTGCAATCGTAAATGAGATTGATTTATTAATTTCTCTCTCTACTGCTTCATTATTAGTGTATAGAAATGTGACAGATTTCTGCACATTGATTTTGTATCCTGTGAATTTATTGAATTCATTTATTAGTTGTAATAGTTTTTTGGTGGAGTCTTTTGGTATTCTTTTTCTTTTTTGATATTTTCTTTATGTATTTTGCAGAGAAAGAAACAGATAGAGAGAGAGCATGAGTAGGCAGAGTGGCAGACAGGGAGAGTGAGAAGCAGGTTCCCCACTGAGCAGAGAACCAGATATAGGGTTCAATCCCAGGTCCCTGGGATCATGACCTGAGCTGAAGGCAGATACTTGACCGACTGAGCCACCCAGGTGGCCCAAGTCTTTGGGTTTTCTACATATAATATTACGCCATCTGGAAATAGTGAAATTTCACTTTTTCCTTACCTTTGGTGCTTTTATTTTTGTTGTTGTTGTGTGATTGTTTTAGCTAGGATTGCAGTACTATGTTGAATAAAAGCGATGAGAGTGGACATCTGTGAATTGTCCTTGACTTTAGGGGGAAAGCTCTCACTTTTTCCCTATGTTATGTTCCCTTACGTTAGCCATTATGTAGTCATATGTGGCCTTTATTATGTTGAGGTACGCTTGGCCTAAACCTACTTTATTGAGGGTTTTAACATGAATGGATATAGTGTGTCAAATGCTTTTCTGTATCTACTGGAATGATTTTATGGTTTTTATCCTTTCTCTTATTGATGTGATATATCATGTTGCTTGATTTGTGAATATTGACCTATCCTTGCATCCAGGGAATAAATCCTACTTGATAGTGGTGAATGATTATTTTAATGATTGTTGGATTAGGTTTGCTAGTATTTGGTTGAGGATTTTTTCATCTATGTTCATCAGAAATACTGCCCTTGAGTTCTCTTTTTTTGTGGTGTATTTATCTGGTTTGGGTATCAGGGTGATACTGTCCTCATGGAATGAATTTGGAAGTTTTCCATCTTCTACTTTTTGGAATAATTTGAGAAGAATATGTATTAACTCTATACATTGGTGGATTTTGCCTGTGAAGTGTCTCATCCTGGACTTTTGTTTGTTGGAAGTTTTTTGATTACTGATTCAATTTCATTGCATATAATTGATATGGAAAAGTTTCTATTTCTTCCTTCTCCAGTTTTTTCAGGTTATGCCTTTCTGCTGGGAATGGCCAGCAATCCCTGTACCAGCAGATGAAAGATTACTCCAAACTTTGCTGTGAACAAGAGGAGAAGGCAAGAGGGTCAACGCTCAGAGGTGAAGACCCTTTGCTCTTCTTTGCTCCTGCTTTTATTGGTCCTTCAAGATAATCACAAATCCTTATCACTGTTTCTCAAGCACCAGATGTGTGACGAGGGATCTTGCTAAAACTAGGAAGATCTGTTTATAGGAAAGATAAAATATGCTAATCTGCATGTTCTACTAAACATAGCCTAAGGGACAATGCATACATTTCTTAAATCACAGGGCAGCTGTTTGGGCTAAGAAAGCTTCCGAGAAGGCAACTCCCTGTGGCATTCCAATGGAGAGTGGAGAGTGGTCATGCAGGCCTTGGAATTCCAAAGGCCTACATCCTTCTCTGAAACCTTCCTTCACCCCCAGTGGCCTCTGTGTTACATTTTAGCAAGCCAGGTATTATGGTTGATTTTGTGCTCCACATTAACTCCAACACCTTTCTAGGTATTTATCCATTTCTTCTAAGTTGTCCAATTTGTGGTAATAAAGATTTTCATAATATTCTGTCTTAGTTACTTTTATTGCTGTGGTGTTGGTTGTTATTTCTCCTCTTTCATTTGTGACTATGTTTATTTGAGTGCTTTACATTTTTGTTTTGTTTTGTTTTGATGGCTATAGCTTTATCAATCTTGTTGACCTTTATAAAGAACTAGCTCCTGGTTTCATTGATCTGGTGTTATCGTTGTTATTGTTTAGTTTGTATATCATTTGGTTTTGCTCTAATCCTTATTTCCTTCCTTCTAATGGCTCTGGATTTGTTTACTCTTATTTTTCTAGCTCTGTTCAGTGTAAGTTTATGGTCTTTTGTATGAGATTTTTCTTGCTTTTTGAAGTAGGTCTGTATTACCATAAAATTTCCTCATCCAATCATTTTTACTACATCCCAAAGGTTTGTAACCGATATGTTTTCACTTTCATTTTTCTGCATATTTTTTAATTTCTTCTTTTATTTTTTGTTGTCCCATTCATTGTTTAGTAGCAAGTTATTTAACCTTCATGTATTTGTGGTCTTTCCAGATTTTTTTGTATATAGTTGATATCTAGTTTCATGACTTTGTTCTCAGAAAAGATGCATGGAATGACATCAATCTTCTTGAATTTTTGAGGTTGTTTTGTGGCTCAATATGCGATATACTTGGAGAATGTTCCCTGTGAGCTTTAAAAAATTGTGTAAGCTGCTGTTTTCGGATGTAATGTCTTGAGATTGTCTGTTAAATCCATCTGTTTCAGTGTGTCATTCAAAGCTACTGTTTCCATGTTGGTTGTTCCTTTGAATGATCTGTCCAATGATGTAAGCAGGGTGTTAAAGTCCCCTACTATATTGTATTTCTAGCAATTAGTTCCTTTATGTTTATTATTAAGAGTTTTATGTATTCAGTTGCTCTCATTTGGGTGCATAAATATTTGCAATTGTTATATCTTCTTATTGGATTGTCCCCTTTATTATTATGTAGTGTCCTCCTTTCCCTATAGTTATAGTCTTTGTTGCAGAGTCTATTTTGTCCAATGTCAGTATTGCTACTCCAGCTTTCTTATGACATCCATTTGTGTGATAAATATTTCCCCATCCTCTCATGTTCAACCTGCAGGTGTTGTGCCTCCTGGATGTGGATATCTGTTTCCTTCTCCATATTAGGGATGTTTTCACCTATTATTTCTTCAAATAAATTTTGTGTGCCACTTCCTCTCTCTTCTGTTGGGATCACTAAAATGTAAATGTTATTACACTTGATGGAGTCACTGAATTCCCTAAGTCTATTCTCATTTTCCATAATTCTTTTCTTTCTCTTGTTCAGATTGATTACTTTCTATTACTCAATCTTCTAGTTCATTACTTCATAACTCTGCTATTTATTCCATTAAGTATATATATATATATATATATATATTTAAATTCAATTAGCCAACTTATAATACATCATTAATTGCTGATGCAGTGTTCAATAATTTATCAGTTTCATATAACACCCAATGCTCATCACATCACGTGCCCTCCTTAATGCCCATCACCCAATTACCCCATCCCCCCACCACCACCTCCCCTCCAGCAACCCTCAGTTTGTTTCCTATAGTTAAGAGTCTCTCATGTTTTTTCTCCCTCTATGGTGACTTTCCATTCTGTTTTCCCTCCCTTCCACTGTAATCCTCTGTCCTGTTTATTATGTTCCACATATAGGTGAAACCATATGATAATTGTCTTTCTCTGATTGACTTATTTTGCTCAGCATAATATCCCCCAGTTCCAACCACATCAATGTAAATGGCAACTATTCACCTTTTCTGATGACTGAGTAATATTCCGTTGTGCGTGTATGTGTGTATACTTCACATCTTTTTTTTTAAAATATTTTATTTATTCATTTGACAGAGAGAGGTCACACGTAGGCAGAGAGAGGGGAGGAGTCAGGCTCCCTGCTGGGCAGAGAGCCCGATGTGGTGCTCCATCCCAGGACCCTGAGATCATGACCTGAGCCGAAGGCAGAGGCTTAACCCACTGAGCCACCCAAGTGCCCCACCTCACATCTTCTTTATCCATTCATCTATCAGTGAACATCCTGGCTCTTTGCACAGTTTGGCTATTGTAAACATTGCTGTTATGAACATTGGGGTGCAGGTTCCCCTTCAGATCACTACATTTGTATCTTTGGGGTAAATACCTAGTAGTGCAATTGCTAGGTTGTAGGGTTGCTCTATTTTTAACTTCTTCAAGAAACTCCATACTGTTTTCAAGAGTGGCTCAAGTATGTTTTTAATTTAATTTATTGTGTTCTTCATCTTCAATTGTTTTTTTTTTTTATGTTTTTATCTCTTTAAGGGTCTCACTCATGTCCTCCTCTTTTTTCTCAAGCCCAGCGAGTATCTTTTTGATAATTACTTTAAATCAAGTAATGTTATCAAGCCTGTTACTTATACTCATTTCACTTGGGTCTCCTGCTGTGATTTGTTCTGTTCTTTTGTTAGTGACATATTCTTCTGTCTCATTTTGCCTAATTCTCTGTATCTTTTCATGTGTGTTAGGAAAGTCAATTATGTCTCTTGCTCTTGAAAGTAGTGGGAAGGACAAGCACTTTTAACTGGGCAGTGCTTATCCTTAACAGTAGACACATAGCCATCATGCACATCTGGGCCTGTTGGGGTTGCTCCACAAAGCATATAGATGTGGGCAGAGGTTTGCTGCTGCAAGCTGTGGGCACCAGTCCTCTTTCACAGGGGATATGCAGCTGCTGGAGAGAGTGAGACCAGACAGGGCTGCTCCATAAAGCTCATGCATGCAAGGGGTGCAGTTTTAACAAGGTGCACACATCTTCCAATGGAGGTTGTGAGATGCAGTGTTGGCAAGGTTTGTGTGGGACTTCTGGGAGAGGGGATTCATGGCACCAGGACTGATGCAGACCAGGCTGGTGGGAGCAAGGCATGGTATAACCAAGTTAGGTGGTGAGTGCAGACACTGCACTGGTTCCTGCAGGTGGCTGTGTGTTTATGATGAGGGGTGGTAGAAGAAAATGACACCTGCCAGCTCTTTTGTTCCTGGAGAAGTCCCTCAGTGAACTCTGAGATTGGTAACTAACCATACCTATAATCTGAGATTAGTAACTAACTTACCTTCCAGAAGCCCCAGGCACCTTTCAAACTGCTGCTTTCAAATTGTAACTTGACAGGCTGTTTTCTGTGTTGTCTTTTTAAGGGAAGGGGCTCAGCTTCTTATCACCCTCTGGACTTTCTCAGAGCTGAGCCCACTAAATTTTAAAGTTCCAGGTTTATGTCCTGCTGGTGGCAAGTATTCATTAGTGTGCTAGTCGGTTTCTTGTCCCTCTGTACACCTGGAGCACCCATCCTCTGGCAGTCAGATCCATGGAATTTAGGTTACCACTGAGTCCTTGCCCTTCCTAACCTCTTTGACATGGTTTCTTCTCTACAATTAGTGGTAGAGTTTGTTTGGCCAGACTTGCATTCCTTTTCCGGGTTGTTTACACTGATACAAGTTCTATCTAGTTGTATCCATGGGATGAGGTGAGTTTAGGGTCCTCCTACTCTGCCATCTTCCCCCGAAGTGTAACAGTTTTTCATTTAAAGTCTATTTTATCTCATATTAGTACACACATATCTACTCTCTTTTGGTTATTACTTGCATGGAATAATAAAGATGGAAAAATCTTTACATTGTCAGTCTATGTGTATCCTTAGATCTACAATAAGTTTCTTGTACATGGTATATAGTTGGGTTGTGCTTTTGTACACTCAGTCAATTGGTCTTTCATTTGGGGAATTTAATTATTTACATTTAATGTAATTACAAATTAGGAAAACTATTGCCATTTTATTATTTGTTTTCTGCCTTACAGCATTCCTGTCCCTCATTTATTCCCTTATTGCCTTCCTTTGGTTTTATTTACTTACTCTTGTAGTGATGATGTTATAGCTAAATTGTGTCCTTCCCAAAATTCATATGTTGGTGTGACTGTATTTTGAGACAGTGTCTTTAAAAGATAGTTACTTAAAATGAGGTCATTAGGGTGGGTGCTAATTCAATATGATTGGTGTCCTTATAGAAAAGGAGATTAAGACACACACACAGAAGAAAAAAGATGTGAAGACATAGGGAAAAGACAAAGAAACAGGCATCAGAATAAACCAACCCTGCTCAAATTTTGATCATGGATTTCTACTTCCAGAAAGGTGAGAAAGTAAATTTTTGTTGTTTAAGCCACCCATTCTGTGATACTTTGTTATGAAAACCATGCCAAACTAATATGAATTAACTTTTATTCCCTTCTACATTCCATTTGTGTATATTATATAATTTATTTGTGGTTGCTGTGGGAATTACATAAAATATCCAAAAGTTATAAGAGTCTACTTTAAACTGATGTCAACTTATCTTCAATTACATACAAAAATTCTACTCCTTTACATCTTTGTCCCACTCCTACTTTATATTTTTGATGTCAAAATTAATTTTTATGTATTGTGTACAAATTAAAATAGATTTATAACTATTTTATGCTTTTGTTTATAAAATCATTAAAAAAATAAAAAGCAGAGATATGAATCAGAATTATAATACTGATTTTTATATTTGTCCATGCATTTATTTTTACTGGAGTACTTTATATATTTGTATGACTTCAAGTTACTGTCTCACATCTTTTCATTTCCATTTGAAGGACACCTTTAGCATTTATTCTGGAAAAGTCTAGTGGAAATTAACTCCCTCAGCTTTTCTTTATCTGAGAATATCTTAATTTTTCTTGCATTTTTGTAGGACTGTTTTACTGGACATAAAACTTTCAGTTGAGGGGCACCTGGGTGGTCAGTGAGTTAAGAGTCTGACTCTTGGTTTAAGCCGAGGTCCTGATATCATGGGTCATGGAATCGAGTCCCACATCTAGCTCTGTGCTCAGCAGGGAGTCTGCCTGAAGATTCTCTCCTTTTGCCCCTTCCCCCATGCACATACGTTCTCTCTAGAAAATAAATAAATACATATTTTTAAAAATTATCAGTTGACTTTTTTTTCTCTCAGTACATTAAATATGTCATCCCAATGTATTTCAGCCTGCAAGGTTTCTCCTGAGAAATCCACTGATAACCTGACTGAAGATTTCTGGTATGCTATGAATCATTTTTTTTTCTATTTTAAAGATTTTATTTGACTTTGGCTTTCAAGAGTTTGATTATAATATTCTTAGCATGAATCTCAGGGTTTTTCTTACTAAGAGTTTGTTGTATATATCCATACCTTTCCTCAAATTTGAGAAATTTTTAGTCATTATTTCAGTTATACTTTCTGCACATTTCTCTTTCTTTCCTCCTTGTAAGAGTCTCATAATGCATATGTGGTCCACTTGTTGGTGTCCCATAAGTGCCTCAGGGTATGTTTACATTTTTTTTCATTTCTTTTTTTTTTTCTCGTTTTCAGACCCATTAATTTAAAATGACTTGACCTCAAATTTGCTGATTCTTTGTTCTGCCTGTTTGTATCTGTTATTGATCTCTAGTGAACTTTTGAACTCAGTTATTGTATTTTTCAACTAGAAATTTCGTTGTTCTATAAAAAATTAACTTCTTAATCTTTGAAAAAAATAGTCTCATTTTCTTCATATGGAATTTTCCTTATTTCCTTTAGTTTTTGCCTGGGTTTTCTTTGAGCTCCTTGAGTATGTTTAAGACATAGTTCCAAAATCTTTTTCTAGTAAGTCGAAAGACTGTGTTTCCTTAGTGTTGCTTTCTAAAGGTTTTTGTTTTCCATTGAATGAACTATGTCTCATGTTTCTTTGTATATCTTGTGATCTTTTGTTGAAAATTTAATATTTGAAAAAAGGAACCTCTCTCATTCTTTGCAGACTGGGTCCATGCATAAGAAGACTTTAGCAAAATCAGACTGGTGTGAAGAATTAAGGTGCTCTTGGACTTTTTCTGGCTACATTTTTTCTCTGAGCCCACCTATGCACTTTTTTTTTTAGAGAGAGAGAATGTGAGTGGTGGGGAGATGGGCAGAGGGAGAGAAAGAATCTTAAGCAGACTCCACACTCAGCATGGAACTTGACATGGGGCTTGATCTCACAACCGTGAGATCATGAGATCATGGCTTGAGCAGAATACAAGAGTCAGATACTTAACCAACTGTACAACCCAGGCCCCTGACCCATCCTTGTACATTTTATCCCTAATTCCCCCATACACACAACTGCCTCTAATTGTCTTAATTTTCCTAAGACTTTTAGTTGTGCATCTTCTTGGGGACCTCGAATATCCTGTTGCACTATTTGGCTTATGGTTATTTGTTGGCAGTTGTCTGCAAGTCTGAATTTCCTGCAGATTTCACAGACTGTTGTGACCATTGTTGCTTTCAATGCTCTTCATCCTGATATGTAAACTATGCCGTCATTTTTTAAAAGTTTTTAATTTATTTACAGTTAGTTAACATACACGGTTATATTAGTTTTAAGTGAACAATATAGTAATTCAACACTTCCATACATCACCGTGTGCTCATCACAAGTGCACTCTTTAGTTCCCATCACCTATTTAAACCATTCCTCCACCTTCCCTTCTGGTAACCATCAGTCTGTTTTCTATAAGTAAGAGTGTGTTTCTTGATTTATCTCACTCTGTCTTATGTTTTCCCTTTGATTGTGTGCTTTGTTTCTTAAATTCCACACATTAAAGAAGTATTATGGTATTTCTCTTTCACTGACTTACTTATTTCAAGTAGCATTATACTCTCTACCTCCAACCATGCCTTTGTAAATACCAAGATTTCATTATTTTATGCCTCAACAATATTACACTGTATGCATATAACACATTTTCTTTACCCATGAATCAATAGATGGACACTTGTGTTGCTTCCATATCTTGGTTACTATAAATAATGCTGTGATAAACATAGGAGTGGTTGTAACATTTTGAATTAGTGTTCTTCTGTTCTTTGGCTAAATGCCCAGTAGTGCAAGCACCGGATCATATGGTAGTTCTATTTTTAACATTTCAAGGGGACTCCATACTCTTTTCCACAGTGGCTGCACCAGTTTGAATTCCCAAAAAGAGTGCACAATTTTCCTTTTTCTCCATGTCCTCACCAAAGCCTGTTGTGTTCCTGATTTCAGCCATTCTGACAGGTGTGAGGTGATATGTCATTATTGTTTTGATTTTCATTTCCCTGATGATAAGTGATGATGAGCTTCTTCTCTTGTGTCTGTTTGCCCTCTATATGTCTTCTTTGGAGAAATATTTATTCATGTTTTCTCTCCATTTCTAATTGGATTATTTGTGTTTTGAATGTTAAGTTTTATAAGTTCATTATTTATTTTGGATACTAACCTTTTATCAAATATGTCATTTCCAAATATCTTCTCCCGTTCCATAGGTTGCCTTTTAGTTTCGTGTATGGTTTCTTTCACTGTGAAGAAAATTTTATTTTTATGTAGTTCCAATAGTTTATTTATTTATTTTATTCCTTTGCCCCTGGAAACATATCTAGAAATAAGTTGTTTCAGCTGATGCCAAAGAGGTTACCGCTTATGTTCTCCTCTAGGATTTTGATGGTTTCCTGTCTTACATCTAGGTCTTTAGCCCATTTTGAATATATTTTTGTGTTTGATGAAAGAAAGTGGTCAAGTTTCTTTCTTTCTTTCTTTCTTTCTTTCTTTCTTTCTTTCTTTCTTTCTTTCCTTCTTCTTTCTTTCTTCCTCCTTTCTTTCTTTCTTTCTTTCATGTTGCCATCCAGTTTGCCCAACACCATTGTTGGAAGAGACTATCTTTGTCCCATTGGATATTTTCTACTTTGTCAAAGATTAATTGACTATATAATTATGAGTTCATTTCTGGGTTTTCTATTCTGTTCTGTTGATCTATGTGTCTATTTTTCTGCCGGTATGATACTGTGCTGAATTGACTACAATTTTCTTCCCTTTTTTAAGTGTTTATTTATTTATTTGAGAGAAAAAGAGAGAGTGAGAGAGAGAGAGTGCACAAGCAGGTAGGGGGGCAGAGGGAGAGGGAGAAGCGGACTCCCTGCTGAGCAGGGAGCATGATGTGGGGCTTGATCCCAGGACGCTGAGATCATGACCTGAGCCAAAGGCAGACACTTAACTGACTGAGCCACTCAGGCAGCCTAACGACTACCACTTTCAAATATAACTTAATGTCTGTAATTCTGAAGGTTCCAATTTTGTTTTTCCTTTTCGAGTTTGCTTTGGCTATTCAGGGTCTTTTGTGTTTCCATACAAATATTAGGATCTTTGTTATAGCTCTGTGAAGAATACTGTTGTTGTTGTTGTTTTTTTATAGAGGTTTCATTAAATGTGTAGGATGCTTTAGTTATTGTAGTTATTTTAACAATATTTGCTCTTCAAATTTATGAACATGGAATGTTTTTCCATTTCCTTGTGTCATCTTCAATTCTTTTGTCAGTGTTTTATAGTTTTCAGAGTACAGATCTTTTACCTTTTCAGGTAGGTTTATTCCTAAGTGTCTTGTTATTTTTGGTGAGTTGTAAACGGGATCAATTCCTTGATTTCTCCTTCTGCTGCTTTATAATTGGTGTGTAGAAATGCAACAGATTTCTGTATGTTGATTTTATATCCTGCAAATTTCCTGAATTCATGTATTAGTTCTATCAATATTTGGTGGAGTCTTTTGGGTTTTCTACATAGAGTATCATGTCATCTGAAAATAGTAAATGTTTGACTTTTTCCTTGCCAACTTGGATGTCTTTTATTTCTTTTTGTTGTCTGATTGTTGAGGCTAGAAGTTCCAGTAATATATTACATGGCAATGGTGAGAGTGGGCATCACTGTCTTTTTCCTGCCTATAGAGGAAAAGCTCTCAGTTTTACCTATGGAAGCTTCAGTTCTAGTGGAAGTAGCAACAGGTCTCATTTAAGAAGCACAGCAGAGCACACCTAGTAAAAACTTGTCACACTCTGGCCAACGTCCAAACACTGCCCACTGCAGGTAAGTAAAACCTCTGCAGACAACTGACCTGAGGGACAGAGTACCCAAAACCCATTAGGAGAAGGCATGCAGTATGCAATAGAGACACTGCCTGAAGTGTCAGTCCCTAGACACTATATGACCTCTTCTTCCTAAAGCCATTACTTTCAGGAGCAGGAAACAATAGGATTTGCTAAAGCAGAGAAGATAGTGACCAAGCAAAATGCCAAGATGGAAGAATTCGTATCAAATGAAACAACAAGAAAAGGTCATGGTCAGAGGTCTGATCAAAACAGTAATATGCCTGATGGAAAATTTAAAACAACAGTCATAAAGATGCTGGCTAGGCTTGAGAAAAGCATGGAAGATATCAGGGTGACTTTTACTGCAGAGAAAAAAGAACAAGAAAACAAACAATCAGGCAGAAATGAAAAATGCAATAACTGAGATTTGAAACCAACTGCATGTAATGACCACAAAGATGGAAGAAGCAGTGGAACAAATAAGAGATATAGAAGATAAGATTATAGAAAATAATGAAGCTGAAAAAAAGAAAGAAAAATGATGGCTCACAAGAATAGCCTTAAGGAACTCAATGACTCTGTCGAATATACTAATAATGTTTGTCATAAGAGTTCCAGAAGAAGAAGAGAGAGAAAAGGAGGCAGGTTTATTTGAGGAAATAGTAGCTGAAATCTTCCCTAATGTTGGGAAGAATGCAGACATCCAGATCCAGGAGGCAAAGAGAACTTCTGCAAAAACAACAATAACAAACAAACAAAAACAGGCCAACATCAACACATACTGTAGTTAAATTTGAAAAATATAGTGATAAAGAAAAAAGTCATAAAAACAACAAGAAAAAAGAAATCCTTAACATAACAAAGAAAGACCCATAAGGCTAGCTGCAGATCTCTCCACAGAAACTTGGCAAGCCAGAGGGAAAAGCATGATATATTCAAAGTGCCTAATAGGAAAAAATCTGTAGCCAAGAATACTTTATCCAGCAAGGCTATCATTCAGAAAAGAAAGAGAGATAAAGAAGTTCCCAAACAAATTAAAACTAAAAGAGTTTGTGACCACTAAAGCAGCTTTGCAAGAACTATTAAAGGGGCCTCTTTGAGTGGGAAGGAAAAACCAAAAGTGACAAAGACTAGAAAGGAACAGAGAAAATATTCAGAAACAATGACAAAATAAGTAATATATTGGCACTGCATACATATATATCAAAAATTACTTTAAATGGAAATGAACTAAATGCTTCAATCAAAAGATATAGGGTGTCAGAATGGATAAAAAAAAAAAAAAAAGTATTGATATGCTTCCTGCTAGAGGCTCATTTTAGACCTAAAGACACCTGCAGATTGAAAGTGAGAGATAAGGAAATATTTACCATGCAAATGGATGTCAAAAGAAAGTCGGAGTAACAATACTTGTATCAGGCAATCTAGATATTAAACCAAAGTAGATCTCTGAACCATAATTAAGGGTACAATCCAACAAGAATATCTAACAATTATAAATATTTATACCCTCAACTTAGGAGCACCAAAATATATAAATCAATTAATAACAAAAAAATAGACAAATTTGATAATAATACAATAATAACACCCCACTCACAACAAGGGGCAGATCACCTAAGCAAAAACTCAGGGAAACAATGACTTTGAATGATACACTGGACCAGATGGACTTAACAGATATATTCAGAACATTTCATGCTAAAGCAGCATTCTCCAGTGTGCATGGGACATTCTCCAAAATAGATCACATACTATGTCACAAATCAGAACTCAATAAGTAAATAAAGATTGAGATCATATTTTCTGAACACAATGAAACTTGAAATTAACCACAAGAAAAAATTTGGAAGGACCACAAATATATAGAAGTTAAAGAATATGCTATAAAAGAATGAACAGGTTAACCAGGAACTTAAAGAAGAAATTAAAAAAAAATTATTTTTAAGTACATGGAAAATAAATGAAAATGAAACCACGACAATCCAAAACTTTGGCATGCAGCAAAAGCAGTCATAAGAGGAAAGTATATAGCAGTACAGGCCTACCCACCCACCCCCAAAAAAACAGCCATCAAAATAATGAAATTTTGCCATTTACAATGAAGAAGATGGAACTAGAGTTCATAATGCTAAGCAAAATAAGTCAGTCAGTGAAAGACAAATACCATATGATTTCACCCATATATGGAATTTAAGAAACAAAGCAAAAGAAAATAGGAGAAGGGAAGGAAAAATAAAGTAAGATAAAAACAGAGTGGGAGGCAAACCATAAGAGACTTTTAACTATAGGGAACAAACTGAGGGTTACTGGAAGGGGTGTGGGTGAGGGGATAGGGGAAATTGGTTGATGGGCATTAAGAAGGGCACTTGATGTAATGAACAGAGGGTGTTATATGCAACTGATGAATCAGTAAATTCTACCCCTGATACTAAAGAAACAAACAAACAAACAAAAAATGGAAAAATACAATACTACTTCTTCTTTTTTCTTCCTGCCTTAAATATAGTTACGATGGCTGGAATAACAGTAACCATTTTGTGATTGTGACAAAAAACTCAAGAGTATCTCAGTGACTTCATCCTAATGTCACTGAGTTACTAAACCACTAGCAACAACTTTATGTCTCTTATTATGTGAAAAAAGAAACAAACTATTTGTTTAAGCCACTACAGATGGATTTTCTCTTATAGCCTAAGGCAACTGTAATTGAAATTGCTAGTTAGTGTGGGGTAAGAATTCATTACAGGTCTGACTGAATATAATATTTATTTTCTTGATCTGTATCGTATACCATATACCGTAATTAGACACAATTTATAAATAGCATAGATTAAGTGCTAAGTGACTGGTACAGATTCTTTGTGGTATGCAACAGAAATGTAAATTCTGGTATAGTCAGCAAAGGCCTCTTCTAAGGATAGAGTAGTGTTGATAGAATGATGACAAGAGGACATTTCATGTCATAGAAAATGCATTAAAAAAACTGGTCATTACTTTTGCTTCAGCAATGATTTACTCCTATCCTCAGCTTCCTTCATGGGCCTTCCTTCACTCACTTCCCAAAGGAGCCCATATCCCTTGGCTCCATGAAATCAGTCATCTGAATTACCTCACAACTAAATAACAGCCTACAGTAGGCTGGGTACGTTACATAGAGCAGAGGGCAATGGAGGTTGTGGTAACCCCATCTGCTTTGTTGAGATTCTCCTGGGTAGGGATCAAAATGTGTACAGGAATGTCCATAAAGGGTTCAGCGATTTCTGTGGAACAGGTGTGTAGGGTCTCTTGAAAAATCTTCCAAATTGTCCGGGGACCAACATTCCTCAAAATCTTTACCTGGTCTGTCCCCCAATTAAGTCATTAGGCTTGGCCTTGCTTCTTTATGATTATCAGCCTCAGTTCCACAGTATCACCCCCAAAACTTCATGTCGCTGTAACTCAATAGCAGCTCTTAGATTCATACTAAGATACTTGTCCCCTACTCTGGGATTTAGCAGGGATGTGTGTCTTGGGTAAGAGGTAAAAAAGTAGGAAATAACCAAATTTTTGGTGCACATGCTTATCATTTTAAATGCTTCATTCTTTATATCATCATTACACCAAGCCTTTCAAAGCCTTACACCTTTCAAAATGGAAAATATTTCTTTTTCCAGCTTTATTAAGGAATAATTAACACAAAAAGTCGTATATATTTAAAGTGCACCATGTGATGATTTGATATACATACATATTGTGAAATGATTACTGTGACCAATTTCATTAACACATCCATTGTCTCATATAATTTTTCTCTTTTTGTGCTGAGAATGCTTATAATTTACTCTCAACAAAGTCCAAGTACAGAATACTGTGTAATTAACTAATTAATCATGCTAGATATTAGATACTCAGAACTTATCCATCTTAAAACTAAAAGTTTATACTCTTTAACTTACATCTCCCTATTTCCCACATCTTCCAGCCTCTGACAACCACCACCATTCCACTCTATGTTCCCATGAGATAGTTTTGTTTTTTCTTTTCTTTTCTTTTCTTTTCCTTTTCTTTTCTTTCCTTTTCAGATTCCACGTACAAGTGATACTACACAGTATTTTTCTTTTCCTGCCTGGCTTATTCCACTTACCATAATGCCCTCCAGGTTTACCTATGTTGTTGCAAATGGGAGGATTTCCTTATTATTCATGGATTAATTATATGTGTGTTTTTGTGTATATAGCATTTTCTTTATCTATTCATCCATCAATGGGCAGTCTGTTTCCACATCTTGGCTATTGTGAGTAATGCTGAAATGAACATGGAGGTGCAAATATTTCCTTAAGATACTAACATCATTTTCATTGGCTATATACCAAGAATGGGATTCCTACATTGTATGGTATCTCTATTTTCATTTTTTAGGAATCACATTACTGTTTTCAACAACTGCTGTACCAATTTATATTCCCACCATCAATACACAAAGGTTTTTCTCCACATCCTTACCAGCACTTGCTATTTCTTCTCTTTTTGAGTATAGCCATCCTGACAAGTGTGAGGTGACATCTCATTGTCAATTTTATTTGCATTTCCCTGACGACCACTGCTGTTGAGCACCTTTTAATATACCTGTTGGTCATTTGTGTTTTCTTTGGAGAAATGTATATTCAGGTCCTTTGTTTATTTTTTGATTGGGCATTTACTTGGTTGTTTGCTTATTGTATCCTTTCCCCATTGCGTGTTCTTTTTTTTTTTTCCCCAGATACTTTTATTTTATTTTTTCAGTGTTACAAGATTCATTGTTTATGTACCACACCCAGTGCTCCATGCAATACGTGCTCTCCTCAATACCCACCACAAGGCTCGCCCATCCCTTCACCCCCTCCCCTCCAAAACCCTCAGTCCCTTGCTCTGAGTTCATAGCCTCCCTGTTGCTTGAGTTCACAGCCTCTCTCACAGGTTCTTCACCCCTCCAATTTCCTCCAATTCATCCCTCCCTTCCCTCTCACAATGTCTTCCATGTTTTTCCTTATGCTCCACACGTAAGCGAGACCATATGATAATTGACTTTCTCCGCTTGACTTATTTCACTCAACATAATCTCTTCCAGTCCAGTCCATGTTAAAATAAAAGTTGGGTATTCAATCTTTCTGATGGAGGCATAATGTTCCATTGTATATATGGACCATATCGTCTTGATCCATTCATCTGTTGAAGGGCATCTTGGATCTTTTCAGTTTGGCGATTGTGGCCATTGCTGCTATGAACATTGGGGTACATGTGGCCCTTCTTTGTACTGCATCTGCATCTTTGGGGAAAATACCCATGAGTGCAATTTCAGGGTCATAGGGGAACTCTATTTTTAATTTCTTGAGGAATCTCCACACTGTTTTCCAAAGTGGCTGCACCAACTTGCATTTCCACCAACAGTGGAAGAGGATTCCCCTTTCTCCACATTCTCTCCAACATTTGTTGTTTACTGTCATGTTGATTTTGGCCATACTAACTGGCGTGAGGTGGTATCTCAGTGTGATTTTGATTTGAATCTCCCTGATGGCTAATGATGATGAACATTTTTTCATGTGTCTGTTAGCCATTTGTATGTCTTCTTTGGAGAAGTGTCTGTTCATGTCTTCTGCCCATTTTTTGACATGATTATCTGTTTTTTGAGAGTTGAGTTTGAGGAGTTCTTTATAGATCTTAGATATCAGACCTTTGTCTGTAGTGTCATT
>CM052901.1:59593460-59632165 GCA_028534135.1 Potos flavus
TGTCTAAAACTATAATTTGCAAATTTTACAATTATGTGTCTAGCTGTTTTTCTTGATTCGTTGATCTTGGTGGGTGTCCTTTCTGCCTCTAGAACACGAACACTTGCTCCATTCCCCAGGTTGGGGAAATTTTCATTCAGAATTTGGTCATCTCTATCTTCTAGTCTTCTGTCTTTCTCTACCCCCTCAGGGATTCCAATAATTCTGACATTGGTATGTTTCATGGCATCATTTATTTCCCTAAGTCTGTGCTCATGTTTCTTATGCAGTTTGTTCCAACCCTCCTCCTGATCTTTTCTCTCAACCATCTCATCCTCTAGATCACTAACTCTATCCTCTGTCTCCATAACTCTAGCTGTTAGACTATTTAGATTACATTGGATCTCACTGATAGCATTTGTAACCTCTGCCATACTGGCTCTCAGTTCTGTCCTTAGAGATTCTATGTTGTCATTAATGTTTACCTCCATCCTGGACATTGCCTGGATAATTGTTACCCTGAATTCCCTTTCTGACATACTGTTTATGTCCATGTCCAATAGTTCTGAGGGAGAGGGCACAGTCTCTGGGTTTTTCCTCTGTTGGGTGTTCCTCCTCCTAGTCATTTTGATGAGAGGTGGATGAGAGGATGTATAGCTGAATATATCACCCGCGATCCAGGCAGTGTGCACCCTGGAAGGTTTTGGAGCAATTGAAATTCACCACCAAAAGACAGAATAAAGATAAAAAAAGAGTGAGAAAGAGAAAAAAAAGAGATCCCAGCCATAATGGTCCCCAAAAATAAGATTTATAAAGTATTTAAACAAACATAATGACCAACAAAAATAAATGAGAAGAAATAAAAGAACCTAGTCAGAATGAACCTCAAGAATAAGGTTTATATAATACCAGAACAAAAGTAGATACAGAGAAACACTGAGAGATGGATAAGATGGGAGGGTGGTTATAACTCTTCCATATGTTGTATTAAGCCTCTAGCTGTAAGGTTAAGTAGTTTAAAAAAAATTTTAAAAAATCCCCAAGAAACATGAAAATGAGTAAAAAAAAAATGGAAAAGAAAGAAAAAAAACTTGTATCAATGAAATATACAGGTTTTGGGGTATTATTAGGGGCTTAATATATTGATTTCCCCTACTGCTGGGGTTTTATATTTTTATGGGGGACCTGTGGTCATTGTCCTCTTGCTTTTGGGTTGTCTTCTGGGGGAGGGGCCTGTCGCGTTCTTTTCCAGTCAATCTTGCTTGGGTTGAGTCGCCCTGCCCCCCAATCGAGGGGCTGCACTCTATGGAAAACAGTTTTTCAGGGTTCTGCTCTCTGGAGGTTTTCACACTTTTGCAGTTTTTTCGCCTATTCAGAGAGTCCAAGCAAGGAGTCTGCCCATACCCAGATCTCCGTGTCACAGAGAAGCCTCAGTCTGGTCCCCTCTGCTAGCTCAGCTCACAGTGCAGCCTGCCACAGGCGGTGCGCACCCCCAACCACCGTCCCAGCGGCCCACGAGGCCCTCAGTAGCCTCTGCTCCCTCCCTTGACCAAAGCCGCGAGGTCTAGGAAACTGGTTTCTGGAGGCTGCTGTCCCTGCAACTGATGTTCGGGATCCCAGTCTGCCCCGAGTGTGCTCAGATTCCTGCCCCAAGCAGCCGCGTTCTCTCCAGCCTCTGGGCGGTGGGTGCCTCTGGTTCTCCCCCTTGCGCGGGGCACAGGGCACGAGCCAACGGCTCTAACACGTACGGAGAGCCCACCACTCATCTTGCCTGCTGCTCTTTGTGTCTGGAGGCCCCGACGGCGCACTCCAGCAGCCTCCAGGCTGTGGAGCAGCTTTCTAAAAGTACCAATTTTGTGCTCCACTGCTCTGCAGCCTGCCGGGAGCCGGCCCCTCCCCCTGCGGTCTATCTTCCCATCGCTTTGGATTCACTTTTCTGCACGTCCTACCTTCTGGAAAGTGGTCGAGTTTCTGTTCCTAGAGTTGCTGTTCTTCCTCTCTTCTATCTCCTGCTAAGTTTGTAGTTGTTTAGAGTCGTTCGATAACTATGTAGCTGAACTTCTGGGATCAGACACTTTCTCTGCCTGCTACTCCTCCGCCATCTTGCTCCTCCCCCTCACTGAGTGTTCTTGAAAATTTTGTCAAATATTAACTGACCATATATACATGGGTTTATTTCTGAGCTCCCTATTTTGTTTCACTGGTTCATGTGCCTATTTTTGTGCAAATACCATACTATTTTTACCACTATAGCTCTTTAATATAGTTTGAAATTTAAAAAAAAAAAAAGTGTGATGCTTCCAGCTGTGTTCTTTGTCAAAATTGCTTTGGCCATGTAAGGTCTTTAATGATTTCATACAAATTTTAGGTTTTTTTTCTGTTATTGTGAAAAAAATACCATTGGAATTTTGAGTCAGGTCATGATTTTACCTGCTCACAGTCATTAGTTCTAAACTGTGAATTAGTGATTTGATAGCAGAGCTTAGTGGCCTAAAGGAATACAAATTTTAGTGATACACTTTCAAAGGTCTTTGCCTTTCTATGCTTCTTCAAGTTTGGTGCAATATGTTTTGAGAAGCATAATTTAAAGATTAGCAGGCAGAACCTTATGCAGCGTTATTGTGGACACAAATCACCTCTGCAATATTTACTGATGTAGATAGATAGTAGATATCAAACTTTTTGCTTTCTTCACATTTGTGAATTTGTGATGAAGAAGAATATAAAATTCCCAATAAGTTAAGCTTTCTAATGGTTGTTTTTTATTATGTGAAACAAAGTGTAATAATGAAATAATTTTTATGAATTTCGTTTGCAGTTAGCACATTGTTTTAATAAAAACAAATTCCAATTCTTTTGTGAACAAATGTGTATCATACACTGTTGGTACCCAAACAATATTTAATTTGGTTTGTGTAAGTGGTTTCCAGATCATCCAGATCTTATTAATTAAAAAAATTCTAATGAAAATAAGACAGAATATATCTGAAATATGTGACACCACTTTAACAGAGCACATTGTGAAAAACAAAACAAACGACAACAAAATGAAGCATGAGCATATTGAAAGATAGTAGGGAAAACATTAGGGAGTGTATGTAGATATTCGTTTTTATTTTACTTATCTTTATAGCTGCTCATCCTCAAAACTCCTTTCCTATATTTAGGAAATCTGTCTTTGTGTGAGTGTTGATAGAAGGTAGGAAGTCTGGGCCAATTGGATTTTCCTACATAGTACTATAGAAATGGAATGGTGGGGGCGCCTGGGTGGCTCAGTGGGTTAAAGCCTCTGCCTTCGGCTCAGGTCATGATCTCAGGGCCCTGGGATAGAGCCCCACCTAGAGCTCTCTGCTCAGTGGGGAGCCTGCTTCCCCCTCTTTCTCTGCCTGCCTCTCTGCCTACTTGTGATCTCTCTTTCTGTCAAATAAACAAATAAAATCTTGAAAAAAAAAAAAAAACAGAAATGGAATGGTGGCAAAGAAGCAGGGAATAATTAAGAATTGATTCCACAGGAGGAGGAGCAAGATGATAGAGAAGTAGGAGACCCTATCTTAACTGGTCCCCTGAATTGAGCTAAATATCTACTAGAACACTCCGAACACCCATGAAATAGGTTGAGTTGTAAGATTATACACTTCTGGATCTTTACGGGAGCAGGAGATCATCAGTGGAGAGGTAAAGCAGAGTGGGAGCACTCAGACTGATATCAGAGGATAAACAGAAGGGGGAGGGAGCCACCAGAAGTGACCCATTGGAAAGTAATACCCCAATATGAAAGTGCCCTGTGTTTGGGGACCAGCATTGACTTGGAGTCTGGTTAAAAACAGTCAAAAAGAACAAAGGGTCTTAAGGGGCAAATGGTGGAATCAGGTGGCCACAGGCACAGACCTAAGTCCACGGTCCCAAGGTGGTCGCAGCCAGCACCCACTCGCACCTGAGAGAGCCAGGGGGGCTCCTGTCGGTTGTCCCTGAGCTCACGTCTTTCTGCTGCTTGCATCACTGCTGGGGCTGCATGCACCCCTGCCCACACCTGAGAGAGCCTGGCACAGGCTTCTGCCCGAGGTCCCTGGGTCTGCAGCCTGCCACAACCTGCGCCACTGCCTTCTGCGACCTGCACCACGGCCAGGTCCGAACGCACCCGGCATGGGCGTAGTCTCCAGACAGCAGTCCTGGCAACTTGCGTAGACCAATATCACTCCCAATTTTAGATGCACAGGGTGCCGACACAAGCGGGGTCCTTGGATGACCACTGAGATGGCGGCTGAGGGTTTACACCACCTGTGGGAGGTTGCAGTGTTCAGCGGACTTTGCAGAGGGGGAGTCTGTGTGTTCTAGACCATCCAGAGAGGAGAAGACTGAGGCTTCTCTCTGAGGCAGAGATCTGGGTGCAGTTTACTTTACACTAACCCTCCAAAAAGCCACAAAAGCCAACAAAGAACAAAACCCTCCAGAGAACAAAAGCCAGAAAAACCGATTTCCACAGAGCCATGCCCCTTGATAGGGGGCAGGACGAGTCAACCCAGGCAAGATTGACTGAAAAACAATGCAGCAGGTCCCTACCCCAGAAAACAACCCAAAAGAACAAAAGGACAATAATCATAAGGTCCCCATAAAACTATAAAACCCCAACATCAAGGGAAAACAATATGTAAAGCTCGTGGTATTGACCCAAAACCTGTATATTTCATAGACACAACTTTTTTTTAATTCATTCTCACGATTCTTCTTTTATTTTTTTAACCTACTTACCATTTCAAATAGATGTTTAATACAACATATTACATAATAACTTTTTAACTTGAACTTTTTTCATACATATACTGGGGTATCTTTTTCTTTTTCTTTTTTTAAATATATATAGATATAAGCTTCAAGGTAATCCTTTTTCCCTATTCAATACTACCCATATATATAAGCCAGGTTTAATTTCGCTGTGTCTCTGGAAAGTTGAGTCCTTTAACCAAGATAAAATGATACACCCAGGAGGAACTGAAATAACCTTCCTCGCCCACATCAAGGGTTTATAACCACCTTCCCTCTTATCCTTTTGCCAGTGTTTCTGTGTATTTGTTTTTGTTTTTGTGTTTTGTATTATATAATCTTATTCTTGGGGTTCATTTTGGCTGGGTTTTTCTTATTTCTTTCTTTCCTGTCTTTCACTTTTCTCAGTTTTTGTTTGTTCATTTTTGAGAAATTAACAAAGAAACAAGAACGTTGAATGACATATTGGACCAGGTGGACCTCGTAGATATATACAGAACATTCTGCCCTAAAACAACAGAATACTCATTTATCTCGAGTGCACACAGAACTTTCTCCAGAATAGACCACATACTGGAGAAGATATATGCAAATGACACTCCAGACAAAGGAAGAACAGAGTGGAGATTACTTAGGTTACTAGGTTTTGTGGACAGGTCTGAGGTTACTGTGATGGTCGTTCCTCTGTATGTACAGAATCTCTTCCCCATAGCTGCCCTTAAGACCTCCTGTCTGAATTTATGATTTGCGAATCTCAGAATTAAGTGTCTGGAGGTCTTTGTAGACTCGTTGATCTTGGGGGGGGGGTCCTCTCTGCCTCTAGGACCGTAACGCTTGTTCCATTCCCCAGATTGGGGAAATTTTCATCCAGTATTTGTTCAACTATATCTACTAGTCTATGTTATATTTATATAATGGAATATTAAAAAGCCATCAGAAAGGATGAATACCCAACTTTTGTATCAAATTGGGCAGGACTGGAGAAGATTATGGTGAGTGAAAATAAGTCAAGCAGAGAATGTCAATTATCATATGGTTTCACTTACTTGTGGAACATAAGATATAACATGGAGGATATTAGGAGAAGAAAAGGAAAAGTGAATTGGGGTAAATCGGAGGGGGAGATGAAGCATATGCGACTGTGGACATTGAGAAACAAACTGAGGGTTTTGGAGGGGAAGAGGGTGGGAGGATGGGTGAGCTTGGTGATGGGTATTAAGAAGGGCAATTTTTTTAAATTTTTATTATATTTTTTTCAGTGTTCCAAGATTCATTGTTCAGGCACCAAACCCAGAGCTCCATGCAATAAGTGCCCTCCTCTCATCCTTTCTGATGGAGACATAATATTCCATTTTATATGTGGACCATATCTTCTTTATCCATTTGTCTACTGAAAGGCATCATGACTCTTTCCACAATTTGGCGACTGTGGCCATTGATGCTATGAATATTGGGGTACATGTGGTTCTTATTTTCACTACATCAGTATTGTTGGGGTAAATACCCAGTAGTACAATGGCAGGGTCATAGGATAGCTCTTTTTATTAACTTCTTTAGGAATATCCACACTGTTTTGAAAGTGGCTGCACCAACTTGCATTCCCACCAACAGTGGACGAGGGTTCCCCTTTCTTCACATCCTCTCCAACACTTGTTTACTGTCTTGTTGATTTTGGCCATTCTAACTGGTGTAAGGTGGTATCTCAATGGGGTTTTGATTTGAATCTTCCTGATGGCTAATGATGATGAATTTTTTTGATGTGTCTGTTAGCCATTTGTATGTCTTCTTTGGAGAAGTGTCTGTTCATGTCTTCTGCTCATTTTTTTGACGTAATTATCTATTCTTTGCATTTGAGTTTGAGGAGTTCTTTGTAGGTCTCGGATATCATGTAGTGTAACTTGTGAATATCTTCTCCCATTCTGTGGGTTCCCTGTTTGTTTTGTTGACTGTTCCCTTTGCTGTGCGGAAGCCTTTTATCTTGATTAAGTCCCAAAAGTCATTTTTGCTTTTGTTTCCTTTGCCTTTGGAGACACGTCTGGAAAGAAGTTGCTGTGGCTGATTTTGAAGAGGGTACTGCCTATGTTCTCCTCTTGGATTTTGATAGATTCCTGTCTCTCATTGAGGTCCTTTATCCATTTCGAGTTTATCCTTGTGTATGGTGTAAGAGAATGGTCAGGTTTCATTCTTCTATATATAGCTGTCCAATTTGCCCAACACCATTTATTGAAGAGACTGTCTTTTTTCCACTGAACCTTTTTTCCTGCTTTGCCAAAGATTATTTGTCCATAGAGTTATGGGTCCATATCTGGGAGCTCTACTCTATTCCATTTGTCTATGTGTCTATTTTTGTGCCAGTACCATGGTATCTTGGTGATCCCAGCTTTGTAATAAGGTTTGAAGTCAGGCAAAATGTTGCCCCCAGCTTTTTTATTCTTTCTCAACATTTCACTAACAATTCCACGTCTTTTCTGGTTCCAAACAAATTTTAGGATTGTTTGTTCCAGCACTTTGAAAAATGCCGGTGGAATTTTGATCGGGATGGGATTGAACGTACAGATTGCTCTGGGCAGTATAGACGTTTTAACAATGTTTATTCTTCCGATCCATGAGTATGGAAGGCTTTTCCATCTTTTTGTGTCTTCTTTAATTTCTTTCATGAGTGTTCTGTAGTTCCTTGAGTACAGATCTTTTACTTCTTTGGTTAGGTTTATTCCAAGGTATCTTATGGTTCTTCATGCTGTAGTAAATCAAATCGATTCTCTAATTTCCCTTTCCATATTTTCATTGTTAGTGTATAAGAAAGAAACAGATTTCTCTACGTTGATTTTGTATCCTGCCACATTACTGAATTGCTGTATGAGTTCTAGTAGTTTGGGGGTGGAGTCCTTTGGGTTTCCCATATAAAATATCATGTCATCTGCGAAGAGAGTTTGACTTCTTCTTTGCCAATATGAATACCTTTAATTTCTTTTTGTTGTCTGATTGCTATTGCTATCATAGACTTGTAGTAGTGTGTCAAACATAGTATGTTGTACAACATAGACTTGTAGTACTATGTTGAAAAAGAGTGGCGTGGGTGGGCATCCTTGTTGTGTTCCTGATCTCAAAGGGAATGCTGTCAACTTTTCCCCATTGAGAATAATATTCACTGTGACCTTTTCATTGATAGATTTCATGAAGTTAAGGAATGTTCCCTCCATCCATATTCTTTGAAGAGTTTTAATCAGGAATGGATGCTGTATTTTGTCCAATGCTTTTTCTGCATCAATAAAGAGGACCATGTGGTTCTTCTCTCTTCTCTTATTGGTTTGTTCTATCACACTGATTGATTTGTAATGTTGAACCACCCTTGCATCCCAGGGATAAATCCCACCTGGTCATGGTGGATAATCTTTTTAATGTAATGTTCGATCCTATTAGCTAGGACCTTGTTGAGAATCTTGGCATCTATGTTCATCAAAGATAGTGGTCTGAAATTCTACTTTTGATGGGGTCTTTGACTGGTTTGGGAATCAGGGTAATACTGGGTTCATAGAAAGAGTCTGGAAGTTTTCCTTCTGTTTTTATTTTTTGAAACAGCTTCAGGAGAATAGGTATTATTTCTTCTTTGAATGGTAGAATTCCCCAGGAATTCCATCAAGACATGGGCTCTTGTTTTTTGGGAGGTTATGATCACTGCTTCAATCTTGTTACTAGATATAGATCTGTTCAGATTGTCAGTGTCTTCCTGTTTCCGTCTTGGGATTTTAAAGGCTTCCAGGAATGCAACCATTTCTTCTAGGTTGCTTAACTTATTGGCGTATAGCTGTTGATAAAAATTTCTGATGATTGTTTCTATTTTCTTGGTGTTATTCATGATCTCTCCCCTTTCATTCATAATTTTATTAATTTGGATCCTCTCTGTTTTCTTTTGGGTTAGTTTGGCCAGTGTTTTATCAGTCTTCTTGATTCTCTCAAAAAAAAAAAAAAAAAACAAACCCAACTTCTGGTTTCGTTGATGTGTTCTATTGTATCTCTAGGTTCTAGCTCATTGATCTCTGCTCTAATCTTGATTATTTCTCTTTTTTTGCATGGGGTTGGCTTAACTCGTTTTCAATTTTCCAGTTCTTTAAGGTGTAAAGAGAGCTGCTGTATTTGGGTTTTTCAAGTTTTTGGAGTGAGGCTTGGATGGCTTTGTATTTCCCCCATAGGACTGCCTTTTCCGTATCCCATAGGTTTAGGACCAATGTGTCTTCATTCTCATTCATTTCCATGGATTTTTTAAGTTCTTCTTTGATTTCCTGGTTGATCCAAAAATTCTTGAGCAGGTTGTTCTTTAGCCTCCAAGAGTTTGAATTCCTTCCAAATATTTTCTTGTGGTTGAGTTCCAGTTACAAAGCATTATGGTCTGAGAACATGCAGGGAATCATCTCAATCTTCTGCTATCAGTTGAACCCAGACTTGTGACCCAGGATGTGGTCTATTCTGGGGAAGTTCCATGTGCACTCTAGAAGAATGAGTATTCTGTTGCTTTAGGGTGGAATGTTCTGTATATATCTATGAGGTCCATTTGGTTCAGGGTGTCATTCAAAGCTCTTGTTTCTTTTTTGATTCTCTGCTTGATTGATCTGTCTGTTACTGAGAGTGGTGTGTTAGGATCCCCTACTATTAATGTATTCATATCAATATGACTCCTTATTTTTATTAACATTTGGATTATGTAGTTGGCTGCTCCTATATTGGGGGCATAATATTTACAATTGTTAGATCTTTTGGTGGATAGACCCTTTGAGAATGATGTGGTGCCCTTCTGCATCTCTGACTATAGTCTTCAGCTTAAAATCTAATTTATATGATATGAGAATCACTACCCCAGATTTCTTTTGAGGCCCCTTGGCTTGAAAGATGTTTCTCCATCCCTTCATTTTCAGTCTGGATGTATCTCTAGGTTCCAAATGTGTCTCTTGTAAACAGCATATGGACGGGTCCTGTTGTTTTATCCAGTCTGCCACCCTGTGCTGTTTTATGGGAGCATTTAGGCCATTCACGTTAAGAGTGATTACTGAAAGATAAATTTTTATTGACACCATGTTGCCTGTGAAGTCCTTGCTTCTATAGATTGTATCTGTAAGTTTCTGTTCTATGTCACTCTTAGGTTCTTTCTTCTTTTATAGAACCTCCCCTTAATATTTCTTGTAGTGCCGGCTTGGTGGTCACATACTCTTTTAAACCTTGCTGGTCTTGGAAGCTCTTTATCTCTCCAAACCCCTGATGTTGGGGTTTTGAAGTTTTATGGGGACCATGTGGTTATTGTCCTCTTGCTTTTGGCTGGTGTTTTGGGGGAAGGGCCTGCCTCATTGTTTTCCAGTCAACCTTGCGTGGGTTGTGTCACCCTGCCCCCCAATCAAGGGGCTGGGCTCTGTGGAAACGGTTTTTCAGGCTTTTGCTCTCTGGAGGCTTTTGTTCTTTGGTGGGTTTTTGCAGCTTTTCAGAGGGTGAAAGCAAAGAATCTGCCTGTACCCAGACCTCCGCCTCTGAGAGAAGCCTCAGTCTTCTCCCCTCTGGGTGGTCCAGAACACACGGATTCCCCCTCTTCAAACTCTGTTGCACAGCACAGCCTCCCACAGGTGGTGCATACCCCCAGCCACCATCCCAGTGGTCACCTGAGGCCCCAGAGAGGCTAGTCTCTGCACCCCTGTGCCACTAAAACCGAGAGTGAGGTTGGTCTAGGGAGCCCATTTCTGGTAGCTGCCATTGCTGGGACTTCTTTCTGGGGTCCAGGCCCACGCTGGGTGCCCTCAGACCCCATTGGTCACGCAGGCCACGGAGGGATTCTGGCCTGTCATTGTGCTGTGTTCTTTCAGGCACAGGCTGGGAGCACTCAGACCCTGAGGTAGAATGCAGAGGGCCGAGTTCCTTGAGACTGCTGGCTGGTGCCCACACCAGGCTGTCTTAGGCACTTGCGGGAGTGGGTCCAGGCCGAATGGTGGTGCAAGCAGCAGAAAGCCGCAGGCTCATGGACCTTGGACTGGACCCCCTGCCGGTCTCTCTCTGAGGCTGTTGGTTGCCTGTGGTGGTGTCCTTCCTGGAAACGTGGGCTAAGCCTGTGCCTATGTCCACCTGATTCCACTAGTTGCCCCTTAAGATCTTTTACTCTTTTTGAGTGTTTTTAATCAGACTCCAAGTTAATGCAGGTCCCCAATCACAGGGCGGGGCTAAAGGCAGGGTTTACAGTCTTTGGTGGTTAGGGGTTCTGTATTCCTTAATGGAGTTAGCCTTGCTCTGCTCTTTCAGGTGGAACAGAAATACTGGTGTAATTCCACTTTTTTTTTTTTTTTTTGCTTTTGTTTTCAAATCCAGAAAGTCATTGCCAAGACCAATGTCTAGAAACTAATACTTTTTTTTCTAGGAATTTTATGGCTTCAGGTCTTATATTTCACTCTATACTTCACTTTTAGAAGTTTCATTTTTTTATATGTTAGGATAGTGTTTGTTTTTTTCAGAGAAGGATTTTTTTTTTTTTATATCAGAAGTTTGGAAACAATTTAAATTTCTATCAATTAAGAACTATCCTGAGTTATCTAAGCCATATTAAAATGATTAAGAATATTGATGTTCATTTGAGTCTCTGAATTTACTGTTCCCCTTGCAGCCATATGCCCCCTCTCCCCACATTTCTCAACACTCTTTCCATTAAGTCAGGGCATGTGATTATTATGAATAATGAGTATTGAGCAGATAGTGGTAAATTTTTTGAATGTGGTTATCCAGCTTTTGCAACATGATTTATTGAAGGGACTATCTCACCTTATTGAATATTCTTTGCTCCTTTATCATAAATTAATTGACCATATTTGCATGGGTTTATTTCTGAATTTTCTGTTTTGTTCTATTGATCTATGTGTCTATTTTTTGCCAGTATCATACTGTTTTGAGTGCTACAGCTTTGTAATATAATTTGAAGTCCAGAATTGTAAAGCCTTCAGTTTTCCTTTTCTTTTTTTAAATTGCTTTGGGTCTTTGGAATATTTTGTGGTTCCAAACAAATGGTAAGATTTTTTTGTTTTAGTTCTGTGGAAAATGCTGGTGGTGTTTTGATAGGGATTGCATTAAATGTGAAGATTGCTTTGGGTAGTATAGATATTATAACAATATTTGTTCTTCCAACCATGAACATGAAAGTGTCTTTTCATTTCTTAGTGTCATCTTCAATTTCTTTCATAAGTGTTTTACAGATCTTTCGTCTCTTTGGTTAGGTTTATTTGTATGTATCTTATTATTTTTGGTGCAATTTTAAATAGGGTTATTTTCTTAATTTTTCTCTCTCTGCTCCTTCCATTATTGGTGTATAGAAATGCAACAGATTTCTATACATTGATTTTGTATCTTGTGTCTTTACTGAATTTGTTTATCAGTTCTAGAAGTTTTCTTGTAGAGTCATTCAGGTTTTATATATACAGTATCATGTCACCTGCAAATAGTGAAAGTTTTACTTCCTCCTTACTGATTTGGATATCTTTTATTTCTTTTTGTTTTCTGATTGCTGTGGTTAGGACTTCCCATACTATGTTGAATAAAAGTGGTGAGGACTGCTTGAATTCCTTAGTTGGGTAAGTTTTGGATTCTTGATTTTGGCTCAGGTCATGATCTCAGGGTCATGAGTTGAGCCCTCATTGGGCTCCATGCTCAGTAATGAGTGTTCTTGAGATTCTCTCCCTTTCCCTTTGCTTGTACCCCTGCTCATGCTCAATCTCTCTCTCAAAAATAAATAAAATAAATCCTTAAGAAATAAACAAAAAAAGTGGTGACAGTGGACATCCTTGTTTTTCTTTTGAACTTAGGGGGGAAAAATCTCAGTTTTTCCTTATTAAGGGTGTTGGCTGTGGATTTTTCATATATGGCCTTTATTGCATTGAGGTATGTTCCCTCTACACTTAATTTGTTGAGAGTTTTTATCATTAATTAACGTGTACTTTTTCAAATGCTTTTTCTGTATCTATTGAAATGATCATGTGATTCTTATCCTTTCTCTGAGTGATGTATCACATTTTTCTTACTATATGTTGATGTGGACCTCCTTTGGTTGAGTTTTGGGGGGCTCTCTGTGCCTCCTGAATTTGAATTATGTTTCCTTCCACAGATTTGTGAAATTTTCAGCTATTATTTATTCAAATAAATTTTCTATCCCCCCTTCTTCCAGGAGCCCTGTAATGTGAATGTTATTCATCTTAACTGTGTCACAGAGTTTCAGTCTATTCTTTTTTTTAATTTTTTTTCCATTTTGCTGTCCAGCTTGGTCGCTTTCCATTACCTTGTCTTCCTAATCATTGATTTGTTCCATATATTCTAATGTGGTGTTGATTCCTTTTTGTGGATTTTTAAAAATTCAGTTATTAAATTCTTCCTGTCTGACTGGTCCTTTTTTATATTTCCAATCTTTTTGTTGAAATTCTCACTGAGTTCTTCCACTTATTTCTCAAGTTCAGTGAGTGTCTTTATGACCACTACTTTGTATTCTTATCAGACATATTGTTTATCTCCATCGTATTTAGCTGTGTTACTGTGATTTTTCTCTTTTTCTTCCATTTAGTACACATTGCTCCTTCTCTTTATCTTTTTCTATTTCTCTTTGCTTGTTTCTATGTCTTAAATAGGTCAGCTATGTCACCTGGTCTCAAAAGTAGTGATCTTGTGTAGATGAGACCATTGTTATATGGTGCCCTATAGAATGGTTCCTCTTGGTCACTAGAACCAGGCATTCCTAGATGTACTTTGTGTGGCCTGTGTGTGCCTTCCTATTGTGTCTGAGACATGATTGCCTTCATCCAAGATGATGCAAAAAACCTGATTTGCCTGCTGTGGGGACAATGGGTGAGGTTTGTTCCCAATGCTGTTGAGAGGCAGGGCGTCAGCCACCACAGTCTCATTGGTAGACAAGGCTGACAGCAAGTTTAGCTGTCTGCAATTCTCTTCTCTGCCACAGCTGTACGTTTACTAAATGGTAGGAGACTGCATGCTAGATGTGGTGGGTCAGAAACTGCTCTTGAAGGATGCTTGCTGAGGCAGGTGAGTTGGATGAGGCAGGTACACAGGGGAATGCTGAGACAGAGCATGTGGTGTTAGTTTCTGTAAGCATCCAACTATCTAGGCTGGGGGAAAGGAATAAAAATGGCAACCACCAGCTCTTGGCCACCAGTAGCATTTTTTTAAGATTTTATTTATTTATTTGACAGAGAGAAAGAGATCACAGGTAGGCAGAGAGGCAGGCAGAGGGAGAGGGGGAGGCTGAGCAGAGAGCCCGATGCAGGGCTCGATCCCAGGTCCCTGAGGCCATGACCTGAGCCAAAAGCAGAGGCTTTAACCCACTGAGCCACCCAGGCACCCAACACCAGTAGCAGTTTTGTTCCCAGGGAATTCTCCTGCAGATCCCTGCCCTTCAAGAATCAATAAATCTTGTGTTAATACACAATAGTTTTCTGTGTGTGTGTGTGTGTGTGTGTGTGTGTGTGTGTGTGTGTGTGTTTTCCCCAACTGCTGGTTCTGTGCTGTGTTTCAGGCTGAGTTATTTGGTAATCTGTCTCTTTATGGGTGGGGATTCAGCTTCCTAACACCTTCTGTTCTCCTGGAGTTAAGCCAGCTGATTTTAAAGCTCTGAAATTCAAGTGCCACCGTTTTTTTCAAAGCCAGATGTTATAAGAACTCATCTTCTCAGTACAGTTCTCTAGTGTCAGGCGTGCTGGCTGTGGGGTCTGATCCTCTTGCTTTTTGTATTTGTTATATCCCTCCTGTTTGTGATTAGTCGTACTGGAGGTTTGGTTCTGAATCACATCTCTGTCCCTTCTATCCTATTGATATTTCCTTCTCTCTACAATTAGCTTTGGAAAGTTTGTTCTGCCATTCTTCAGGTCATTTTTAGAGTCAGTCACATAGATGTAGTTGTTACCTCAGTGTGTCTGTGGGACAAGGTGAGCTCAGAATCTTACTCTGCTATCTTTCCTGAGTCTCACTTTTGATATTTATGTGTGTGTGTGTGTGTGTGCATGATACTTGTTTGTTCAGGAGTGTATGCTTTCATTTCCATGCATTTGTGTATTTTCCAGTGTTCTTCCTATTATTGATATCCACTTCCATACAATAGTAATTAGAAAATATATCTTGTATAATTTCTAACTTCTTGAATTTTTTGGGACTTGTCTTGTAGGCAATATGCATTTTTTCTTAAAAATTATCAGTAGCACCAAGAACCATAAGATACATGGCAAAGAAGCAAAGAAGTAAAGGATCTGTACTCAAGGAACTACAGAACGTTCATGAAAGAAATTGAAGAAGACACAAAAGGGTGGAAAAACATTCCATGTTCATGGACTGGAAGAATAAACATTATTGAAATGTCTATAGTGCCCAGAGTAATCTATACTTTCAACACCATCCCGATCAAAATTCCACTGGCATTTTTCGAAGGGCTCGAACAAATAATCCTACAATTTGTTTGGAACCAGAAAAGACCCCGAATTGCTAAGGAAATGTTGAAAAACAAAAACAAAGTTGGGAGTATCACGTTGCCTGATTTCAAGCTTTACTACAAAGCTGGGATCATCAAGACAGCATGGTACTGGCACAAAAACAGACACATAGACCAGTGGAACAGAGTAGAGAGCCCAGATATGGACCTGCAACTCTATGGTCAAATAATCTTCAACAAAGCAGGAAAAAATATCCGGTAGAAAAGGACAGTCTCTTCAATAAATGGTGCTGGGAAAATTGGACAGCTATATATACAAGAATGAAACTTGACCATTCTCTTACACCATACACAAAGATAAACTTGAAATGGATGAAAGACCTCAACGTGAGGCAGGAATCTATCAAAATCCTAGAGAAGAATATAGGCAGTAATCTCTTCGACATCAGCCACAACAACTTCTTTCAGGACATGTCTCCAAAGATAAAGGGAACAAAAGAAAAAATGAACTTTTGGGATTTCATCAAGATAAAAAGTGATTTTTGTTTGTATTTGGAAAGATGGTGGAGAAGTAGGAGACCCTGTTACAACTGGTCCCCCAAAGTGAGCTGGGTATCTACCAGAACATGCTGAACACCCAAGAAATCAGCCTGAGAAGTGAGATTATTCACTTAAGGATCGCTACAGGAGCAGAAGGCAGCAGTGAAGAGGTAAAGCAGAGTGAGAACACTTGGACCTCTATTGGAGGATAAACAGAAGGGGGAGGGAACAACCAGAAGTGACCCAAGGAAAGTAATACCCCAAACGAAAGTGTTGTGTAGTTGGGGACCAGCATTAACTTGGAGTCTGGTTAAAAATACTCAAAAAGAGCAAAAGATCTAAGGAGCAACTAGTGGAAGTGGGTGGTCAAGGGCAAGGGCCTAATCCCACGTTCCCAGGAAGGACACCACTACGGGCGACCACCCGCATCAAAGACAGACCAGCACAGGGTCCAGCATGAGATCCATGAACTTGCGGCTTTCCTCTACTTGCACCACTTCGTGGGCTAGCTGCATTCCTGCAAGTGCCTAAGAGAGCGTGGTGTGAGCCTTAGCCAGTAGTCTCTAAGACCTCGGTCATCCATCTCCAGCCCCAGGGTCTGGGTGCTCCCAGCCCACGCCTGAGAGAACACAGCCAAACTCGGGCAGGAATCTGACCTCACTTGGGGTGGGCCAGGAGCCCAGAGAGCAGTCCCAGCAACAACGGCCACTGAAAGCAAGTTTCCCAGACCAATATCACTCGTGGCTTTAGTGGCATGGGATTGCAGAGGTGAGCAGGGCCCTCACTGGGATACTGGACAGGGGCTGGGGAGGCTGCAGTGTGAGCAGAGTTTGCAGAGAGGGAGTCTGTGTGTTCTGGACCACCGAAAGGGGAACAGACTGAGGCTTCTCTCGGAGGCAGAGGTCTGGGTATGGGCACATTCTTTGCTCAGACCCTCCAAAAACCGCAAAAAGCCACAAAAGAACAAAGACCTCTAGAGAGTAAAAGCCTGAAAAAACCCGTTTCCACAGAGTCCAGGCCCATGATAGCCTGCAAGGCCACTCAACACAAGCAAGACTGACTGAAAAAAAACACGGCAGGCCCCTCCCCCAGAAGACAAGCCAAAAGCCAGAGGACAGGGTCCTCATAAAACTGTAAAACCCCAACATCAGGGGAAAACAATGTATTAAGCTCCTGATATTGCCTGAAAACTTGTGTATTTCATAGACACAAGTTTTTTCTTTCTTTCTTTTTTTTGATTCGTTCTCATGATTCTTGGTCTTTTAATTTTTTTAAACTACTTAACATTACAACTAGAGGCTTAATACAGCAATACACCCAGGAAGATCTGAAATAACCTTCCTCAACCACTCTCCCATCTTATCCTTCTTTCAGTGTTTCTATGTATTTGTTTTGTTCTGGTACTATATAAATCTTAGTCTTGGGGTTCATTCTGACTAGGTTGTTTTATTTCTTGTAATTCACTTTTGTAGGTCTTTATGTTTGTTCGTGTTTGTTTATATACCTTTAAATCTTATACAATTTATAATTAAATATAATTAAATTTAAAATTAAATCTTATATAAATCTTATTTTCGGGGCTCATTTTGGCTAGAATTTCTTTTTTCTTTTCTCTCTCTCTTTTTATCTTTTTTCTTTCTTTCTTTTTGCTCTGAAACTTTCCAGTGTGTGCCTTGCCTGGATTGTTGGTGATAGATTCAGCTATACGTCCACTCAACCACTTCCCATCAAAATGACTAGAAGGAGGAAGACCCAATAGAGGAAAAACCCAGAGATGGCGCCCTCTCCCTCAGAACTATTAGATATAGACATAAACAGTATGTCAGAAAGGGAATTCAGTGTAACAATATCCACGCAATGGCTAGAATGGAGAAAAACATTAATGAAAACAGAATCTCTAAGGGCGGAGTTGAGTACCAATATGGCTGATGTTAAAACGCTATCAATGAGATCCAATCTAATCTAAATAGTCTAACAGCTCAGGTAACTGAGAAGGAGGATAGAATTAGTGATTGAGAGGACAACATGGTAGAGAAGAAAGATCAGGAGGAGGGCTGGAACAAACTGCTTAGGAACCATGAGAATAGACTTAGGGAAATAAACGATGACATGAAACGTTCCCATGTCAGAATTATTGAAATCTCTGAGGTGATGGAGAAAGACAGAAAACAAGAAGATATAGCTGAACAAATCCTGGATGAAAATTTCCCCAATATGGGGAATGGAACAAGTGTTCATGTCCTAGAGGAAGAAAGGACACCCTCCAAGATCGAGTCTAGAAAGACACTCAGACACATAATTGTGAAATTTGTGAATTATAATTTTAGACAAGAGGTCCTGAGGGCTGCTAGGGAGAAGATATTCCTTACATAAAGAGGAAGACCCATCAGAATAACGTCAGATCTGTCCACAGAAACCTGGCAAGCCAGAAAGGGATGGCATGATATATTCAGGGCACTAAATGAGAAGAACATGAAGCAAAAAATCTTTTATCCAGCAAGACTGACATTCAAAATGGATGGAGAGATAAAGAGCTTCCCAGACCAGCAAGGCTTAAAAGAGTATGTGACCAGTAAGCCAAAACTACAAGAAATATTAAGAGGGTTCTATAAAAGTAGAAAGAACCCATGAGTGACACAGAACAGAAACTTACAATCTATAGAAACAAGGACTTCACAGGCAACAAGATGTAAATAAAAACTTATCTTTCAATAATCACTCTTAATGTGAATAGCATAAATGCTCCCATAAAATGACACAGGTTTGCAACCTGGATAAAACGACAGGACCCGTCCATATGCTGTCTACAAGAGACACATTTGGAACCTAAAGATACATCCAGACTGAAAGTGAAGGGATGGAGAACCATATTTCATGCCAACAGGCCTCAAAGGAAAGCTGGGGTAGCAATTATCATATCAGATAAATTAGAATTTAAGCTGAAGACTATAGTCAGAGATACAGAAGGACACAACATCATTCTTAAAGGGTCTGTCTTCCAAGAAAATCTAAAAATTGTAAACATATATGCCTCCAATATAGGAGCAGCCAACAACATATTCCAACTGTTAATCAAAATAAAGAGTCATATCGACATGAATACATTAATTGTAGGAGATCTTAGCACACCACGCTTAGTAACAGACAGATTATCCAAACAGAAAATCAGTAAAGAAACAAGAGCTTTGAATGACACAATGGATGAAACGGACTTCGTAGATATATATAGAACACTCCACCCTAAATCAACAGAATACTCATTCTTCTCAAGCGCACATGGAGCTTTCTCCAGAACAGACCTATACTGGGTCACAAATCAGGACGCAACCGATACCAAAAGCTTGAGATGATTCCCTGCATATTCTCAGACCACATTGCTTTGAAACTGGAACTCAATCACAAGAAAAGTTTGGAAGGAATTCAAACACTTGGAGGCTAAAGACCAACCTGCTCAAGAATGTTTGGATCAACCAGGAAATCAAAGATGAACTTAAACAATCCATGGAAACCACAGAGAATGAAGACACATTGGCCCAAAACTTTTGGGATACGGCAAAGGCGGTCCTAAGGGGGAAATACATAGTCATCCAAGCCTCACACAAAAAAATTGAAAAACCCCGAATACACCAGCTCTCTTTACACCTTAAAGAACTGGAAAATCAACACCAAATTAAGCCAACCCCACACACAAGTAGGGAAATAATCAAGATTAGAGCAGAGATCAACGAGTTAGAAACTGGAGAAACAGTAGAACGTTTCAACGAATCCAGAAGTTGTTTTTTTGAAAGAATCAATAAGATCGATAACCCACTGGCCAAACTCATCCGAAAGAATAGAGAGAGGACCCAAATTAACAAAACTATGAATGAAAGGGGAGAGATCACAACTAATCCAAAGGAAATAGAAACAATCATCAGAAATTATGATCAACAGCTCTATGCCAATAAGTTAAACAACCTAGAAGAAGTGGATGCATTGCTGGAAACCTATAAAATTCCAAGACTGAAACACGAACTTTGACAACCTGAATAGACCAATATCTCGTAACGAGGTTGAAGCAGTGATCAAAAACCTACCAAAAAACAAGAGTCCAGGACCTGACGGATTCCCTGGGGAATGCTACTAAACATTCAAGGAAGAAATAATACCTATTCTCCTGAAACTGTTTCAAAAAGTGGAAACAGAAGGAAAACTTCCAGACTCTTTTTATGAAGCCAGCATTACCCTGATCCTCAAACCAGGCAAAGACCCCATCAAAAAGGAGAATTTCAGACCAATAAACATGATGAATATGGATGCCAAGATTCTCAACAAGATTCTAGCTAATAGGCTCCAACAGCACATTAAAATGATTATCCACCATGACCAGGTTTTATTTATCCCTTGGATGCAAGGGTGGTTCAACATTCACAAAACAATCAATGTGATAGAACAAATCAATAAGAGAAGAGGGAAGAAGCACATGGTCCTCTCAATTGATGCAGAAAAAGCATTTGACAAAATTTGGCATCTGTTCCTGATTAAAAATCTTCAAAGTATAGGGATAGAAGGAACATTCCTCAACTGCATAAAATCCATCTATGAAAAGCCCACAGTGAATATCATTCTCAGTGGGGAAAAGCTGAGATCCTTCCCTCTGAGATCAGGAATATGACAAGGATGCTCACTCTCTCCACTCTTGTTCAACATAATACTGGAAGTTCTACTGACAGCAATCAGACAACAAAAAGAAATAAAAGATATTCAAATTGGCAAAGAAGAAGTGAAACTCTCTCTCTTTGCAGATGACATGATACTTTATATGGAAAACCCAAAAGACTCCATTCCCAAACTACTAGAACTCATACAGCAATTCAGCTATGTGGCATGATACAAAATCAATGCACGGAAATCAGTTGCTTTCCTATACACTAACAATTAAAATATGGAAAGGGAAATTAGTGAGTCGATTCCATTTACTATAGCACTAAGAATCATAAGATACCTGGGAGTAAACCGAACCAAAGAGGTAAATGATCTGTACTTTTGGAACTACAGAACACTTATGAAAGAAATTGAAGAAGACACAAAAAGGTTGAAAAGCTTTCCGTGCTCATGGATCGGAAGAATAAACATTGTTAAAATGTCTATATTGCCCAGAGAAATCTGTACTTTCAATGCCATCCCAATCAAAATTCCACCAGCATTTTTCAAAGGGCTGCAACAAACAATCCTAAAATGTGTATGGAACTAGAAAAGACCCCGAATTGCTAAGGAAATGTTATAAAAGAAAAATAAAGCAGGAGGCATCATGCTGCCTGATTTCAAGCTTTATTACAAAGCTGTGATTACCAAGACAGCATGGTGTTGGCACAAAAACAGACACATAGACCAGTGGAACAGAGTAGAGAGCCCAGATATGGACCCACAATCTGTGGTCAAATAATCTTTGGCAAAGCAGGAAAAAATATCCAGTGTAAAAAAGACAGTCTCTTCAATAAATGGTGCTGCACAATTTCGACAGCTATATGTAGAAGAATGAAACTTGACCATTCTCTTACACCATACACAAAGATAAACTCAAAATGGATAAAAGACCTCAAGGTGAGGCAGGAATCTATCAAAATCCTAGAGGAGAACCTAGGCAGTAACCTCTTCAACATCAGCCACAGCAAATTCTTTCAGGACATGTCTCCAATGGCAAAGGAAACAAAAGCAAAAATAAACTTTTGGGACTTCATCAAGATAAAAAGCTTCTGCACAGCAAACGAAACAGTCAACAAAACAAACAGGCAACCCATGGAGTGGGAGAAGATATTCACAAACTACACTACAGACAAAGGTCTGATATCTAAGATCTATAAAGAACTCCTCAAACTCAACACTCAAAAAACAGATATTCATGTCAAAAAATGGGCAGAAGACATGAACAGACACTTCTCCAAAGAAGACATACAAATGGCTAACAGACACATGAAAAACTGTTCATCATCATTAGCCATCAGGGAGACTCAAATCAAAACCACATTGAGATACCACTTTATTCCAGTTAGAATGGCCAAAATCAACAAGAAAGTAAACAACAAATGTTAGAGAGGATGTGGAGAAAGGGGAACCCTCTTCCACTGTTGGTGGGAATGCAAGTCGGTTTCTGTCATTTTGGAAAACAGTGTGGAGATTCTTGAAGAAATTAAAAATAGATCTACCCTATGACCCTGCAATTGCACTACTGGGTATCACTCGCTCTCTCTCTGAAATAAATAAAATCCTAAAAAATATATATCTGTGTGCATTTGAAACAAATGTGTATTCTGTTGTTGTTTAATGGAATTCTCTATATATGTCTGTGGATCCATTTGATCTATAATGTTGAAATCCACTGGGTTTTTTTAACTGATTTTCTGTCTGGATGATCTATCCACTGTTGAGAGTAAAATATTGCAGTCCCCACCTATTATTGTACTTCTGTTTATTTCTTATTCTAGTTTTATTTGTATTTGCTTCATATATTATGTGCTCTGATACTGGGTGAATAAATATTTACATTTGTCATTACTTCCATTTTTATTTAAATTAAAGGTCGCTAAAATACAATGTATTACTAGGTTAGGGTAGAATTTAGTGATTCATCAGTTGCTTATAACATGCAGAGCTCATTACATCAAGTGCCCTCCTAATTTCCATCACCCAGTTACCTCATCTCTACATCTACCTCCACTCCAGCAACCCTCAGTTTGTTTCCTATAGTTAAGAGTGTCCTAGGGTTTGCCTCTCTCTGTTTTTATCTTATTTTATTTTTCCTTCCCTTCCACTATGTTCATCTGTTTTGTTTCTTAAATTCCACATGGGCGAAATCATATGGTGTTTTTGTCTTTCAGTGACTGCCTTATTTTGCTTAGCATAATGTACTCTAGTTCCATCTATGTCCTTGCAAATGGCAAGGTTTCCTTCTCTTTGTTGGTTGAGTAATATTCCATTGTATATATACCACTTCTTCTTTAGCCACTCAACCATCAACGATTGTGCACATTGATGCTGTAAACACTGGGGTGCATGTGCTCCATCAAATCACTATTTTTGTATTCTTTGGATAAATGCCTAGTAGTGGAATAAGTGGGCTGTAGACTATGTCTAAACTTAAATTTCAAGGAACCTCCATACCTTTTTCCAGAGTGGATGCACCAGTTTGCATTCCCAACAACAATGTGAGAGGGTTACCCTTTCTCCACATACTCACCAACACCTGTCATTTCCTGAGGTTTTTTTTTTTTAAGATTTTATTTATTTGAAAGGAAGAAGCACAGCAAGAGAGGAAACACAAGCAGAGGGAATGGGAGAGGGAGAAGTAGGCTTCTCGCTGAGCAGAGAGCCCGATGTGGGGCTTTATCCCAGGACCTTGGGATCATGCCTGAGCCAAAGGCAGATGCTTAATGACTGAGCCACCCAGGTGCCCTCTCCCCCCCCTCTTTTTAAAGATTTTGTTTCCTGAGTTGTTAACTTTAGCTATTCTCACCAGTGTGAAGTGGTATCTCATTGTGGTTTTGATTTATATTTCTCTGATGTTGAATGATGTCAAACATATTTTCATGTGTCTATTAGCCATTTGTGTGTCTTCCTTGGAGAAATGTCTATTCATATCTTCTGCCCATTTCTTAACTGGATTTGTTTGTTTGTTTGTTTGTTGGGTGTTGAGTTTAATAATTTCTTTATAGACTTTGGATACTAGCCCTTTACTTGATGTGTCAGTTGCAAATATCTTTTTCCATTCCATAAGTTGCCTTTTATTTCTGTTGATTGTTTCCTTTGCTGTGGAAAAGACTTTTACCCTGATGAAGTCCAAATAGCTCATTTTTGCCCTTTCTTTCCTTTCCTCTGGAGACGGGACTAGCAAGAAGTTGCTGTGGTCGAGGTCAAAGAGATTGCTGCCCATGTTCTCCTCGAGGATTTTGATGGATTCCTGTCTCACATTTAGGTCTTTCACCCACTTTGAGTTTGTGTGTGTGTGTGTGTGTGTGTGTGTGTGTGTGTGTGTGTGTGTGTATGGTGTAAGAAAGTGGTCCAGTTTCATTCTTCTGCATGTGACTGTCCAATTTTCCAACCACCATTTACTGAAGAGACTGCCTTTTTTTCCCCATTGAATATTCTTTCCTGTTTGTCAAAGATTAGATAACCATAGGGTGTAGGGTCCATTTCCAGGTTCTTTATTCTGTTCCATTGATCTTTGTGTCTGTTTTTGTGCCAATACCATATGGTATTGATGATTACAGAATACAGCTTGAAGTCCAGAATTGTGAGGCCTCCAGCTTTGCTTTTTTCTTTTCCAAAGTTACTTTGGCTATTCTGGGTCTTTACTGGTTCCGTACAAACTTCAGAATTATTTGTGACAGCTCTATGAAAAATGCTGGTGCTATTTTGGTAAGGATTTTTCATTGAATGTGTAGACTGCTTTGAGTAGTATAGTCATTTTATCTATCTATCTATCATCTGTCTATCTATCATCTATCTATCTATCCATCTATCTATCTATATCTATCTATCATCATCTATCTATTTTTTATTGAGTTATGTTAGTCACCATACAATACATCATTCGTTTTTGATGTAGTGTTCCAAGATTCATTGTAGTATAGTCATTTTAACAATATTTGTTCTTCTAACCCATGACTATGGAACATTTTTCAATTTCCTTGTGTTTTCCGCAATTTCTTTCATAAGTATTCTATAGTTTTCAAAGTATAGTTAATTTACATCTTTGGTTAGGTTTATTCTTAGGTATCTCATGGGTCTTGGTGCAGTTGTAAATGGGATCAATTACTTTATTTCTTTTTCTGCTGCTTCAGTATTTTTTCCCCCAAATACATTTATTTTATTTTTGCAGCATTACAAGATTCATTGTTTATGTAACACACCCAGTGCTCCATGCAATACGTGCCTTCCTCAATACCCACCACCAGGCTCGCCCATCCCCCCACCCACTTCCCTCCAAAACCCTCAGTCCCTTGTTCTGAGTTCACAGTCTCTCATGGTTCTTCACCCCTCCGATTTCCTCCAATTCATCCGTCCCTTCCCTCTCACAATGTCCTCCATGTTTTTCCTTATGCTCCACACGTGAGATCATATGATAATTGACTCTCTCTGCTTGACTTATTTCACTCAGCATAATCTCTTCCAGTCCCGTCCATGTTAAAACAAAAGTTGGGTATTCATCCTTTCTGATGGAGGCATAATATTCCATTGTATATATGGACCATAACTTCTTTATCCATTCACCTGTTGAAGGGCATCTTGACTCTTTCCACAGTTTGGAGATTGTGGCCATTGCTGCTATGAACATTGGGATACACGTGGCCCTTCTTTGCATTGCATCTGCATCTTTGGGGTAAATACCCAGTAGTGCAATTGCAGGGTCATAGGGTAGCTCTATTTAATTTCTTCAAGAATCTCCACACCGTTTTCCAAAATGGCTGCACCAACTTGCATTCCCACCAACAGTGGAAGAGGGTTCCCCTTTGTCCACATCCTCTCCAACATTTGTTGTTTCCTGTCTTGTTGATTTTGGCCATTCTAACTGGTGTGAGGTGGTATCTCAGTGTGGTTTTGATTTGAATCTCCCTAATGGCTAATGATGATGAATATTTTTTTCATGTGTCTGCTGGCCATTTGTATGTCTTCACTGGAAAAGTGTCCATTCATGTCTTCTGCCCATTTTTTGACATGATTATCTGTTTTTTGGGTGTCGAGTTTGAGAAGTTCTTTATAGAACTTGGATAACAGCCTTTTGTCTGTAGTGTCATTTGTGCGTATATTCTCCCATTCCGTGGGTTGCCTGTTTGTTTTGTTGACTGTTTCCTTTGCTGTGCAGAAGCTTTTTATCTTGATGAAGTCCCAAAAGTTCATTTTTGCTTTTGTTTCCTTTGCCTTTGGAGACGTGTCTTGAAAGAAGTTGCTGTGGCCGATGTCAAAGAGTTTACTGCCTATGTTCTCCTCTAGGATTTTGATAGATTCCTGTCTCACATTGAGGTCTTTTATCCATTTCGAGTTTATCTTTGTGTATGGTGTAAGAGAATGGTTGACTTTCATTCTTCTATACAAAACTGTCCAATTTTACCCAGCACCATTTATTGAAGAGACTGTCTTTTTCCACTGGGTATTTTTTCCTGCTTTGTTGAAGATTATTTGTCCATAGAGTTGTGGGTCCATATCCTGGCTCTCTACTCTCTTCCACTGATCTGTGTGTCTGTTTTTGTGCCAGTACCATGTTGTCTTAATGATCACAGCTTTGTAATACAGTTTGAAGTCAGGCAACGTGATGCCCTCAGCTTTGTTTTTCTTTTTCAACATTTCTTTAGTGACTCAGGGTTTTTTCTGGTTCCATACAAATTATAGGATTGTTTCTCCCAGCACTTTGAAAAATGCTGGTGGAATTTTGATTGGGGTGGTATTGAAAGTATAGATTGCTCTGGGCAGCACAGACATTTTAACAATGCTTATTCTTCCGGTCCATGAGCATGGAATGCTTTTCCATCTTTGTGTGTCTTCTTCAATTCCTTCCCGAGTATTCTGTAGTTCCTCGAATATAGATCCTTTACTTCTTTGGTTAGGTTTATTCCCAGGTAGGTTATGGTTCTTGGTGCTATAGTAAATGGAATCAATTCTCTAATTTCCCTTTCCATTTTTTCACTGTTAGTGTAAAAGAAAGCAACTGATTTCTGTGCATTGATTTTATATCCTGCAACATTACTGAATTGCTGTATGAGTTCTAGTAATTTGGTGGTTAAGTTTTTTGGGTTTTCCGTATAAAGTATCATGTCATCTGCAAAGAGAGAGTGTCTTCTTCTTTGCCAATTTGAATACCTTTTATTTCTTTTTGATGTCTAATTGCTGCTGCTAGGACTTCTAGTACTATGTTGTGAGACTTCTAGTACTATGTACTAGAAGTACTAGTACTTCTAGTACTATGTGTTACTCTTAAGTGGTGAGAGTGGTCACCCTTGTAATGTTCCTGATCTCAGTGGGAAGACTGTCAGCTTTTCCCCTTTGAGAATGATATTCACTGTGGTTTTTCATAGGTAGATTTTATGAAATTGAGGCATGTTCTCTCTATCCCTATACTTTGAAGAGTTTTAGTCAGAAACTGAGGCTGTATTTTGTCAAATTCTTTTTCTACACCAATTGAGAGGACCATGTGGTTCGTGTCTCTTCTCTTATTGATTTGTTCTATCACATTGATTGATTGCAAAGTTGAACCACCCTTGCATCTCATGGATAAATCCTACCTGGTCATGGTGGATAATCTCTTTAATGTATTGTTGGATCTTATTAGGTAGGATCTTGTTGAGAATCTTGGCATCCATATTCATCAGGGATATTGGTCTGAAATTCTCCTTTTTGGTGGGGTCTTTGCCTGATTTGGGGATCAAGGTAATACTGGCTTAATAGAAAGAGTCTTGAAGTTTTCCTTTTGTTTCTATTTTTTGAAATAGCTTCATAGAATAGAATAGGCAGAATTTTCTATTTCTATACAAATTAGAAATTTCTATAGAATAGGTAGTATTTTCTTTGAATGTTTAGTAGAATTCCCCAGGGAATCCATCAGGTCCTGGACTCTTGTTTTTTGGGAGGTTTTTGATCACTTCTTTAATCTCCTTACTAGATATTGGTCTATCCAAGTTGTCGATTTCTTCCTGTTTCAGTCTTGGAGGTTTATAGTTTTACAGGAATGCATCCATTTCTTCTAGGCTGCTTAACTTATGGGGATATAGCTGTTGATAGTAATTTCTGACAATTGTTTCCATTTCCTTGGTGTTAGTAGTGATCTCTCCCCTTTTATTCATATTTTTATTAATTTGGGTCCTTTCTTTTTTCCTTTGGATTAGTTCGGCTAGTGGTTTATCAATCTTAATAATTATTTCAATGATCCATCTTCTAGTTTCGTTGATGTGTTCTACTGTAGCTCTAGTTTCTAACCCATTGATCTCTGCTCTAATCTTATTTATTTCCCTTCCTGTGTCTGGACTTGGTTTAATTTGTTGTTGATTTTCTAGTTCTTTTTTTTTTTAAGACTTTATTTATTTATTTGACGGAGAGAGAGCGATCACAAGTTGGCAGAGAGGCAGGTAGAGAGAGAGGGGGAAGCAGGCTCCCCCCTGAGCAGAGAGCCTGATGCAGGGCTGGATCCCAGGACCCTGAGATCATGACCTGAGCTGAAGGCAGAGGCTTTAACTCACTGAGCCACCCAGGTGCCCTGATTTTCCAGTTCTTTAAGTTGTAAAGAAAGTTTGTATACTCGGGATTTTTCTATTTTATTGAGTGAGACTTGGATGGCTATGTTTCCCCCTTAGGTCCGCCTTTGCCATATCCCATAGGTTTTGCATCTTTATGTTTTCCTTCTCACTGGTTTCCATGAATTGTTTAAATTCTTTTTTTATTTCCTGGTTGGTCCAAACATTCTTGAGCAGGTTGGTCTTTGGCTCCCAAGTGTTTGAATTCCTTCCGAACTTTTTCTTGTGATTGAGTTCCAGTTTCAAAGCATCATAGTCTGAGAATATGTCAGGAATAATCTCAGTCTTTTGGTGTCAGTCGAGACCTGATTTGTGACCCAGTATGTGATCTATTCTGGAGAAAGTTCCATGTACACTCGAGAAGAATGAGTATTCTGTTGTTTTAGGGTGGAATGTTCTGTATATATCTGAAGTCCATCTGGTCCAATGTTTCATTCAAAGCTCTTGTTTCCTTGTTGATTTTTTGCTTACATGATCTGTCTGTTGCTGAGAGTGGCATGTTAATTAAGATCCCTTCAATTAACGTATTCTTATCAATATGACTCTTTATGTTGATTAACGGTTGATTCATGTAGTTGGCTGCTCCCATGCTGGGGACATAAATATTTACAATTGTTATATCTTTGTTTTGGATAGATGGTCTGTGTTACTTTTGGTCTCTCTTTATGCTCAAAGGGTCCCATTTAATATTTCTTTGTGGCTGGTTTTGTGTTTACTAATTCCTTTAATTTTTGTCTTGGAAATTACTTATCTCTCCTATTCTGAATTACAGCCTTGCTGTATAAAGTATTCTTGCTGCATATTTTTCTTATTTTGCACGTTGATTTTATCATACCACTTTCTAGCTTGCCAGGTTTTTGTGGACAGTTGTGCTGCCAGCCTTATATGTTTACTCTTGTAGTTTAACAACTTCTTCTCCCAACTTGTTTTCAGAATTCTTTATCTTTGTATTTTTCAAGTTTTACTATGATATGTTGTGAAGTTGACCTGTTCTTGATAATTTTGAGGGAATTTTCTGTGCCTTTTGGACTTGAATGCCTGTTTCTTTCCCCAGATTAGGGAAGTTGTCAGGTATAATATGTTTAAATAAACCTTCTGCCCTTTTTTCCTGTTCTTCTTCTGAGACTCCTGTGATACCGATATTATTTCACTGTATGTAATCGCTGAATTATCTAAGTCTACCCTTGTGATCTAATTGTTTTTTGTCCCTCTTCAATTTTATTATTTTCCATAATTTTATCTTATGTATCACTGATTTGCTCTTCTGCTTTTCCATTATCATTGTTATGGCCTCCACTTGCTACTGCATCTCAGTTATAGCATTTTAAATTTTGGCCTGACTATATTTTAGTTCTTTTATCACTACAGTGAGAGATTCTCTAGTGTCTTCTATACTTTTTTCAAGCCCAGGTAGTATCTTCATAATCTTACTCATATCTGTATTGATTAAATCTTTGATTGTGAATACTACTTCCTGCTCTTTCTTTCAGGGTGGTTTTCACCATCTTCTCATTTTGTCCAGAATGAAAATTAAAAAGAAAAAGAAAAAACAAAAACAACAATAATGACAACAACAACAGCAAACTATATTTTTCCCTGTGTTTTGGTCTGCTTATTAAAATAAACTAGATCTAAAGACATAAAGAAAGAAGGAATATGTATATGAAATACAATGAGCAGAAAAAACATAACATATATAAAAATAAAAATTAAAAAAGAATTTAAAAATAAGAAAAAATGAAAAAAAAAAGAAGAATAAAAGTAAAAGAGCTGAAGCTTTGCAGCCCTCTATGATCAGTAAACCTGGTGGGAGCAAGTTGTTTATGCTGCTCTTCTGGGTGAAGAGGTTGTTGCACTGATTGTCAGGTTGACTTGCCCTGGTGGAAATGTGCCTCCAGTGCCCAGTGAGACAGGGCTCGGTGTAGGTGGCTCTGGACTCCACTAGGTGGTGCTGTTTTGCTCCCTGAAGGCTTTCAGCACTGATGGATGGGATGAAAATAGAAGAGCCCTGATCCCTAGCCCCACTCCCCTTGCTCTTCAGTGAGCCCTTACAGAAGAGTAATCAATAGCTCTTGTCTTCCTGGTTTCCGTCAGAATCCTGTGTTCATCCTGCCTGTGCCCGAAGTTTTTTTTTTTTTTTTTTTTTTTAATCTCAGGCATGTGACTGAGTTTCAAAACTCCAACTTTTAGGGACTCCTGTGACATGGACACACACTGTTCCTCCTGGGGTCTCGCCAAGCTTCTGCCTTTTGCCTGACTCATCCCAGGAAAGTGGTTGCACAACCACTTTGCAGTTTGTGACAATACAGAGCAGAAAGCTGGTACCTAGACTCACTATTCTCAGCCAGCTTCCACACTCCTATGCCTAGGGACAGTGCAGCACTTAGGCCTCACCTGCTCTTCTTGTGACCCAGGGGCTCCTAAGACCACTGTGTCACACCTGGGATTCAACCTACTTTGCCACTTGAGGACCTTTAAGCTAGACACGTCCTCCACTGTAGCAGACTTCTAAAAGTTCCAGTTTTGCACTCCACTCCTTATAATACTTTGTGGTAGCCTCCTTAAGCAGACCTCTTCCCCTCTGCTGTATCCAAAGCTATATCACATCAGATTCCAGTCTCCACATCTCCCACCTTTCAAAAGGTGGTTGCTTTTCTACTTGTAGCCTTGCAGTATTTGTTCTCTCCAACTTCCAATTGATTTCTCAGGTGTTCAGAATGGTTTGTCATTGGATTTTTTTTTTTTAATCTATTCAGTCATTCTATGTCTTTGGACTGGAGAATTTAATCCATTTGCATTTAAAGTAACTATTAATGCTAGGTAAAGACTAGTACTATATTGTTAATTATATTTCTCAACAGTTGTAGATTTTTTGTTCCTTGATTCCTCTCATGCTGTGTTCCATTTTAAATTGATGACTTTTTTTGTGACAATACATTTTAACTCCTTAACATAATCTTCTGTTACATACCACAGGCTTTCTTTGTGATTATCATAAGGCTTAGGTGAAATATCAGCCTATTTTAAGCTTACACATTAACTTCAATAGCTTATAGAAAGTTTATATTTTTACTTCTTTCCTTTTACGTATTAGTTTTTGAAGTTACAATATGCATTTCTAATAACATGTATCCAATAAAAATTATTGTAGTTATAGGTACTTTATTTTTTTTTTAAAGATTTTATTTATTTATTTGATACAGAGAGAGAGGGATCACAAGCAGGCAGAAAGGCAGGCAGAGAGAGAGAGGAGGAAGCAGGCTCCCCGCTGAGCAGAGAGCCCGATGTGGGGCTTGATCTCAGTGTCCTGAGATCATGACCTGAGCTGAAGGCAGAGACCTAAACCACTGAGCCACCAGGCGCCCCTATAGTTACTTTAAATATGCCTTTTTTTTCAAACATTTAAACTGAGATTGTAAGTAATTTACACACCACTATTACAATATTAGAGATTCTGGCCTTGACTATATGTTTTCTTGTACCAGTGAGTTTTACACATTATTATGTTTTTATGTGTGAATTAGCATCATTTCATTTCAACTTGAAGAACATCCTTTAGCATTTCTTGTAAGGAAAGTCTACTGGTGCTGTGCTCCCTCAGTTGTCTGCTTGTTTGGAAAAGTCTCTCTCTCCTTCATGGAGAGCTTTGCCATGTATAATATTCTTGGTTGACTTTTTTTTTCTTTTATTATTTTGAGTATATCATCACATTCTCCTGGCCTATGAAGTTTTTGTCAAGAAATTCACTAATAGTCTTATGGGGCTCCCTTTTATGTGATAATTGACAAGTCATTTTTCTCCTGAGGCTTTCAAATCCTCTCTTTGTTTTTGACATTTGACAATTTCATTATAATATGTCTCAGTGTAACCCTTTTCTAATTCTTATTTGCAGTTTTTTAGGCCTCATGAATTTAGATGTCCATTTGTCTCTTCATGTTTGGGAATTTTTCAGCCACTATTGTTTTAAATTACCATTATGCCATTTCATTTTTTCTTCTCCTTCTTGGAATGCTGTGATGTGTATTTTGTTTTTCTTGATAATATCCCAAAAGTCCCACAGGCTTTCTTCACTCATTTTCTTTTTAATCTTTTTTTTTTTTTTCTTTACGTTACTCTTACTGAAAAAATTCAAATGACCTATCTTCAAGTTGATTGATTCTGACTTATGCTTGGTCAAGTCTGCTCTTATGCTCCCTATTGAATTCTTTAGTATAGTCACTTTGCTTTTCAGATCTATGAATTCTTCGTATTTATTGTTTGTTTATATTTCTTTAACTTATTATTTTGTTCATGCATTACTTTTCTAGATTTGTTTAGTTGTTCACTTTTTCAGTTTGCTGGACTGCTTTAAGAGAATTATTCTGAGTTATTTGTCAGATAGTTTTTAGATCCCCATTTCTTGAGGCTCAGTTATACAAGCTTTATTAATTTCCTTTAGTGGTTCAATTTTTACTTAATTCTTCATAATCCCTGTATCCTTGCATTGGTATTTTCTCATTTGAGTAAGAAGTCTCTTCTTCCAGAACTTACAGGTTAACTTCAGGGAGGAAAGGCCTTCACAAGTAAGCTTTGCTTGAGGTACTAAATGGATCAGTTGGTAACATCCATGGGCACTTAGTGATTATTATCAGTGTCTGTATTTTGGTGAGGCCAACTGTGGAGGAAGGTAATCACTGACTGGGCTCTACAGTTGCACAGGTCTGCTGGATGAGCTCAACACTGAAGCATGGGTACTGGGTGGGTTTCTTGGTTTTAGACTTGTTTAGCTTTGTAGCCAAGTGGGGACACTAGCTGGGCTCTGTAATTACCTATGTGTGAGTGGCATTGAAGGCTATGTTCAGTAATCAGGGATTGCTTTTGGTTGGGCTACATGGCTGGGCAAGATATTAACAGTGCTCACAGGGTCACTGTGTAGGCTCCCTGACTACACACGTTTAGAGACGATGCTTAATAATTGGGCAGGATAATTTAACTATGCATTAAAAAAATCATTCACCATGATCAAGTGGGATTTATTGCTGGTATGTAAGGGTGGTTCAATATTTGCAAATCACTCAATGAGACAGATCATTTCAATAAGAGAATTGATCAAAATAATCAAATGAACATTTCAATAGATGCAGAAAAAGCATTTTACAAAGTACAACATCCATGCATGATAAAAGCTCTCAATAAAGTAGGTTTAGAAGACACATACCTCAACATAATAAAGGCCACATATGAAAAATCTATAGCCAACTTCATACACAATGGGAAAAATTGAGAACTTTTCTCCTGAGGTGAGGAACGAGACAAGGATGTCCATTCTTACCACTTAGAATCAAGCCACAATCACCAAACTGTGGAAAGAGCCAAGATGCCTTTCGACAGATGAATGGATCAAGAAGATATGGTCCATATATATAATGGAATATTATGCCTCCATCAGAAAGGATGAATACCCAACTTTTGTTTCAACATGGACTGGACTGGAAGAGATTATGCTGAGTGAAATAAGTTAAGTGGAGGGAGTCAATTATCATATGGTCTTACTTACGTGTGGAGCATAAGGAAAAACATGGAGGATATTGTGAGAGGGAAGGGAGGGGTGAATGGGAGGAAATTGGAGGGGTAATGAACCATGAGAGACTGTGAACTCTGAGCAACAGACTGAGGGTTTTGGAGGGGTGTGGGTGGGGGTTTGGGTGAGCCTGGTGGTGGGTATTGAGGAGGGCACGTATTGCATGGAGCACTGGGTGTGGTACATGAACAATGAATCTTGTAACGCTGAAAAAATAAAATAAAAGTGTTTGGGGGGAAAAAAGCCAAAATGTATTAAAGACTCAAATGTGAGACTGAAACCATAAAAATCTTAGAAGAGAGTATATGCAGGAATGTCTCTGACACCAGCTGTAGCAATTTCTTTTTAGATATGTCTCTTGAGGCAAGGGAAACAAAAATAAACTATTGAGCCCACTTTAAAATAAAAAGTTTCTGCACAATGAAGGAAACAATTACAAAAAAAACCTAACAGGCAACCTACTGAATGGAAGAAGATACTTGAAAATGATATATCTGATAAAAGGTTAAAATCCAAAATATATAAAGAATTTATTCAAATCAACATCCAAAAAACAAATAACCCCCTTTAACAAAGGGCAGAAGACAAGATCAGACATTTCTCTAAGGAAAACATCTAGATGGTCAACAGACACATGAAACAATGCTCAACATCACTCATCATTAGGGAAATGCAAATCAAAACTACAATTTGTATCACCTTGCACCTATAAAAATGACTAAAATCAACAACACAATAAAGAGGTGTTGGTAAGGATGCGGAGAAAAATGGACCCTCGTGCACTTGTAGTGGGAATGCAAACTGGTGCAGTCACTGTGTAAAACAGTATGGAGGTTCCTCAAAAAGCGAAAAAATATAACTACCCTATGATGCAGTAATAATACTGGTTATTTACCCCTCCCCCAAATTACAAAAACGCTAATTCAAAGGGAAACATGAACCACTATGGTTAGAGCAGCATTATTTACAATAGCTAAATTATGGAAGCAAGCTAAGTGTCCATGGATAGATGAATGGATAAAGATTTGGTGTATATGTAGTAGAATATTATTCAGACCTAAAAAAAGAATAAAATCTTGCCATTTGCAACAACATGGATGGAACTTGAAAGTATAATGTTGGTGGAAACCGAGGGAGGCAAGATGGCAGAGAAGTAGGAGACCCTGTTTCAACCGGTCCCCTAAAGTGAGCTAAATATCTACCAAAACACTCTGGACACCCAGGAAATCAGCCTGAGATATAAGATTATACACTTCTGGATCTCTATGAGGGCAGAAGACAGCAATGGAGAGGTAAAGTGGAGTGGAATAGCCCGGACTGATATCAGAAAATAAACAGAAGGGGGAGGGGGCCACCAAAAGGGACCCAAGGAAAGTAATACCCCAAATGAAAGTGCACTGTGATTGGGAAACATTAACTTGGAGTCTGGCTAAAAGCACTCAAAAAGAGCAAAAGATCTTGAGGGCAACTGGTGGATTCGGGTGGGCACGGGCACGGGCACGGGCCTAAACCCACGGACCCAAGACAGTCACCGCCGGCAACCACCCACGTCAGAGGGAATCTGGAGGAGCCTCCAACCTGTAGTCCATGAGTCTGTGGCTTTCCGCTGCCTACACCGCTGCTCAGGAAGGGTGCCATCCGGCCCGTGACTGAGAGACTTCAGTGTGGATGCCAGCGATGATCTTCTGTGGCCCTACGCAGGATCCAAGAGCACTACTGTCCGTGCCTGAGGGAGCTTGGTGTGGGCACCAGCGGCAGTCTTCCGCGGCCCTCCACAGAGTCTGAGCACACCCAACATGGGCCTGGACCCCAGAAAGCAGTTCTGGCAATGGCAGCCACCAGAAGCGGGCTCCCAGGACCAATATCACTTGCAGTTTTAGTGGCACAGGGGTGCAGTGACAGGCGGGGGCTTTGGGCGAACACTGGGATGGTGGCTGGGGGTGTGCAGTGCCTGTGGGAGGCTGCAGTGTGCAGTGAAGTCTGCAGAGGGGGAGTCTGTGTGTTCTGGACCACCCAAAGGGGAGCAGACTGAGGCTTTTCTCTAAGGAAGAGATCTGGGAACAGGCAGATTCTTTGATCGGACCCTCCAAAATGCTGCAAAAAGCTGCAAAAAGTCACAAAAGAACAAAAACTTCCAGAGAGCAAAAGCCTGAAAAATCGGTTTCCACAGAGCCCTGCAGGGCGACTCAACCCAAGCAAGACTGACTGTAAAACAATGCAGCAGGCCCCTCCCCCAGAATACAAGCCAAAAGCCAGAGGACAATAACCACAGGGTCCCCATAAAACTGTAAAACCCCATCATCAGGGGAAAACAATATATCAAGCCCTGGTATTGCCCCCGAACATGTAAATTTCATAGATACAACTTTTTTAAATTTGTTCTCACCATTCTTGTTTGTTTAATCTTTTTAACCTACTTACCATTACAACTAGAGGTTTAAAACAACATATTCCATAATAACTTTTTAACTTGAACTTTTTTCCTACATATACCAGTGTCTCTTTTTCTTTTTCTTCCCTTTTTCTTTTCCTTTTTTAAATATACATATAGATATAAGCTCCAAGGTAATCCTATTTCCCTATTCAATACTACCCTTATACATAAACCACTTTTAATTTCCCTCTATCTCTGGAAAGTTGTGTTCTTTAACAAAGATGACAAGATACACCCAGGAGGAACCAAAATAACCTACCTCGCCCACGTCGAGGATTTACAAACGCCCTCCCATCTTATTCTTCTGTCAGTGTCACTCTGTATTTGTTTTTGTTCTGGTATTATATAAATCTTATTTTTGGGATTCATTTTAGCTGGATTTTTTTTTTCTTGTAATTTACTTTTGCTAGTCTTTTGCTTGTTCGTGTCTGTACGTATACCCTATAAATCTTACTTTGGGGGCTCATTTAGACTGGGATTTTTCTTTTTTTCTCTTTCTCTCTCTCTCTTTTCTTTTTTCTTTCTTTTTGGTTGTGAATTCTGATGCTCCAAAACTTTCCAGGGTACACCTTGCCGGGAACGTGGTTGATATATTCAGATATACATCCCCTCAACCACTTCTCATCAGAATGACTAGGAGGAGAACCAACCAACAGAAGAAAAACACAGAGAGGGTGCCTGCTCCCTCAGAATTATTGGATATCGACACAAACACATCGGATAGGGAATTCAGGGTAACAATTATCCAGGCAATGGCTAGGATAGAGAAAAACATTAGTGACAACATAGAATCTCTAATGGCAAAACTGAGAACTAATATGGCTGATGTCAAAAATGCTATCAATGAGATCCAATCTAATCTAAATAGTCTAACAGCTCTGGTACTGAGACAGAGGATAGAATTAGTGATCTAGAGGACAAGTGATAGAGAAAAAGGTCAGGAAGAGGGCTGGAACAAACTGCTTAGAAACCATGAGAACAAACGTAGGGAAATAAATGACACCATGAAATGTTCCAATGTCAAAATTATTAGAATTCCTGAGGGGTTCTAACAGAAAATTAGAAGATATAGCTGAACAAATTCTGGATGAAAATATCCCCAATATGAGGAATGGAACAAGTGTTCATGTCCCAGAGGCAGAAAGGACACCCCCCAAGATCAACGAGTCTAAAAAGCATCTAGACACATCACTGTGAAATTTGCGATTTATAATTTTAGACAAGAGGTCCTGAGGGCAGCTAGGGGGAAGAGATCCCTTACATACAGAGGAATACCCGTCAGAATAACATCAGACCTATCCACAGAAACCTCGCATGCCAGAAAGGGCTAGCAAGACATATTCATGGTCTAAATGAAAAGAACATGCAGCCAAGAATACTTTATCCAGCAAGGCAGACATTCAAAATGGATGGAGAGATAAAGAGCTTCCAAGACCGGCAAGGTTTAAAAGAGCATGTGACCACCAAGCCGGCACTACAAGAAATATTGAGGGGGGTTCTATAAAAGAAGAAAGAACCCCAAGTGACATAGAACAGAAACTTACAGTCTATAGGAACAAGGATTTCACAGGCAACATGATGTCAATAAAAAATTATCTTTCAATAATCACTCTCAACATGAACAGCCTAAATGCACCCATAAAACAGCACAGAGTTGCAGATTGGATAAAACGACAGGTCCCGTTCATATGCTGTCTACAAGACACACATTTTGAATCTAAGATACATCAAGACTGAAAGTGAAGGGATGGAGAACCATCTTTCATAACAACGGGCCTCAAAAGAAAGCTGGGGTAGCGATTCGGATATCAGATAAATTAGATTTTAAGCTAAAGACTATAGTCAGAGATACAAAATGACACTACAACATTGTTAAAGGGTCTATCTTCCAAGAAGATCTAACAATTGTAAATATTTATGCACCCAATATAGGAGCAGCCAACTACGTAAGCCAACTGTTAATCAAAATAGTCATATCGATATGAATATATTAATTGTAGGAGATCATAACAAGCCATTCTTAGTAGCAGACAGATCATCCAGGCAGAAAATCAATAAAGAAACAAGAGCTCTGAATGACACATTGGACCAGATGGATCTCATAGATATAAATACAGCACATTCCACGCTAAACCAACAGAATACTCATTCTTCTGGAGTGCACATGGAACTTTCTCCAGAGTCGACCACATGCTGGGTCACAAATCAGGACTCAACCAATACCAAAAGACTGAGATGATTCCTTCCATATTCTTCGACCACAATGCTTTGAAACTGGAACTCAACCACAAGAATAAGTTTGGAAGGAATTCAAACACTTGGAGGCTAAAGAACAACCTGCTCAAGAATGTTTGGATCAACCAGGAAATCAAAGAAGAACTTAAACAATTTTTGGAAACCAATGAGAATGAAGACACATCAGTCCAAAACCTATAGGATCCATCAAAGGCTGTCCTAAGGGGAAAATACATAGCCATCCAAGTCTCACTCAAAAAGATTGAAGAATTCCAAATGCACTAGCTCTCTTTAAACCTTAAAGAACTAGAAAATCAACAACAAATTAAGCCAACCCCAAGCACAAGAAGGGAAATAATCAAGATTAGAGCAGAGATCAGTGAGTTAGAAACTAGAGATACAGAATGCATTAACGAAAGCAGAAGTTAGTTTTTTGAAAGAATTTGGAGGAAATCGGAGGGGTGAAGAACCATGAGAGACTGTGAACTCAGAACA
>CM052901.1:59632665-59653989 GCA_028534135.1 Potos flavus
TTCCAAAGCACTCACTTTGGAAAACAGCAAGCAGACAATTACAGAATTTCAATCTTTATATATATATAAAGAGGGGAATTTTGTCTTCTTTCTCACTTCTGTGCCACTGGTTTTGTACCAGGATACTATTAGATCAGGCTGTGAAGCACTTTCCATGGCCACAGCTCCTTCTCCAATGGCTATCCTCTCCACCCATTGTTGATATGAGGTCTGGGATTTTTCGGCTGGATATTACCTGAATGTGTATCCTCAGGTTGTGAGGAACACTGTCCCATATGTCAGCCCTCTCTTGGCTTCTATATCTGCCAGGCTCCTTTTCACTCACCCAGGGACTGGGCATGTGCAATATCTTTTTCTAGGCTCTTTATACCCAGATGGCTCTTCTGGTCAGCTAAAAGCTGATGATTCTGTTCCTCCGGGAGGCAGCCACGTTTACAACTGGACCATTCCAGAAGGCCATGCACCCACTGATGCTGACCCAGCATGCCTCACCTGGATCTACCATTCTCATGTAGATGCTCCACGAGACATTGCAACTGGCCTCATTGGACCCCTTATCACATGTAAAAGAGGTACAGGCCCCACAGGGAACTATTGAGATGCAGTGTGGAATATCTACAGGAAACAGTGATGTAGCTGAATCACTTACATATTAAACAGCAATCTGAAGGGGTGTTAATTCAGCACCCTTGTTTATTAGCAGGAATAAACCCTGTTAAATTTTTCCACTATTTTTCCTTACTCCATTACCTTTTAAAAATTTTAATATTTTCTTATTTCATTTTAAAACCTTGAGCTAGTAATTACAGGAATCAAATCACATAAATAAGGTGTGTGATAAGAGTTTAAGTGTGGTTAGGATCAAAAGTGTAGCCATCAGGATTTGGGGAGAATTGGGGAATTTCGTTGGACATATGGCATGTTTAAGTATTGTCAGACCTGGAAGACCTGGGTGTTGTAGGAGTATGGTCAGATTAAGGTCCTGGGTTGAAGATACAGGCAGGTATGTTGGGAGGGAATTATTCTAGGTCCCATATGTCCAATCTTCAAGTCCTTGGCTCAACTGAATTGAGTTTAACTGGGGAAATAGAAATTAGGAGCAGAAAGCCTTATCTGCTTTTCTGTTGTCAAAAGACTCCTAAGGCCTCCTCTTCCTATTTACTTTTATTAGTACCCTTTGCAGGTTACTGTTGCTAAGGAGAGAAGGTTCTCAAGGGCACATTTCTTACTTACTCTAGGTACTCTGGATGGGAATTCTCCTCCTCAGCGGAAGGATGTGGATAATGATTTCTTCCTGTTCTTCAGTGTGGTAGATGAGAACCTTAGCTGGCATATTGATGAGAACATTGTCACTTACTGCTCAGATCCTACCTCAGTAGACAAAGAAGATGCAGCCTTTCAGGAAAGCAATAGGATGCATGGTGAGCTGGGAGAGGGTGGCCACACCATGACAGTAAAGACTGATGGAGGTTTACATTGGGCCTAGCATTTAGTGGGTACTTCCATATATCTCACAAGAACTAAAAGTAGTAGGTACCTCTTCCTTCTTTTTAGTCCTCACAGGAACTAAGAGTAGTAGGTAACTTTTCCCTGTTTTACCTATGAGGAAATTAGGATCCAGGATTATAGAACAGAAAAAGTGCACAGCTAAAATTCCAACACTGATCTGTCTGACTGCAGAGGCTATGCTCTTGCCATTAGGTACCTTGCCTCCTAATGTATAATAGCCTAGGTTATTGATTCCAAAGTTATGTACTTTATTCCCAGTCTCTCAGGGTGAAGGTTGCCCCCTGAAATAATTAGTCAGCATTTCTTTGTCCTTTAAAGGTTGGGAGAATTACCCACTTTGTGGGGAAAAATGGTTGACTTTAAGGAAATTGATCACTGTAATTAAATTTAAAACAAACCAAAGACACAAAAGGCTTGAGGCATGGGTAGATAACTGATTTTACTAATACAAACAAGTTGATTTTATTTTTGTTTAATTAAAAAAAGAGATTTATGTCCCTTTGGTGCCAGAGATGGTCTCAAATCCAGACAATCCCAAGGGAAGGTGAAAACTCAGGGGGAAGATGTAAGGGATGGTTTTGACAGCTCGAATTTCTCTTGGGTTTTACACAAATTACCTTTGATAACCATGGTAATTAGCTAACTTGAAAACTCTCCTATGGAAATTTCAGAAGGAAATTGGCCTGGAAGGGAAGAATAGCTTGCAAAATAAACCCCATTCATTAGAAAGCTTCCTCAGATTGGTGGGTTGGAATCTTGGTTCTACTACTTAACAGCTCTGTGGCCTTGGGAGAGAAGTAAATTCACTTCTCTGGGCCTTGGTTATCTCACTGTTTGCTTGAGATCAATGATATCTGCTTATTTTACCAGGCTGTTTATGAGATTTTAAATTAAATAAAGTATATAGTCAGCACAGTGTGTTTTTAAACATTAAAAATTCTTTTAAAAATTAAAAAATTAAAAATTAAAAATTAATCTGAATGTCATCTATTATTATCGTCAGATGGCAATTGTCTCATCAAGCTAACTTCCTAACTCTGATATCTTCTTTGGATTTTCCTTTGCAGCAATCAATGGGTTTGTCTTTGGGAACTTACCAGATCTAAGCATGTGTGCACAGAAGCGTGTGGCATGGCACTTATTTGGTATGGGCAATGAAGTAGATGTCCACACAGCTTTCTTCCATGGACAGATACTGACCATCCGGGGCCATCGCACTGATGTGGCTCACATCTTTCCAGCCACCTTTGTGACTGCTGAGATGGTGCCTCAGGAACCTGGCACCTGGTTGGTTAGCTGTCAAGTGAACAGTCACTGGCGAGGTGAGATCCAACATCTTTGAAACTTGAGGTATGGAAGGGAGATGGTATTAATGATCATCAGGAGCCTGGAGCCATAAGATAGTCCTTTCAGATAAGACAGCTAAGTATAAAGGATGAAATATTAGATTGGAATTTGGGGACCTAGCCAGATTATCCCCTGGATCGGCCATTAACTTGCAGGGTGACCTCAGGGACATTCCTCTGGGTTTTATCTTCCTCATCTCTAATATAAGATGGTATAGAGATGGATAAGCAGATTTTTAAGTTGTTTTTCTTTGCTCAAAATTCTAAGGAATTATGATCTGGAGGTATTTGCTGCTAATTGAACAGGGAGTGAAGGAGAGATTAAAGAAGATGAAGGCTTCTTTGGGAGATCATAGAGTATTGTGGGCAAGTAGTGACACTCTAGTTGGGACCCAACAGTAATAGAAGGTTTGGTTTTTAGAGTGAAAATTGTTGAAGTAATGGCATAGTGCATCGAGGAGCATCAGAGGAGAGAGGGAATATATGAAACAATGAAAAGAACACTAGACAAGTAATTAGAAGGTTTGAGTTATTATCTCAGCTCTGTGAAAAACTCATTGTATGATTTCGGAAAAGTCCCTTCCCATGTATAGGCCTCATTTGCCACATCTATAAAATGAGGGTTTTGGTCTAAATACCCTCTAAGATCCTTGTTAGCTCTTAATTTCTAGAATTATTTGATATATGATAAATTAGGTAGGTGTCAGAAAAGTAATATGCATATGTGACAGTAGATTTGAGTAGGTAAGGAGTTATAGACTGGTAGGATAGTGAGTCTGTGATGGTAGATTTGACCAACAGAGACCACTTACCCATGCTCCATCATCCAGGGCTCTCCCTTGGTCCTAAAAGTAGCTGGGTAAGAGAGTATGAATGAATATGGATGGAGGTTAGGGATGCAGCACAATAGTGAAACAAGTATGGGCCTTAGGGTCAGCCAGATAAGCCTGAATTCAAATCTTCATTCTATCAATTGTTTAATTAACTTTGGTAATTCATATAACCTCTGAAAGAAGAAAATGTGCATTTAAATTTGCAGTTAAAAAATAGGAAATTAGGTCTCAGCTTCACTACTGACTAGCCATTTAATTTTGGGCAAGTTATTTAACCTCTTTGATCCTTAGTTTTCTTCGTCTGCAAAAGGGAACATTAAAAGTCTGTTTCACATGATGGTTATGAAGATTGAAGGATGTAACATATGTAAAGCACCTGGCACAAGGCTTGGCATGTAACATATATTCAACAAAAGAATAATATTTTTTTCTTCCTTTTTTTACCTCAAATTTCTAATTTATAATTTTCAAAATTCCTTGGGATGATATGAGACTCAAATGTGATAGTATACTCGAATGACCTCTATAAGTTGCCAAGCAAATCTAAGGCAGTATCATCCATTATCACTATGTCCCAATGTAAATTTTTCCACATTTGGAGATACTACTTAGAATTCAAATTTTCCTGACATTCCCAAGTCTGAAGTTTCATCTCCTTCTATAGAATATGTTCCATTATTTTGGGAGCTTCCCACTTTACATGTAACTTATACTCCCCCTTTTTAAAATGTGATGCTTCCACCAGCCCAGTGTGATAGACATCCTTATTCTGCTCATTTACAAAATGGGGGTTAAAGTTCAACTCTAGAAAGTAACTGGCCAAACGTTCTACAGTGATTGATAATAATTATACTGGAACTTAGGCATTCTGAGTTCAAACTCTGTGATGTTGCTACAATGTAAGCCTTTTGCAGAAGCAGAAAGGAGGATCTGGTAAATGAATCAGTTGTGGTTAGCAGGTAAAGGTACTTGAATTCCCACATAGGCTCCCTTTCTCTTATCCAGGTTCTTGAGGAGTGAGAGAAAGTGGCCTAGTGAAAGGTGGGAGGGAAAAACATTAGAAGGAAAAAGGTGGGTCATCTGGCTACAAAACCTGCTGGGTAGAATGGAGCCAGCCATGATGTTCTTCCTCCAGATGGCATGCAAGCACTCTACAAGGTCAAGTCTTGCTCCATGACCCCTCCTATGAACCAACTCACAGGCAAAGTTCGGCAGTACTTCATTGAGGCCCATGAGATTCTATGGGACTACGGCCCGATGGGGCATGATGGGAGTACTGGGAAGAATTTGAGGGAACCAGGAAGGTAAGAGACAGTGAGCTTCCTCCCCCAGCTTCTGGGCCCAGCCCAACACCTATTACTCCCTCTCAGAAATCTCTCACTTCACTTGGGGGTTGCAATCATTGTCTGGTTGGACTTATATAACAACTGTTAGCTAAAGTCTTGTGGTCCCCTGGAGAGTGTGCTCTTAGGAAGCTACAAAACTTTCTTTAAGGTTATGTCACATCCGCAGCAAAGAGTTCAAGCACAGTTTGAGAGAGCCTCTGCTATGATCCCAAGCTGTATTAAGAAAATAAGAATACCCAACTTTTGTTTCAACATGGACTGGACTGGAAGAGATTATGTTGAGGGAAATAAGTTAAGCGGAGAGAGTCAATTATCATATGGTCTCACGTGTGGAGCATAAGGAAAAACATGGAGGACATTGTGAGAGGGAAGGGAGGGGTGAATTGGAGGAAATCAGAGGGGCAATGACCCATGAGAGACTGTGAACTCTGAGCAACAGACTGAGGGCGAGCCTGGTGGTGTGTATTGAGGAGGGCACGTATTGCATGGAGAACTGGGTGTGGTACATGAACAATGAATCTTGTAACACTGAAAAAATAAAAGTACTTGGGGAAAAATAAAGAAAATAAGACCCACTGAAAAAATAAAATAAAAGTAATTGGAAAAAAAATAAATCTTTAATCCATTTTGAGTTTATATTAAAAAAAAAAAGAAAGAAAGAAAATAAGACCCAAAGGAGACCAGAACAGTTGAAATGGCATTTATCCAACTCTCCTTTATTTTACTCATTGTTTACCTAATTGTCCCTTCCATTCCTTTCTATAATCTGAAGGAGGCATTTGAGCAGGAGTATAAAAAGCACTCGGAGGAATATAAGAAGAGCAGGAGCAACCTGCCTTGTAGTCATTCCATTCTCATCCTTTTGGAGGAATTTCTCCAAATTTTCCTGCCTCATTCATTACTCAGATGTAGGCAAAATAGGGCAGAAGGTTAGTTTCCTATTCAGATGCTAGGCCTTAAGTTATGCTGACTCACTGGGCTGTCAATGATTCCAGGTCTTTTACAAAACAGGTACTCAGTAAATGACTAGGAGAGCTTTGGGAGGAATATTGTAGGGCATCCATCATATTTATTCTTCCAGTAAGAAATAATGTAATGAATCTGAAGAAACCATAAGCAAATAGGGACTTGGGTCTCAGCATAGCTTCTAGAATCTCCCAACTGTGCTTGCTAACTTAGCGGGCTTTCATTTGGAAATGAAGAATATTTTTTTAAAGATTTTATTTATTTATTTGAGAGAGAAAGAGAAAGAGAGCACAAGCAGGAGGAGGGACAGAAGGAGAAGGAGAAGCAGACTCCCTGCTGAGTGCAGAGCCAGACACGGGACTCAATCCCAGGGCCCTGAGATCATAACCTGAGCTGAAGTCGGTTGCTTAATTGACTGAGCCACCCAGGTGCCCTGAAATGAAGAATTTTTTTTTATAAAGATGAGAAAGGATCTTGAGTATCTGAAGATAATTAGGACAGATATAAGGCTATTTAACTTCAAAGGCCAGAACTGGCCCCATTGTCTAAAATTTACAAGAGAAGATTTTAGCCTACTATAAAAAAGAACTCCAACCAAAAAACTATCTAACAGTAAGAGGGATTGCTTTCTCTGAAATTAAGTCCCTTGACTTTTGAAAGATTCAAGACTTGACAATTTCTCCACATCCTTGAGACTCTGTATATTACTTATTAGTGGTGTCATCAAAGGAGATACATTCATTGGGTGGAATTTAACCTGGAGGATCTTTGAGGTTCTTTCTAAACATAAGTATCCATAACTTGATGAGACCAAGGATGAGATGGAGATCTATTTGATACATAATTAAGTCATTAACATTTGCCTTCTTTATATGCCAGTGGCTCAGATAAATTCTTCAAGAAGAGTTCCAGTCGGATTGGGGGCACTTACTGGAAAGTCCGATATGAAGCCTTCCAAGATGAAACGTTCCAGGAAAAGGTGCAGCTGGAGGAAAATAAGCATCTTGGAATCCTGGGTGAGGAATGCTTAACTTATGAAATTCATTGACTGGAACCTGAGAACTGGAGAGGACTTAGAAACTGGAGCCTGGGGGTACCTCAGAAGTACACTCAAAACAGGCATCTCTCAAACTGAGTTCCAAGGGATAAGTGGTGAAAAAATGGCTATGAGTCTGAATGTGTTTGCCAAACACTAGGTTAAACATGGTCAAATAGTATTCTTTGCTGCAGTGCTTCTCAGAGACTTGTATTTATTTTTGTTCATCAAAAATATCCAAGATGGGAAGAGAGTATGTAAAATTTATCATATTTATTTTTTTCAAGTAATTTAATTTTAATTTTTCAGTGTTACAAGATTCATTGTTCATGCAAAACACCTAGTACTCCATGCAATACGTGCCCTCCTCAATGCCCACCACCAGGCTCACCCAACCCCTCATCCCCCTCCCCTCTAAAACCCTCAGTTTGTTTCTCAGAGTCCACAGTCTCTCATGGTTTATCTCCCTCTCAGATTTCCCCCAATTCGCCCTTCCTTTCCTTCTCCCAATGTCCTCCATGTTTTTCCTTATGTTCCACACATAAGTGAAACCATATAAAATTTATCATATTTAATTACTGAACCTTTTATTAGTGAACATCTTTTGGTAGCACTGTTATACAGATTGCACTTTTAGAAACGCTTCTCCAAGTGTATTTCTGAAGATCTATTTAATGCAGTAAGATTGTCCAAGTCTTGGTAATACAAGGCCAGGAACAGATTGACATTATATGAAGGCATGCTTACTATGGTGAGGGATGCAGTACAAAGCTTAAAACCTGGTCTTGGATAAGGTATCCAGCAGCACAGATTCGTATAAAGCACAGTATTGAAATGATACAGCAAAGTTCGATGTGGTTTAGCCACTTGGTAGAGCCAGGAAGTAAAATAGAGTAGATGGAAGAAAATTTTGGTAATGAAAGTAGTGTAATTGACCATGTTCTGGGGATAAGTGTGACAGCTGATTCTAGGAGATCTGAACATGGACAATAGGCCTTACATCTGCTGGACAGGAAGATATATAGAGCAGAAAACCACTTGGGGAAAGATGATGGACAGTGAGTATTAAGAAGCTATCATTGGCTGGTTTTCAGTACGAGTCTCAGTTTTTTTTTATTCTTTGATATTTTTATTGGGGCAAAATACACATAACATAAAATTTACCATCTTACTGGGCTGGAAGAGATTATGTTGAGTGAAATAAGTCAAGCAGAGAAAGTCAATTATCATATGGTCTCACTTACGGGTGGAGCGTAAGGAAAAACATGGAGGACATTGTGAGAGGGAGGGGAGGGATGAATTTGGAGGAAATCAGAGGGGTGAAGAACCATGAGAGACTGTGAACTCAGAACAAGGGACTGAGGGTTTTGGAGGGGAGGGGGTGGGGGGATGGGCGAGCCTTGGTGGTGGGTATTGAGGAGGGCACGTATTGCATGGAGCACTGGGTGTGGTACATAAACAATGAATCTTGTAACACTGAAAAAATAAAATAAAAGTATTTGGGGAAAAAAATTAAGATAAAAAAGTAAAAAAATAAAAAAATAAAATAAAATAAAATTTACCATCTTAACCATTTTAAGCATACACTCCAGTGGTATTAATTACCTTCATAATGTTGTGTAACTATCACCACTATCCATCTTCATAACTCTTTCCATCTTTTTTTCCCCAAAAACTTTTATTTCATTTTTTCAGTGTTACAAGATTCATTGTTCATGTACCACACCCAGTGCTCCATGCAATACGTGCCCTCCTCAATACCCACCACCAGGCTCGCCCAATCCCCCACCCCCACCCCTCCAAAACCCTCAGTCTGTTGCTCAGAGTTCACAGTCTCTCATGGGTCATCGCCGATTTTCTCCAATTCACCCCTCCCTTCCCTCTCACAATGTCCTCCATGTTTTTCCTTATGCTCCACACGTAACGGAAACCATATGATAATTGACTCTCTCCACTTGACTTATTTACTCAGCATAATCTCTTCCAATCCCACATGTTGATACAAAAGTTGGGTACTCATCCTTTCTGATGGAGGCATAATATTCCATTGTGTATATATGGACCATATCTTCTTGATCCATTCATCTGTTGAAGGGCATCTTGACTCTTTCCACAGTTTGGCGATTGTGGCCTCTTTCCATCTTATAAAACTGAAACTCTATACCTACCTCTATACCTACAATAACTTCTCATTCTTCCCTCCCCCTAACCCTTGGCAACAACCATTCAATTTCTGTCTCTATGATTTTGACTACTCTAAGTACCACATATAAGAGGAATCATGCAATATTTGTCTTTCTGTGACCAGCTGATTTCACTTAACATAATGTCTTCAAGTTTCATCCATATTGCAGCATATACAGAATTTCCTTCTTTTTTCCTTGACATCTATCATTCTCATGCCTTTGTTTTTTACTAAGCTTTTAAATTTTAATTCCAATATAGTTAACATACAGTGTTATATTAGTTTCAGGTGTACAATAGTGATTCAACAATTCCATACATCATCTGGTGCTCATCAAGACAAGTGCCCTCTTTAATTGCCATCACCTTTTTACCCCAACCATCCATCTCCTCCCCTCTGGTAACCATCAACTTGTTCTCTATTGTTAAGAGTCTATTTCTTGGTTTGTCTCTCTCTCTCTCTTTCCATTGTTCCTTTGTTTTGTTTCTTCAATTCCACATATGAAGGAAATCATATGGTATTTGTCTTTCTCTGATTGACTTATTTAATTTTGCATTATACTCTCTAGCTCCATCCATGTTGGTGCAAATCACAAGATTTCATTCTTTTTCATGGATCACTAATATCCCACTGTATGTATATAATATTTTGCTTATCCACTCATCCTCTAGTGGACAATACTGCTATGAATATGGGTGTACAATATGTCTTTGACACATTGGTTTAGTTATTTTTGCTTTGGTTATTTTTCAGTACATGCACAGAAGTGGAAATTCTGGGTCATATCATAATTTTATTTAATTTTTTATTTTAATTTTCTAAGGAACCACCATACTGTTTTTCATAGTGTCTATACCATTTTATATTTCTTTTTTTTTATTATTTTTATTTTTTTTAATTTTTTTTTTTTACCATTTTATATTTCTACCAACAGTGCAGAAGGGTGACAATTTCTTTAATTCTTTAAATGTTTGGTAAAATTCCACTGGGAGGCCGTCCAGCCCTGGACTCTTGTTTGTTGGGAGATTTTTGATTGTTGATTCAATTTCTTTTTTATAAAGATTGTATTTATTTATTTGACACAGAGAGAGAGGGGTCACAAGTAGGCAGAGCAGAGAAGAGAGAGAAACAGGCTCCCAACTGAGCAGAGAGCCCAATGCAGGGCTTGATCCCAGGACCCTGGGATCATGACCTGAGCCAAATGCAAATGCTTAACCAACTGAGCCACCCAAGCACCCCTGATTATTGATCCAATTTCTTTGCTGGTTATGGGTCTGTCCAGATTTTCTATTTCTTCCTGTTTTAATCTGGTAGTTTATATGTTTCTGGGAATGCATCCATTTCTTCCAGATTGCTTAATTTGTTGATATATAATTGGTCATAACATTTTCGTATAATTGTTTGTATTTCTTCAGTGTTGGTTTTGATCTCTCCTCTTTCAATCATGATTTTATTTATTTGGGTCCTTTCTCTTTTCTTTTTGATATGACTGGTTAGGGATTTATCAATCCTAGCTCCTAGTTTCATTGAACTGTTCTACTGTTACTTTTGTTTCTGTATCATTGATTTCTGTTCTAATCTTTATTATTTCCCTTCTCCTGCTATATTTAGGCTTTATTTGCTGTTCTCTTTCTAGATCCTTTAGGTGTAAGGTTAGATTGTATATTTGAGAATTTTCTTGTTTCTTGAGAAAGGCCTGTATTGCTATATACTTGCCTCTTAGGACCACCTTTGCTGCATCCCAATGGTTCTGAACTATCACATTTTCATTTTTATTTGCTTTCATGTGTTTTTTAAATTTTTCTTTAATTTCCTTGTTGACCCATTCATTCTTTATTAATTTTTCCCCATTCATTCTTTAGTAGGATGCTCTTTAACCTCCATGTATTTGGGTTACTTCCAAATTTTTTCTTGTGGTTAACTTCAAGTTTTAAAGCATTGTGGTCTAAAAGTATGCACGGTATAATATCAGTCTTTTTGTACTGGTTGAGACCTGATTTGTGGCCCAGTATATGATGTTTTTTGGAGAATTTTCCATGCGCACATGAGAAGAATGTGTGTTTTGCTGCTTTAGGATGAAATGCTCTGGAATTTGTTAAGTCCATCTGGTCCAGTGTGTCATTCAAAGCCCTTGTTTCCTTGTTGATTTTCTACTTAGATGATCTATCCATTGATGTAAGTGGGGTGTTCACATCCCTTACTGTTATTATAATCAGTGAGTTCCTTTATGTTCCTTATTGTTTTATATATTTGGGTATTCCCAATTTGGGGGCATAAGTATTTATAATTGTTCAATCTTCTTTTTGATTAGACCCTTTTTTAATGATATAGTGGCTTACTTCATCTCTTATTACAGTCTTTGGTTTAAAATCTAGTTTGTCTGATATAGAGATTGCTACTCCAGATTTCTTTCAATGTCTATTAGGAAGATAAATGTTTGTCCACCTCTTTACTTTCAATCTGGAGATGTCTTTGTGTCGAAAATGGGTCTCTTGTACCCAGTACATAGATGGGTCCTCTTTTTTTTATGCAGTCTGATAACCTATGTCTTTTTTTTTTTTAAGATTATTTATTTATTTGAGAAAGAAAGATGGAGAGAGTGTGCATGAGTGGGGGGAAGGGCAGAGGAAGAAGTGGACTCCACTCTGAACAGGGAGTACAACATGGGGCATGATCCCAGGACCCTGAGATTATGACCTGAGCTGAAGGAAGACGCTTAACTGACTAAGCCACCCAGGCAACCCACCCTATGCCTTTTAATTGGAGCATTCAGTCCATTTATATTCAGAGTAATTATTGAAAGATATGATTGCAGTGCTATTGTATTACACTTCAAGTCACTGTTTCTTCAGATTGTCTCCTTTCCTTTCTTGTCTTTGTTACCTTTGTATTCTTTCTTTGCTCAAGGGATCCCATTTAATATTACTTGCAGGGCTAGTTTAGTGTTCACAGATTCCTTTAGCTTTTGTCTTGTTTTGTTTTTGTTTTTGTTTTTTTCCTGGAAACTCTTTATCTCTCCTTCTATTCTGAATGACAGCCTTTCTGAATAAAGTGTTCTTGGCTGCATATTTTTTTCCCATTTAGGATGTTGAATATATCATGCTAGTCTTTCTGGCCTGGCCGGTCTCTCTAGACTAGTCTGCTGCCAGCCTTATGTGTCTAAGATTGTCCCCATTGAAAAACACAGTCTTTTCAACAAATGATGTTAGCAAAAATGGTCAGCTATATGCAAAAGAATAGAACCAGACCATTTTCTTACACCATACACAAAAATAAACTCAAACTGGATTAAAGACCTAAATGTGGGGGTGCCTGGGTGGCTCAGTGGGTTAAAGCCTCTGCCTTCAGCTCAGGTCATGATCTCTGGGTCCTGGGATTAAGCCCCACATCGGGCTCTCTGCTCAGCTGGGAGCCTGCTTCCCCTTCTCTCTCTGCCTGCCTCTCTGCCTACTTGTGATCTCTCTCTCTCTCTCTCTCTGTCAAATAAATAAATAAAATCTTTAAAAACAAAACAAAACAAAAAAGACCTAAACGTGAGACCTAAAACCATAAAAATCCTAGAGAAGAACACAGAAAGTGACCTCTTTGACATTGCCAGTAGCAACTTCTTTCTAGATATATCTCCTCAAGCAAGAGAGATAAAAGCAAAATAAGCTATTGGGACTACATCAAAATAAAAATCTTCTGTACAATGAAGCAAACAGTCAACAAAACTAAAGAGCAATTTGCAGAATGGGAGAAGATATTTGCAAATGACTTACCCAATAAAGGGTTAGTATCCAAAATATATAAAGTACTTACACAACTCAACACTCAAAAAACAAATAATTCAATAAAAAATGGGCAGAAGAAATTAACAGATATTTCTCCAAAGCAGAATTCCAGAGGAGCAACAGACACATGAAAAAATGTTCAACATCACTCATCATTAGGCAAATGAAATTAAAACTACAATGAAGTAGCACTTCACACCTGTCAGAATGGCTGAAGTCAACAACACAAGAAGCAACAAGTGTTGGTGAGGATTTGGAGAGAAGGGACCCCTTTTGCACTGTTGGTGGGAATACAAAGTGGTGCATCCACTGTAAAATACAGTATTGATTTTCCTCAAAAAGTTCTAAATAGAACTACCCAACAATCCAGTAATCCTACTGCTGGATGTATACCAAAAAATACAACAGCAATAATTCAAAGGGATACACGCACCCATAAGTTTATAGCAGCAAAATATATACAGAAGCAGCCCAAGTTTCCATCAATGGAAGAGGTTGTATATACAAATAATGGAATATTATTCAGTCAGAAAAAAAAATGAAATCTTGTCATTTGCAGCAACATGATTGGAGCTAGAGAGAATAATGCTAAATGAAAAATGTCAGTCAAAGAAAGAGGAATACCACATGATTTCACTCATATGTGGAACTTAAGAAATAAATGAGCAAAGGGAAAGTGAGAGAGAGAGAGAGAGAGAGAGAGAGGCAAACCACAAGACAGACTCTTAACTATAGAAAACCAACTGACAGTTACCAGAGGGGAGGTTGGTAGGGGGTGGGTGAAGTAAGTGATGGGGATTAAGGAGAGCATTCCTTGTGATGAGCTCCAGATGTTGTATGGAAGTGCTGAATCACTATACTGTACACCTGAAACTAATATAATGCTGTAAACTACACTGTAAAAAGTAAAAATAAAAATAAAGAAAAAAATCTCCTTGCTAGCTACAGTAAGATTCAGAATTTCTATTTCTATATGCTTTAGTCTTCATAGGTTTTCTATTCTAGGACTCTGTCCATTTCATCTAGGTTAGCCAACATTTTCTAGTCTTGGTAGGTTTTCTATTCTATGAGTCTGTCCATTTCATCTAGGTTATCTAATTTTTTGGTGTAATATATATATTACATATATATATATATTATATACATCACATGTATATAATATATATTACATATATATGTTATTATATGTATATTATATATATATAATATATATATATATTTCTGTAGAATTAGTAGTAATGTCCTCCCTTTTCATTTCTGATTTTAGTAATTTGAGTCTTCTTTCCTTTAGTCCATCTCACTGAGAGTTCATCAATTTTGTTGATCTTTTCAGAGAACCAACTTTTGGCTTCATTGATTTTCTTTATTGTTTTTCTATTCTGTATTTTATTTATCTCTGCTTTGTCTTTATTATTTCCTTCCTTCTTCTATCTTGGAGTTTAATTTCTATTTCTTTTCCTAATTCCTTAAGTCCTAAAGTTAGGTTGTTAATTTGAGATTTTTTTTAATGTGAATATTCATAGCTATAAATTTCTCCCTTAGCCCATTTTCCATGGCATCTCATGTTTTGCTATGCTATGTTTTCATTTTAATTTGCTTCTTGGGTCAGAAGTGTAGCATTAGGTGTAGAAATTGAGTCATTTTCATCTGCTTCTTGGATCAGAGGTGTAGCATTAGCTGTAGAAATTGAGTAGAAAACAAGCCAGAAACAGTGAATGAGGATCTGAGCCAGCGTAAATGCTCATGGTATTGTCTCGATATTTCTGGTTAATCTCAAAGGTAATCCAAGCTAGGTCAGAGGTGGTGGATCATGGAACAAAGAAAACTCCAGGAATCATGGCTCAACTACCTATTTCAAGACCTGTAAATAGTATAATAATTCTATATGCTCAGAAATGGTTTAGGATTGAGTCAAGATCAGATGTTCAGATGGATCCTGCCAGGAAATGCAGCTATAGGAAGAGGGACAATAACTGTAGGGAAAATGGGATTGAATCTGACAGTGGGGTGGGAGAAAGCCCTGGCTTTAAATCCTGATTCTGTTCCTAATCAGTTATGTGAATTTGGAAAGATCAATTCCACCTCTCTGAGTTGTAGTTTCCTTATTTGTAAAATGAAAATATCCCCTGCCCTGTATGTGATGTTTGAAGATCAAAATGAGATAATGGATTTTAAAATGCTCTTTATAACTGTAAATTGCAATACACTAGGAAAGGATTATTCTTATTATTGCAAATAGAAGATTTAAAAAATCTTTTTTACTTCCCCTTTCTTTCCTTCTTATTTTGTTTCCATCCTCCCGGTCATCTCTGTTTTTACTCCTATTGTCTCTCCTTCCCATCTTCCAGGGCCAGTTATCCGGGCTGAGGTGGGTGACACCATCCAGGTGGTCTTTTACAACCGTGCTTCCCAGCCATTCAGTATACAGCCTCATGGAGTGTTCTATGAGAAAGACTACGAGGGAACTGTGTACAATGATGGTGAGCAAGCAGGGTTTCCAACTAATATGAGCTGTAGGTAATAATAGATAGCTCTAGAGGAAAAATAAATAGGGGAGGGAATGAAGGAGGAGACAGAATTGATTGTCCTGCATGGATGTTGTTAAATGAATCCATGATATTATAGTGAAGCAAAACTGGGTTCAATAAGAGACACATTCTTTTAAATATATTTAAATATATTCTGATTGACATTTTAATTTATTTTTTAAAGTTGTACCATTTTTAAAGATTTTACTTATTTATTTGAGAGAGAGAGAAAAAGCATGAGTGGGAGAGTGGCAGAGGGACAAGAAGACTCCCCACTGAGCATGGAGCCTTATGTGGGGCTCAATCCCAGGACCCTGAGATCATGATCTGAGCCAAAGTCAGATGTTTAACAGACTGAGCCACCCAAGTACCCCGATTGACATTTTTCCCCCCAAATACTTTTATTTTATTTTTTCAGTGTTACAAGATTCATTGTTTATGTACCACACCCAGTGCTCCATGCAATACGTGCCCTGCTCGATACCCACCACCAGGCTTACATTTTAATGATATTTGTTTTTCCAATCCATGAGCATGTAATGTCTTTCCATTTCTTTGTGTAATCTTCAATTTCTTTCATTTGTGTTTTATAGTTTTCAGAGTAGTTCCTTCACTTCTTTGGTTAGGTTTATTTCTAAGTTCTTATTGTTTTGGTGCAATTGCAAATGGGATTATTTTCTTAATTTCTGTTTCTGCTGCTTCATTATTAGTGTATAGAAATGTGCCAGATTTCCACACATTGATTTCTACGACTTTACTGAATTCAGGTATCAGTTTTAGTAGCTTTTTTTTTTTTTTTTAGTTTTAGTAGCTTTTTGATGTAGTCTTTATAGTTTTCGTTATATAGTATCATGTCATCTGCAAATAGTGAAAGTTTTATTTCTCCCTTGCAATTTTGCATGCTTTTTATTTCTTTTTTGTGGTCTAATTGTTGTGGCTAGGACTTTCAGTACTATGTTGAATAAAAGTACTGAGAGTAGACATGCTTGTCTTCCTTTTGACCTTAGGTGTAAAGCTTTCAGTTTTCCCCCAGAGTATGATGTTCATGTGGGTGTTTTCATATATGACCTTTAGGGTTAGTATCCCAAATATGTACAGAATTTACATAACTCAACATCCAAAAAATAAATAATCTGATTAAAAAATGGGCAGAAGACATGAACGGACATTTCTGTTCATGTTCAAATAAGACATCTGCATGGCCAACAGACACATGAAAAGATGTTCAACATCACTCTTCATTAGTGAAATGCAAATCAAACTACAATGAGATATCACCTCATACCTGTCAGAATGGCTAAAAATTAACAACAGAAGAAACAACAAGTGTTGGCAAGGATGTGGAGAAAGTGGAACCTTCTTTCCCTCTGGTGGGAAAGCAAACCAGTGCAGGCACTGTGGAAAACAGTATGGAGGTTCGTCAAAAGTTAGAAGTAGAATTACCCTACGATCTAGTAATTGTATTACTGAGTATCTATCCCCCAAATACAAAAACACTATATAGAGTATCATGTCATCTGCAAATAGTGAAAGTTTTTCTTCTTCATTGCTGATTTGGATGCTTTTTATTTCTTTTTGTTGTCTGGTTGTTGTGGCTAGGACTTCCAGTACTATGTTAAGTAACAGTGGTAAGAGCGAACATCCCCGTCTTGTTCCTGACCATAGAGGAAAAGACCAAACTGATGGTTGCCAGAAGGGAGGTGGGGGGTGGGATAGGGGAAATAGGCAATGGTAACTTAGGAGTGCAATTGTTGTGATGAGCACTGGGTATGGTATGTAAGTGTTGTATAACTAAAATTAATATTATATTGTATGTTAACTAACTGGAATTTAAATAAAAGTTTTATTATTATTATTATAAAAACAATACAAATAAATAAGTACTTTAAAAAATTCCAAAAGCACTAATTCAAAGGGACACACATACCCCTACGTTTATAGTGACATTACTTACAATAGCCAAATTATGGAAAAAGACCAAGTGCCCATTGATAGATGAATGGATAAAGAAGTGAGGTGTGTGTGTGTGTGTTAGAATATTATTCAGCCATGAAAAAATAATGAAATCTTGTGATTTGCACCAACAGGAATGGAGCTAGAGAGTGTAATGCTAAGTGAAATAAGTCAGTCAGAGAAAGACAAATACCATATGATTTCACTTATGTGTGTAATTTAGAAAACAAAGCAAAGAAGTAAAGGGAAAAACTAGGGAGAGAGAGAAACTATGAAGCAGATTCTTAACTATTGAGAACAAAATGATGGTTATCAGAGAGGAGGTGGGTGGGGGGATAGGTGAAATAGATGATGGAAATTAAGGAGTGCACTTGTAATGATGAGCATCAGATGATATATGAAACTGCCAAATTACTATATTGGACACCTGAATCTAATATGACACCATATGTTAACTACACTGGAATTAAAACAAAAAATAAAAAAAAATATCTGATTATAAGAGTAACATATATGTTTTATGGAATTTTGAAAAAAACATGGAAAATTATAAAATAAATATAATTCATAGATAAGTTCACCATTACTTTTTGATACACCTTCTAATGTTTTCCTGTGCTTATGAAAACATATATATTGATATTTTTGTGATCATGTGGTTTGTGCGGGTTTGTATCATACTGTTTTTACTTACTGCTGTATCAATTTTCTCATGCCATTGTAATGATATAAACTTGCTGCTGACTGTAAAATATTACATGGATATGCCATAATTTATTTAACTTATCTTCTGTTATTTGAACATTTAGCTTATTTTCATTATTTTTAAATGTTGTAAATCATGTTGCAATGAATAAATGCTTACATTTTATTTGGATTACCATCTCAGGAGAGAATCCCAGAAGTTGGATTATTGGGCTTTAATTTCTTGTTTTCTCTGAGAATATTGATACATGCTAATCCCAAGCCAAAAATATTAAAAAAAAATAGCATTAAGGACAAATTTGCAGACAAATCTAGAACAAAAGAACATTCTACAAGGCAACTAGTCTAGTCTCTTCAAAAAGTCAATGCTAAAGGGGAAAAAATAGGGACAACACAAAAAAGCAAACCTTGTCTGATCCTGGTTATTAAAAAAGAAATAACCTTAAGAGACACTTTGGGACCCCTGAGTCGCTAAGTCTGCTTGTCCCTCTTTCCCCCTCCTCTTTCTCAAAATGAATGTGTAAAATCTTTTTAAAAAGGAGACATTCTGGAGATGATTGGAAAATTTACATGTTAGATGATATTAGGATATTTTCTTAGGTGTAGTAATGTTACTGTGGCAATATAGGATAAAGTTACTGATGTACTTAGAAGTAAGATGTCATCATGCTTCCAAATGATTTAGCAAAAGCAAACAATCAAAAACTGACGTGTGTGTGTGTGTGTGTGTGTGTGTGTGTGTAGGTGTACATAGACATAGATGTAGGTAAATTAAAGATAGAAAAGTGTAACAATCAACTCCAGTTGGTAGGATGATTGTTGTACAATCTATCCATTAACATTTTCTATATGCTTGAAAATTTAAAAAGTTGGGAATAATAAATGAATAAGGATGTTAAAGCCATCTTAAATTATAACACTTATAATTTCTTATAACACCTGTTATAAGTTCTTACTACAAATAAACTTGTGTATGTTTCTTTTCACCCTTTAATGAATAATTCCTCAGAATATATTTTTAACATGTGGAATTGCTGTGTCCGAGGGTACACACATTAAGATTTTTTTCCCAAATACTTTTATTTTATTTTTTCAGTGTTACAAGATTCATTGTTCATGTTCCATTTTTTGTTCCATACATTGTTCATGTACCATTGTTCATGTACCAGTGCTCCATGCAATATGTGCCCTCCTCAATACCCACCACCAGGCTCGCCCAAGCCCCCACTCCCTCCCCTCCAAAACCTTCAGTTTGTTACTCAGAGTCCACAGTCTCTCATGGTTCTTCTCCCCCTCTGGTTTCCCCCAATTCACCCTTCCTTTCTTTCTCCTAATGTCCTCCATGTTTTTCCTTATGCTCCACACGTAAGGGAAACCATATGATAATTGACTTTCTCTGCTTGACTTATTTCACTCAGTATAATATCTTCCCGTCCCGTCCATGTTGATACAAAAGTTGGGTATTCATCCTTTCTGATGGGGGCATAATATTCCATGTATATATAGACCATATCTTCTTTATCCATTCATCTGTTGAAGGGCATCTTGGCTCTTTCCACGGTTTGGCGATTGTGGCCACATTAAGATTTTTGATACCAACATCCAAGTTGCTCTCTGGAAAAATTTGAAGTCCCATAAACTTGGACTTGCATCAACAGTAACAGCACAAGGCAGCCATTTTCATCTTAGTCAAATGTCAATCTTGTAGGCAAACAACACAATAACCAAAATCACCATTGTTTCGATTTGTATTAGGTTGGTCATTCTTTTCAGTATCTATTGTATATCTTACTTTCTTGTGGACCTGAACCTTCTTAGGGCTTTTGATACATTTTGTCAACATTTTTTCCTAAAGGACGATTCTCATTTAAACTCACCCTTTCTAGAGTTGAGTGAGAGAGGTAGGTGCCATTTGAGCCACTTCTCAACAGCATGGTTTATTATAATATGTAAAGTCTTGCTAAACTGACAGGCCAAAAAGTTATGTAGCTATTTTTTTTTTTCAGAGAGAGCTCTTGTACATTTTTTCACCTCAAATTCAGCAGTTTGTACTTTTGTGTTTTCATTTTTTTAATTTCTTTTTTATTATGTTCAGTATGTAGCCATTTTCATTTATACTTCTTTGATTACTAATGGATTTAAAATGTTATTTTATTTTTTAAGTGTTTATTTAAATTCCAGTTAGTTAACATACTGTGTAATACTAGTTTCAGGTGTGCAATATAATAATTCAACAATTCCATACAGCACCTGGTGCTCATCACCACAGGTGCACTCCTTAATCCTCATCGCTTATTTCACCCATCCCCCCCACTCCTTTTTGTAACTATTAGTTTGTTCTCTACAGTTAAGTGTTTGTTTCTTGGTTTGCCTCTCTCTTTTTTCCCCCTTTGCTCATTTATTGTGTTTATTAAATTACACATATGAGTGAAATCATGTCGTATTTGTCTTTCTCTGGATGACTGATTTCACTTAGCATATAATACTCTCTAACTTCGTGTCATTGCAAATGGCAAGATTTCATTCTTTTTATGGCTTAGTAATATTCCATTGTGGGTGTATGCGTGTGTATATATATAGATAGATAGATACAGATATAGATAAATATAAATACCACATCTTCCTTATCCATTCATCATTCAATGGACACTTGTGCTGTTTCCATAATTTGGCTATAGTAAATAATACTGCTGTAAACATCAGTGTGGATGTATCCCTTCGAATTAGTATTCATGAAGAGACATTTTTCCAAAGAACCCATCCAGATGGCCAACAGACACATGAAGAGATGCTCAACATCACTGATCATCATGGAAACGCAAATCAAAACTATAATGAGATATCACCTTACACCTGTCAGAATGGCTAAAAGTCAACAACACAAGAAACTGCCGCTTCCTGACGGCGCACGGGAGAAGAATGAGGCACAAACAAGTCAGCTGCAGTAGAGATTGGGAGCAGGGGTCGGCAGTTGAGAAGACTGCCGCCCCGAACAACTCCTTAATCCCATATTTATTGGATACGAGATGATAATCAATAAAGAAGATTATACATTGTTTGTAGGTAAACAAGAAGGAATGTGAGTCATAGTTGATCATGAGTCTTATAGATTAAACAAGGAGAAGAGAAGGGTGTGCCTGGTCA
>CM052901.1:59654089-59669735 GCA_028534135.1 Potos flavus
GAAACAACAGATGTTGGCGATGATGTGGAGAAAGGGGAACCTTGCACTATTGATGAGAATGCAAAACGGTGCAGCCACTCTGGAAACCATTATGAAGGTTCCTCGAAAAGCAAAAAATACAACTACCCTATGACCCAACAATTGCACTACTAGGTTTAAAATTTTAAAATAAAATTTCTATGTATCACTTGACCATAAATTGTGTCCATTTAAGTAATTACAGCCTTAGTGCTTATGTTTTTCATATATCTACACATAGATACGTATTTGTATCCACTCATACATACATACATACATATAGAAAGGAGAATGTATTCATTAATCAGAACCATTCAAAGTTGAACCAAACTATGAAAGTGGGTAGCGGATCGCCTGTCTCTGGAGATTTTTAAACAGAGGATACAAGAGCAGATGAATGCGTGTTTTCAAGTGAGGAGTATTACAAAGTTTTATTTATTATTATTATTATTAATTATTTTATGTTACATTAATCATCACACAGTATATCATTAGTTTTTGATGTAGTGTTCCATGATTCATTGTTTGTGTATAACAGTCAGTACTCCATGCAATACATGCCCTTCTTAATACCCATCATCAAGCTGACCTATCCCCCACCCCCTGCCCTATAAAACCTCAGTTTTTTCCTGGAGTCCATAGTCTCTCATGGTTCCTCACCTCCTCTGATTCGCCCCTCTTCATTTTTCCCTTCTTTCTCCAATTAAGTTTTAAAGGCCCTTTTAATCCTTAGGTCCTTCAAGCTTAGAAAACCGAAACCTGGGAAATTTAAATTTCCCCAGTTTATATAACAACTATTTTCAGAACCAGAAACTAACTATTGTCTCTTAACTCCTATCTAGGATCCTTTTTAATATTCGATATTGCATATCGCTGTTCCTCTAAAATGCCTTGAAGTTTATAATATTTACCCCACTGTTTGGAGCTGATGATTCTCACTCTAGCTAATGTGATAATGAGCCCTATTTTTCCCCCCTGCAGGCTCATCCTCCCCTGGCTTGGTGGCCAAGCCCTTTGAGAAAGTAACATACCACTGGACAGTCCCCTCCCATGCTGGACCTACTGCTCAGGATCCTGCCTGTCTCACCTGGATGTACTTCTCTGCTGCAGATCCCATAAGAGATACAAATTCTGGTCTGGTGGGCCCCTTGTTGGTGTGCAAGACTGGTGCATTGGGTGCAGATGGCAAACAGGTATTACCAAGGTTTTTGGCTGGAAAGCCTGCTTGGAATAAGATAAGGTTGTGTTGCTAAATAGGAGTTGAAAGTGGAACTGGGTTCTAGAGATGTGGGAATAGAAAAGAAATAATCAATCTATTTAATCAGAAATTAATAGTTGGTGACCTCATGCTATTTTGCATGCTATTCTTTCACTCACAAATATCTTTCTTAGTCTCTATTCCTTTCTATTTTGTATCCTTTCATCATTTCTTCATTTTTTTAAGCCTCAGTGTTCCCTAACCCTTGATCCTAATTCTTAAATCTCTTTTAATATTTGCTTGTGTTCTTTCATGCCCAGCTCTTCATTCTAGCTGTATATTACTTAACCTCTTTGCCTCAGTTTCTTCATCTGTAGTAAAGGGTTAACAATGAAAAAAGGTATCTTGGGTTTCTATGAGGATTAATTAAAATAATCCATTTGAAGTGCTTATCACAGTGTCTGGATTACACAGTAAACACTCAGTAAATGTTACAAGTAATAATGATAATAGTGATAATAATAGTACATTAATAACAATTATATGTCCTTTACTCTTATTTTCTAATCCCCTCTGACTAGAGTTCTTTCCCGATCTTCTAACCACCTTTCCCCACTCCTTTACCCAGGTGACTCCAAGTTCTCTTCTATCACTCTATGTACTTGTCTGTAATCCCCATCTTGTGCTTCTTCCCTGTCCCCTTTCATACATTCCTCCCCTCCTGTCTTGTTACTTTGTTCTAACCTGTTTCACCCACTTTAATTTTGAAATTACCTGAGGAAAAGCTGACTAGCAACAACTATAGCTCTAGGCAGGAGGTATGGGCTTATCTCTGTGTCTGGAAAAAGAAATGGGAATGAATCAGGGCTCATTGGGTCTGTAGTTGCACAACCCACAACTGCTGAAACCATTGTCATTCTTTCTCTTCCATGGACCTACAGAAAGGGGTGGATAAGGAGTTTTTTCTCCTTTTTACTGTGTTGGATGAGAACAAGAGCTGGTACAGCAATGCCAATCAAGCAGCTGCTATGTTGGATTCCCGACTGCTCTCAGAGGATGTCAAGGGTTTCCAAGACTCCAATCGGATGCATGGTATGGGGAGAGCTTTTGCCCTGAGCTACAGTTGAGAGGTTACAAGTAAAAAAATCTAACCTAAACTTAATCATGTCCCATCCTTGAAAGCACTGATCCCATTGGTCAGCTCTATACAAAACATGAGCTAGATTGAAGAATTATATCCAAGGCAACAGATCTTAGGTTTAGCACTTGGTTGTGTTATGTCCTGTGTTACATGGTATGGGAAACACTGGAAAAATGTGTTGTGAAATGAAGATTGCAAACAATGAATCCACTAGAGAGTGAGGAGAGAAAGCTGGAATGATGCTTTTCCAGTCTTATCTTCTCCTTTATTGACCACTATGCAAGCTTCTCAACTCCATACTCCAGCCAAATGGGGCTATTTTTCTCTATATAGATATACCTTGTGCTTTTCTGATTTCATGCCTTTACAATGCTTTGCCCTCCAGTTGAAATACCTCTTTTTACATTTTTGCCCTTAGCCTGTGGAAATTCTTTCCATTCTCTAAGGTCCTATTCAAAAGCTACTTCATCCATGTAACCACTTTTTCTTTATCACCCAACCCCAGGATGATGACATCCTCTTCTAAACCACTATTGCATTTTATCAGAATATTTTAATAGCATGATCTATATAGTTATTTGTTACACAGCTTTTGACATGTTAGAGTGTAGTTTCCTTAAAGGTGAATATTGTTTGTTGCTTATCTCTGTATTATTTACAGTTTCTAATAGATAGTAAATGTTTATTGAACAAGTGAACTACCAAATTAATGAGTAAGCATGTAGGTGGGTGAGTGAGTGAATGGGAGGACATGGTCCCAGTTTGCAAAGAGCTCCCAGCATTTGCAATTAAATGAGACTAATAACACACATGAAATAATTATAGAACAAGCCAAGATCAACTATAATCAAATGTTAAATTGTGTGAACCAGCTTTCAAGTGACATGGAGTTCATAGGAGGAGAACATTAATGAGGGACAATCCAATTAAAGGATTCACAGAAGAAGGGAGTGCTTGAGCTGGGGTTTGAAGGCTAAATAGGTTTGCAATTAGAAATTACAGGAAAAAGAAGCAGAATCAGGAGATTAGCAATGTTATCCTCAGCATCTGTGGGAATTACCAAGTAGAGTTACTTATTAAAGGTGGTTCCAGTGGGTGTGGGGACATTGAAAAGGGGTCAATTTTAAGCAGGCCTCCCTGTATTTTCAAGAGGAGTATGGAAGATGGAAGGGAGTCATGAATGAGTGTGTTGTCTTATGACTACATCTCTTGGTTCCCATCATCAGTCAGTTATATCAGCTGGAAAAAGTAAACCAATCCTGTGAACCAAGTTCATTCAATTTGAACTTATGGACCACGTAAGTAGTACCAGGCAACATGCCAGGTGATTGGGCAGCCACACTGATAAAGAAAAAATTATGTGATTCCTGCTAGGTCAATCTTTTGTGGGAGATAGATTTGTAAGTAAATCATTGGATGTGCTCTGTGGTAAGTGATATCGAAGAATTTTGTGTGTGTGGGGGGGAAATTTCATGGAAATGATGAGAGAGAGAGAGAGAGAGAAATAACTCTACTTCACAGGGGAGATGACATTTGAACTGGGGCATGATGGAAGAGTAATAGTTTTCTGTAGAAGGACCAGAGGGAAAATTTATTCCAGGCAGAGGAAACAGCATGAGAAAACTCAACATGTGTTTTGTAAACACATAGCATGTTTAAGGCCTTGGGGATGCAGAGACAAACAGAAATCACAGCATTGGTGTCTACCTGTGTGTGAGGGGGGTGGGAGGATAGATTGCAGGCAGGGGTGCCAGGGAGAGGGCTTCTGCAGAAGTTCAAGCCAAAAATGATGAGTGCCAGGACCTGGGAAGTAACAGTGAAGTGAAAAAAAAAAGAGAGAGAGAGAGAGACAGATTGAAAGATGAATATGGAAACTTGGGGGGAACCCCGGTACTTTATGGAGGGATGGAGAATAAGAACAAGATGAAGGAGGAATAATCAGAAAAGAGGTAAGAGAACCAGGAAAGTGTGGCGCTATAAAAGCCAAAGAAGGAGAATTTCAAGACAGTGAGAATAGTAGAGGTTGGTACCCTTGTGTACACTTGTGTAAGGAGTTCTGGTAGTGGAAAGAAGTTCAGTTTTGCAAGAATTGGAAGTGTGGTAGAGGAGGGGCAGGAGGTGAGGTCAGAAAGGCGAGTTGTACCCTCATCCCAAAGAGGCAGATCTTTATAAGTATAATTGGAGTGGCTTAAGGAAGAAGGCAGGAGAGTTTAAGATGACTCAGAAATTTCAAATTGTGAGAATCCATAGTACAGAGCTGATGCTATGCTGTTGGCCAGTGCCTGAGTAGTCTGGTCTCATCTTCTTGTTCTGTCTTATGTTTGTTTGTTTGTTTTTTTTTTTCCAGCCATTAATGGGTTTCTGTTCTCTAACTTGCCCAGCCTGGACATGTGCAAGGGTGACACAGTGGCCTGGCACCTGCTTGGCCTGGGCACAGAAACTGACGTGCATGGGGTCATGTTCCAGGGCAACACTGTGAAGCTTCAGGGCATGAGGAAGAGTGCAGCCATGCTCTTTCCTCATACCTTTGTCATGGCTATCATGCAGCCTGACAACCCTGGTAAGTGCCTTAACAGCTGGCCCTAGGCTGAGAGGCTCTGTTGGGCATGGTGCTGGGTGAGGGGGGCTGCTGAAAAGAAAAGAAGACATGTTGAGGATATGTGGGAGGTTTTAAAAACAGTCTTGTCTTCTCTGTCTTCAGTGTGCACTCTATGTTCTGGTTATTTGGATTTTTCTCTTAGCTGCAGACAGAAAGTAAAGAGCTGAGGAAGCTCTTTTCTGAAACAACAGGAAAGAAGCAGGGATGCTGCCCAGCATCAGGGCAGTTCTCATATAAGTAGAGGGTGGACTTGCCTGTGTAGTCCCATGCTATGGAGAGATTTTATAGATACAGTCCTTGCACTGGGAGGAAGGTCCAGGAGGTATACCTATAAGTGTTTTCAATTCTGATATTCTGTGCGAATTTCTGAAAACTTCTGGTGGAAGTGGGGTGGAATGTACTGTGACAGTTTCAGACCAGGAATCAGAGCATAAAATCTTTTAGTCCAAGCTCTTTCATTAATTTACTATTTAATTTTGGTCTGACCAACCCCCCACTCTGTGGCTGCATTTCTTCCTTCTTTTCTTTCTCTGTCCCACTCCCCTAATTCCTTCCCTCACCTTCCTTTCCTATCTTCCCCATTATTCCCTCCTTTCTTTCCTGTCTCTCTCCCCCACACTACCTCCTGCCCATCCGTCCTCTTTCACTCTCTCTTCTCCTCCTTTCCCTTTCTTTCATGAAAAAAAAATGAGTAGAATGTTTCTTTAGATTCCGTCTATATCTAACATTTTATCATGTAACAGTTACTTTGGTAAATACACATATGTAATTAAGCAGCTTTGCAGATGACTTAAAAACATCACCATGAGTTCTAGTAGTTTGGGGGTGGAGTCTTTTGGGTTTTCCGTATAAAGTATCATGTCATCTGTGAAGAGAGAGAGTTTGATTTCTTCTTTGACAATTTGAATACCTTTTATTTCTTTTTGTTGTCTGATTGCTGTCGCTAGGACTTCCAGTACTCTGTTGAAAAGATTGGTGAGAGTGGGCATCCTTGTCGTGTTCCTGACCTCAAAGAGAGCACTGTCAGCTTTTCCCCATTGAGAATGATATTCGCTGTGGGCTTTTCATAGATGGATTTTATGAGATTGAGGAATGTTCCTTCTATCCCTATACTTTGGAGAGTTTTCATCAGGAATGGATGATGAATTTTGTCAAATGATTTTTCTGCATCAATTGAGAGGACCGTGTGGTTCTTCTCTCTTCTCTTATTGATTTGTTCTATGACAATTATTGATTTGGGAATGTTGAACCACCCTTGCATCCCAGGGATAAATACCACCTGGTCATGACGAATAATCTTTTTAATGGGCTGCCGGATCCTATTAGCTAGGATCTTGTTGAGAATCTTGGCATCCATACTCATCAGGGATATTGGTCTGAAATTCTTCTTTTGGATGGGGTCTTTGCCTGGTTTGGGGATCAGGGTGATGCTGGCTTCATAGAAAGAGTCTGGAAGTTTTCCTTCTGTTTCTATTTTTTGAAACAGTTTCAGGAGAATAGGTATTATTTCTTCCTTGAATGTTTAGTAGAATTCCCCAGGAAATCCATCAGGTCCTAGACTCTTGTTTTTTGGGAGGTTTTTGATCACTACGTCAATCTCATTGCTAGATATTGGTCTATTCAGGTTGTCAATTTCTTCCTGTTTCAGTCTTGGGAGTTTATAGGTTTCCAAGAATGCGTCCATTTCTTCTAGGTTGTTTAACTTATTGGCATATAGCTGGTGATAATAATTTCTGATGATTGTTTCTATTTCCATTGGATTAGTCGTGATCTCTCCCCTTTCATTCATAATTTTGTTAATTTGGGTCCTCTGTCTTTCTTTTGGATTAGTTTGGCCAGTGGCTTATCAATCTTATTGATTCTTTCAAAAAACCAACTTCTGGACTCGTTGATGCGTTCTACTGTACTGGATGCTTACAGTTATGTTTAAAAAACCAGAAAAACAAATGCCCAGAAAAAAATGCAGCAAAGTGTTAAGAATGTTTGAGTCCTGTGGGTTTATTGGTGGCTTTTTAATCCTCTTTTTGCTTTGCTTTAAATTTTAATAAGTTTATATTACATTTAATAGAAATGAAAAGTTGTATTTAAAACTATTATCTTACATTCCTCAGCTCTTCCAATAGAACTAATGACACTAGAACTTTAATAGATAGGAAAATTGGCAGATAAAATGATAGAGCTTGTAATGTATTTTCCACCAAATTCATGTTAGAGTTCTCAACAGCAAATAGAAGAATTTATTGTTTATAATTGCCCTATTCCTTCAGCATTTCTTTCCTTGATTTTTTTTTATTGTGTTATGTTAGTCACCATAAAATGCATCATTAGTTTTTGATGCAGCGTTCCAAGATTCATTGTTTATGTACAACATCCAGTGCTCCATGCAATATGTGCCCTCTTTAATACCTACCACCAGGCTCACACATCTCCCACTCCCCTCCCCTCCCCTCTAAAACTCTCAGTTTGTTTCTCAGAGTCCACAGTCTCTCATGATTCATCTCCCCATCTGATTTCCCCCCCTTCACTTTACCCTTCCTGTACTAATGTCCACCATCCTATTCCTTATGTTACACAAGTAAGTGAAGCCATATGACAATTGATTTTCTCTGCTTATTTCACTCAGCATAATCTCCTCTAGTCCCATCCATGTTGAGGCAAAAGTTGGGTATTCATCCTTTCTGATGGCTAAGTAATATTCCATTGTACACATGTACCACATCTTTATCCATTCGTCTGTTGAAGGGCATCTCGCCTCTTTCCACAGTTCGGCTATTGTCAACATTGCTGCTATGAACATTGGGGTACACATGGCCCTTCTTTTCACTACATCTGTGTCTTTGGGGTAAATACCCAGGAGTGCAATTGCAGGGTCATAGGGTAGCTCTATTTTTAATTTATTGAGGAATCTCCACACGGTTTTTCAAAGTGGCTGCACCAACTTACATTCCCACCAAAAGTGTACGAGGGTCCCCCTTTCTCCACATCCTCTCCAACATTTGCTGTTTCCTGCCTTGTTAATCTTTGCCATTCTAACAGGTGTAAGGTGGTATCTCAATGTGGTTTTGGTTTGAATTTCCCTGATGGCTAATGATGATGAACATTTTTTCATGTGTCTGTTAGCCATGTGTATGTCTTCTTTGGAGAAGTGTCTGTTCATGTCTTCTGCCTATTTTTTGACATGATTATCTGTTTTTTGGGTGTTGAGTTTCAGAAGTTCTTTATACATCTTGGATATAAGCCCTTTGTCTGTAGCATCAATTGCAAAAAAACCCCCAAATCGCCAAGGAAATGTTGAAAAAGAAAAACAGAGCTGGGGGCATCAGGTTGCCTGATTTCAAGCTTTATTACAAAGCTGTGATCAGCAAGACAGCATGGTACTGGTACCAGCACAGACACATAGACCAATGGAACAGAGTAGAAAGCACAGATATGTACCCTCAACTCTATGGTCAAATAATCTTCGACAAGCAGGAAAAAATATCCAGTGGAAAAAAGACAGTCTCTTCAATAAATGGTGCTGGGAAAATTGGACAGCTATGTATAGAAGAATGAAACTTCACCATTCTCTGACACCATACACAAAGATAAATTTTAAATGGATGAAAGACCTCAACGTGAGACAATAATCCATCAAAATCCTGGAGGAGAACATAGGCAGAAACCTCTTCGACATTGGTCACAGCAACTTCTTTCAAGACACATCTCCAAAGGCAAAGGAAACAAAAGTGAAAATGAACTTTTGGAACTTCATCAAGATAAAAAGCTTCTGCACAGCAAAGGAAACAGTCAACAAAACCAAGAGGCAACCCACAGAATGGGAGAAGATATTCGCAAATGACACTACAGACAAAGGGCTGATATCTAAGATCTGTAAGGAATCTTTCCTTTCTTTCACAGTTGGAGTTTTCTTTATTCATTATTCCCCTCTTCCCCACACCCTTTTAAATTTTCTTTTCTTTCCACTGCTCCTTTTTCTTGCCCTCTCTCATTTTCCTCTTCCTCTTTCATCATCTTTTTCTTTTTCTTATCTCTTTTTTTCAATTAGTTTTATTTTTTCATTGTTCCAAGATTCATTGTTCCTGTACCACACCCAGTGCTCCATGCAATACGTACCCTCCTCAATACCCACCACCAGGCTCGCCCAACCCTCCACACCCCTCCCCTCCAAAACCTTCAGTTTGTTGTTCAGAGTCCACAGTCTCTCATGGTTCATCTCCCCCTCTGATTTTATCTCTCATTTCTTATTCCTCTTCATTCCTTCCTTCCTTCCTTCTATTTTTTCCTCCATCTTACTTCTTTCCTTACTTACTTTCTTTCCTCCATCTTTTCTTCTTTTTCATTTTCTTCTTCTACTTTTTTATCATCTTTCTTCTCTTCCTTCTTTTCTTTCTCTTTTTCCTTCCCTCCCCTCTCTTTTCCCCTTTTTTCCCTTTTCTTTCTTCCTTTGATTTTACCCTCTTTTTGGCTTCCCTTCTCTCCATTTCCCTCCTTTCTTTATTTATATTTCTTTGTCTCCTTTTCTCTCTTTTTAAATTTCTTTTCCTTTTCCCTTTCCCCTGTTTTCGTTTTTTTCCTTTTGCTTCATTTTGTATCTTTTCTTTCCTCCTCTGTCTTCTTCTGTTTTTCCTTCTTTTTTAATCCTTGCTTTTTATTTTTCCTTTATTTTACAATAAAATTTTCACAAAACATAGTAAATATCAGTTTTCTTCCACTTAGTAGTCTAGATACTAAGGATGTGAGGATGAATTGGGCAGCTCACAGTTAGTGTGAAAGGGAGATGATACAATCTTTCCAGGAGCTATAGTAACACACAGGAAACTATAACAAATTCTGCTTAACTTGTGTAGTAAAGCTTTCCTAGAGAAGCAGGCATTCAAACTGATCATTTATGGAAGAGTATACTGTCACCAGGCACAGAAAGGGGATGGGTGGTGAAGAGAGTATTATTATAGGCAGTAAGAAACTTATGGGTAGTGACTTGGGAGCAGCATATGCCTGAAGAAGAGGTCATTATTCTAGGTAGTAGGAAGCTCATGGACAGTGACTTAGAAGCAGCATCTGCCTGAAGAAGTTACACAAACTTATTTTATTCAGTGACCTTCAAGTCAAGGTGGTATGCTAAAAGTTGTTTGGAAATGTGTGAAGGTACTTTTAGTTGTCACAATGATTGGGATATGGAGGAGATGATACTGTTATTTAGATAGTGGGAGTCAGAAATGATAAAACTTTCAGCAATATGTAAGGCACTCTTAAACAGTGAAGAATAATCCCATGCAAAATGCTAATAGCAGCCCTGTGAAGGAATAATGAGAAATAAGGATTTAGAGGAAGCAAAGTAAGAGGCTATTGCAAGAGCTGATGAAAGCCTGACAATGGGTGGAAGCAATAAGGATGGACAGAAGGGGTAGAGTTAAGGGATATTTGAGAAAGAAATTATGGAAATTTGCTGAGGGGCTGAGCAAGAAAAAAAGGTGCCTGAAGTTTCCAGCTTGTGTACTATATAGAGAGTGGCAACCATTAGCCAAATGAGCAGTACAGAAACAAGGCAGAATAGTAAGGTTTGGATAGAAAGTATTCATTTTAGGCCATGTCAAGTTTTAAGTTCCTGGTGAAATTCAGGTGGTGTGGATTTCACAGTAAGTAGTTATGGGTAAAAATGTAAAGGTTGGAGAAGAAGTCCAGGCTAGTGAGTTTGAGTATTCTCATAGTTCAACTCCATAAGGTGTGAAGTGATAGGAAAGAAAACTTAAAGCAGAAATCAATATTTAAGAGGTAAAGTGGAGAAAAGAAGCCAAAAATAAGGAAACAGAAAAAAATTGTCAAAGAGTTAGGAGGAAACTCAGATTCCGAAAACAGAAGAGTATTGAAAGAGTGGCTTGGATAATAATGTTCATATGAGAAAATTTAGACGATGTACTAACTATTCCAAAGGCACACAACTTTCCAGAATGTCTTCTTTTTGTTCTCATCCCCTACAGAGATCATTAGACTTTCTTCTCCATACCAATCCCTGAGCTATGAGTTTTGGGCAGCATATGCAACCGCTCATTTGCACACACATTCATTCACTCAAAACATATTTATTGCACGCCTTCTATGTGCTAAGACTGGGGAAGAAAGATGAAAAAATAGAATGATTCTTACTCTCTGGGAAGATCCACAATAAGCACATCAAAACACATACATAAAACAATAAGATAATTTTAGATTGTGATATATATCATTAAGGAAATAAAATACAGTGTTGTGATAAAATGATAGGGTCATTACTTTAGAGAAGATGTTCAGGGAAGGCCTATCCAAGAATGTGATATTTACACTGATACCTAAATAATGAAAAGGAAGGAGCGATATAAAGATTTCTAAGAAGAACATTTCAAACAGAGGGACCAGCAAGTACAAATGTCCAAAGGTGGAAAGAAGCATGGCTTTTCAAGGGTCAGAGTGAAAGAGCAGTAGGATTGGGTAGTAGTAAGCTAAGAAAAAGATCAACATGAAATAAAGTAGGCAAGATTCATATTATGTGGGGTCTTGTAGACCATAGTTAGGTGCTTGGTTTGCATTCTGAGTATAAATGAAGTATTTGAAGCAAGGGAGCAATGTACTCTGGATCATATTTGTTAAAGAGGGCCTTGAATCATGTGTGAGGAATGGTTTAAGAGACAAGGGGAAGAAGAAGAGAAGAAAGTTGGGAGACAGTTGAAGTTTTCCATGTAAGAGACAATGGTGGTTTTGACTAGGGGAGAGAGAGTAAAAATGTAAGGATAATTTGGGAGGAAAAGCCAATAGGATTTACTGATGGAATAGATAGGGAAGGATAGCAGAAATAGAAGAGTTGGGAAGTAGTTGTGGAAAGAAAAGAGTAGATTCATTTAAGAAGTCTATAAACTAGTGGAAAAGATTGTTTTGTGAAGAAAGGAGCACTTAGTCTTTAATCATGTGGTTTAGATCTAAAATTTGTCAAGAGTATTGCATGGAGCACTGGGTGTGGTACATAAACAATGAATCTTGTAACACTGAAAAAATAAAATAAAAGTATTTTGGGGAAAAAAAAATAAAAGATAATTTCAGCATTTAAAAAAAAAAAAAAGAGTAGAGAGGTCAAGAATGTAGAGGTCAGTGTGAGCCAGAATAGTCATGGAGAGTTTTCTGGAAGAGAGGAAACATGAATTCGATCTTGGAGAATGAGTGAGCTCTTGTAAATATTTGTGGGAAGGATGGGCAGATACATTTAAGAAAGGGAGCAATAACGTGAGTAAAAATTCCAAGATAGAAATGAGATATGTGATAAGGAAAGTCAGGAACAAATTTAATTGGATCACTGGTTGAATTTGGGACTGAGTCATAGTTTGAAGCTAGCTCATAGAGGCCTTTAAAAGCCAGGGGAGAAAAGTTTGTAGTGATGGGATAGGCAGTGGGCAGCAAGTGAAGGAATGATGAAAATAAATGTTCTAAGAAAGTCAACTTCTCCTGATCAATACTCTGTGAGCCTTAATGTCCTTGACATAGAAACCTGGGGCTTGATATCAGTTCTAGGCAGCTCCACAACCTTGATATTTAAAACCGATATCCAAATATTTTATTGTAAAAACTGAGGGAAAGTCATTCCAAAGCCCTCTGATACAATGGAATATTACTCAGCCATCAGAAAGGATGAATACTCAACTTTTGCCTCAACATGGATGGGACTGAAGGAGATCATGCTGAGTGAAATAAGTCAAGCAGAGAAAGGCAATTATCATATAGTTTCACTTACTTGTGGAACATAAGGAATAACATGGCGGACATTAGGAGAAGGAAAGGAAAAGCGAATTGGGGGAAATTGGAGGGGGAGACAAACCATGAGAGACTGTGGACTCTGAGAAACAAACTGAGGGTTTTGGAGAGCAAGGGGGTGGGGAGAATGGGTGAGGCTGGTGGGGGTATTAAGGAGGACATGTATTGCATGGAGCACTGGGTGTGGTACATAAACAATGAATCTTGGCACACCGATTAAAAAAAAAAAGTCCTCTGATATAAGCATTCCAGTAGTCAAGAAGGGTTTTTTTTTTAAGATTTATTTATTTATTTGACAGAGAGAGAGAGAGATCAAAAGTAGGCAGAAAGGCAGGCGGGGGGGGGGAGCAGGCTCCCTGCTGAGCAGAGAGTCCGATGTGGGGCTCCATCCCAGAACCCTGGGATCATGACCTGAGCTGAAGGCAGAGGCTTAACCCTCAGCCACCCAGGCGCCCCAAAGTTTATTTTTTTAATCAATTTAACCACAGCTTTATTTCTTTGGTACTTGGTAAAAAAATACAACTGGTCAATGCATTTTTTGAAGTAATAATTATTATATTTTTATTTACTTATTTATAGCTTCTTTTATTAAAATTTACTATGCAATATGCTAAGCAGTGTGTACATATTATTGTATTTCATTCTAAAACAATGCAGTGAAATAAGTAAAATGATCCCCATTTTACCATGAGGGAACTGAAACATACAGAGGCTTAAAAATTACTTCAAGGACATATAGCTAACAATTGTCAGGTGAGGTGACCAACTATCCCAGTTTGCTCAGAACTGAACAATTTCCACAGGGATATGGGACTTCCAGTAATAAAACTGGGAAAGCCCTGGATTAACAGGGAAGAGTTGGCCATCCTTGTGGCAGAGTTTAATTTTAAACCTAAACAGTGTAGCTTTGGAGCCAGAGCTGTTAACCTCTGTGCTCACTGCTCTCAATAAAGTTGTAATATTCTTTTTTTTTTTTTTAAGTTGTAATATTCTTTTATCCAATGCATAGAAGAACCTTATCTGAAACTACCCACTCTCTACAGCATGCCTAGAGAGGGGCAGAAAATATCCCAGGGACTATACAGGGATATTCAGATTCAGGTTTTGCTCTCTCTTCCTTCCTTAGGAACATTTGAAATTTACTGCCAGGCAGGAAGCCATAGAGAATCAGGGATGAAAGCAGTCTATAATGTCTCCCAGTGTCCTGGCCATCAAGCCAATGATCACCAACGATATCAGGCTGCAAGAATCTACTACATCATGGCAGAAGAAGTGGAGTGGGACTACTGCCCTGACAGGAGCTGGGAACTGGAATGGCACAACCAGTCTGAAAAAGATAGGTAAGTGTTCAGAAAATAAGAGATCACACTTTCAGAGACTCTGGACCATTTTATAGATAAGGAAGATACTGAAGTACTGAGAAAAGGAGATACTTATCTAAAGTAACCTAATAAGATACCAGCAAATCTGAAACAGGTACTAGGATATAGATATCCTGGGGGATATTACTATAAGATATAGATTCTTCTATATTACTATACTGGGGGTCTGAAGTAAAAGATCTTACCCACACCTTCATGCTCTTGATCTTCTCCTCTTTTCCTCTGGTTGCTTGTAGCACCTACAACAGAATTTAAATTTTAGAGAGGTCTTACTCAAAGGACTGAACACTCCAAGCTTACCTGCCACTTGACAAAATGTCACTAAAGTACAGCTAAGCTATACAGCAGAAAAAATCCAACATAGAGTAGTTTGAGTAGATTTTATTTCTTAATAGTATAAATATGAGAAGCCCAGGGCCAGTAGGTAAACTAATCACCCATAATACTTTCTTTCATCTCTGAAACTAAAATGCCTATGCTACTCGTAGTCATTCCCAGCACTCACAAAAAGGGGAAAGCAGTTCAGAGCAAGCAGCAGTATCTGTAAGGTAATGACCCCAAAATTGTATACATCACTTTCTTTCATAACCCATTATCCTGAACTTATTAATGTGGCCGTACCTACCTGCAAAAAAGTCTAGGATTTGGAGAGATTGGAGGGTGGGGAAAAATGAATGAAGTGGAGTGGGATATACAAGCTTCCAGTTATGCAAAAAATAAGTCATGGAATAAAGGCCCAGCATAAAGAATGTAGTCAATGATTTTGTAATAGAGATGTATTGGGGCAGTTGGTAGCTACACTTGTGGTGGATATAGCACTAATGTATACATTTATCAAATCATTGTGTTATACACATGAAGCTAATGTAGCATTGTATGTCAACCATATTAAAAAATAAAGCCTAGAAAATATAATCTGTAATCCATGGTTACATGGTCATGAATTCAGCTAAAATTTAGGTGATTCTATTACTACAAAGGAAGGGGAGAACAGAAACTGAAGTACAGTTTAGGAATTTCCACATAAATTATATTTTTTCCCCAAATACTTTATTTTATTTTTTCAGTGTTACAAGATTCATTGTTTATGTATGACACCCAGTGCTCCATGCAATATGTGCCCTCCTCAATACCCACCACCAGGCTCGCTCATCCCCCCGCTCCCCTCCCCTCCAAAACCCTCAGTCTGTTGCTCAGAGTTCACAATCTCTCATGGTTCTTCATCCCTCCGATTTCCTCCAATTCATCCCTCCCTTCCCTCTCACAATGTCCTCCATGTTTTTTCTTAAGCTCCACACGTAAGTGAGACCATATGATAATTGACTCTCTCTGCTTGACTTATTTCACTCAACATAATCTCTTCCAGTCCCATCCATGTTAAAACAAAAGTTGGGTATTCATCCTTTCTGATGGAGGCAGAATATTCCATTGTATATATGGACCATATCTTCTTGATCCATTCATCTGTTGAAGGGCATCTTGGCTCTTTCCACAGTTTGGCAATTGTGGCCGTTGCTGCTATGAACATTGGG
>CM052901.1:59670235-59686008 GCA_028534135.1 Potos flavus
AAGAACCATGAGAGACTGTGAACTCAGAACAAGGGACTGAGGGTTTTGGAGGGGAGGGGGTGGGGGGATGGGCGAGCCTGGTGGTGGGTATTGAGGAGGGCACGTATTGCATGGAGCACTGGGTGTGGTACATAAACAATGAATCTTGTAACACTGAAAAAATAAAATAAAAGTATTTGGGGAAAAAAAAAAAAAAAGAATATTAACCAGAACACACAGCCAGAATTAGTCTCTATGAGATACTCTTTTTCTATCTCAGAACAGGGTACATATCTTAGGTCTTTAGTTTGACCAGACATCCTTAATACTGGTCATACATGGGGCCTTGTACTGGACTTAACCCTGGATACAGATTGAGCCTCTAACATTCTCTAGATCTGAAGTCTATCTTGGCTATAGTCTGAGTTTCTAATCATGGCTAGAGAGTGACCTGTCCCAGACCACAAACTGATCCTTACCCTCAGTCATTGATAAGGTTATTGTCTTCTTATTATAGACTAAATTTTAACCCTGGTCATATACTAAGTTCTTAATACTAAAATGTAGGGTGGACATGTTCTTGACCACATTGTCTTCCATCCATTGTCTTATTCATTGAATAAATGCTTACTGACAGCCTAGTTGGTGAAGAGACAATTTTAGAAGTTATGAATGTAGTGGGAAATAATACATGTTCCTACTTTATTTTTTATTTTTTAAAGATTTTATTCATTTATTTGACAGAGAGGAGAGAAATCACGAGTAGCCAGAGAGGCAGGCAGAGAGAGAAAGGGAAGCAGTCTCCCTGCAGAGCAGAGATCCTGATGTGGTGCTCGATCCCAGGACCCTGAGATCATGACCTGAGCCAAGGCAGAGGCTTTAACCCACTGAGCCACCCAGGCACCCCACATATTCCTACTTTAAAAAATAGGCTATTATGATAGAGAGACAAGTAAACTTGTAATTGTAATGCAGTGTCTTTTGTGTTAATAGGAGTTCTTAAATTGTGCCAGAAAAGTATAACAAAGGGAGCCTAGGAGGACAGCTAAGATGGTAGCATAGTAGGAGGGCCCAAGGCCCCTCTTGTCCCTTGAACACAACTAGATAATTATTGGATCATTCTGAATACCCAAGAGATCAGCCTGAGTATAGACAGAACAAATTCCACAAATAGAGGGAGAGAAGAGGCCACACTAAAGAAGGCAAGAAGTACAGAGATACAGTTTGGAGGGGATATGGATCATGCATTCTGCAGAGGGGAGGGAGCCCTGGTCACAAAGAGAGGCATATGAGAGTGGAACACACAGGGTAATGCAAAAGGAGAACTCATCCCCAAGGCCGTTGGCTGGAAAAATGAGAGCGGCTACTTTTCATGAGCTTTTGCAACAAGCAGGGCTTGGAGACTAGAGTTTTAAAGTTCAGCAGGCACCTAAGGCATGCACGGGGGAGATTGTTTACTCTTCTTGGAGCATGTCTGTAAGAGGTGGTATTCACAAAGATGCCTCTTCGGGGGAAAAAGAGCCAGTGGATGCCATATCCCTCCCTTGATCCTTCATATAGGCATGGAGCCACCTGCCAAGGGCACCTTGGTCCAACAAACACTGCCTAGCCTGCTTGCTCCAAGCTCCAGGCCCCTGTGCTCTGGTGCAACTGTCTTGGATAAGCCCTCATCAGTCCCAGTGCAGCAAGACCCTTCCAAGAAGACCAGTGCAGGCCCCCACCCACACACCATGTTCCTAAAGTTTGGAATTTTAGAAGTCAGCAGGCTTGGCAGGAATAGAGCCTGGAAAGCACTGAGATGCTCCTAGAGAGAAGGCAGGAAAACAACCCAGAGACAGAGAACATGGAAACAGCGATTTGAAAAACACCTGAGATGCACAGGGGAGATAATTTTCTCTTCTGGATGTGATTTCCTGAAAGCAGCAAGCAAAGAAACCCCCCTGCTGGGACAAAGAAACTGACTGTTGCCATTGCTCCACCCCACCCCTCAACATAAGCACAGAACCACCTGCACTAGTGTCTGCACAATGCATAGCAGTAACACTGGCTGCCTAACCTGCTTATACCAAGTCCCACAAATATGCACTCTACCAATACTGCCTTTCTTGGTCAAACTTGACTAACTCCCAGTGGAGTGGGCCTCTTCCCCAAACCAGCAGAAACCCCATCCACACTACGTCTCCCAAACAGATATTTTTGTAAAGCTACAGTTCTAGTGGAAGAAACATCAGGTCTCATTTATCAAATAGACCAGTGCACACCTAGATAAAACTCACCACATTCTGGCCAAGGTCCAAATGCTGCCATATACAGGTAAGAAAAGCCTCTGGAGAGGACTGGCCTGAAGAATAGAGTAGCCAAAACACAGCAGCAGAGTGCACACAACACACACCAGAGACACTCCCTGATGTGTCAAGCCCTGGACACTATATGAACTCTTCTTTATAAAGCCATTAGTCTCGGGAATAGGGAACACAACAGGATTGTCTAACACACAGAAGAAGATAGTGACTTAGACAAAATGCCAAGATGAGGGAATTCATCCCAAATGAAATAAGACGGGGTCATGGCCAGAGATCTAATAAAAGCAGATATGTGACATGCCTATGGAGAATTTAGGGCAACAATCTCAAGGATAATCTCTGGATTTGAGAAAAGAATAAAAGACTTAAGAGAGGCCCTTGATGCAGAGATAAAAGAGTTAAAAAAGAATCAGTCAGAAATGAAAAACATAATAACTGAGATTTGAAACAGACTAGTTGTAATGAACACAAAGATAGAAGAAGCAGAGGAACAAATGAGTGATATTGAAGATAAAATAATGGAAAATAATGAAGCTAAACAAAGGAGAGAAAGAAGAATTATGGAACATGAGATTAGACTTACAATCAGTGATGCCATCAAACATAGCATTTATAACATAGGAGCCCCAGAAGAAGAAGAAGAGAGAGGAAAGAGGGCAGAAAATGTATTTGAGGAAATGATAGCTGAAAAGTTCCCTAATCTGGGGAAGGAGACAGATATCCAAATCCAAGAAGCAAGAGAACTCCCCTTAAAATCAACAAAAGTAGGGCAATACCAAAACACATTGTAATTAAATTTGAAAAAGATAGTGATACAGAAAAAATTTCCTAACAGCAGAAAGACAAAGGAAGTTCCTAACTTAAAAGGGAAGACCCATCTAAGCTACAGATCTCTCCACAGAAACTTGGCAAGCCAGAAGGCATGATATATTCTAAGTGATGAAAGGGGGAAAAATCTGCAGCCAAGAATACTCTATACAGCAATATTATCATTCAGAATAGAAGGAGAGATAAAGAGTTTTCTAGACAAATAAAAACTAAAGAAGACTGTGACCACTAAACCAGCCCTGCAAGAAATATTAAAGGAGACCCTTTGGGGGGGGGGGGGGAGAAAAGACCAAAAGTGGCAAGAAAATAAATGATCACAGAAAATATCAAGAAAAAAATTGACAAAAGAAGTAATAAAATGGCAACAAAACTTATCTATCAATAATAACTCTGTATGTGAATGGACTGAACACTCCAATCAAAAGACATAGGGTGTCAGAATGGATAAAAAACAAGACCCGTATATATGGTGCTTACACTCATTTTAGACCTAAAGACACATGTAAGTTGAAAAGGAGGGAGTGGAGAAACATTTACCATGCAAATGGACATCAAAAGAAAGCTGGAGGAGTGAAATTTAGACAACTAGACTTTAAAACAAAGACTGTAGAAAGAGATGAATAAGGGGACTATCCAACAAGAAGATCTAACAATTGTAAATATTTCTGTCTCCAACTTTGGTGCACCCAAATATATTAAACAATAACAAACATGAAGGAACTCATTGATAATAATACAATAATAATAGGGGAATTTAACACCCCACTCACAACAATGGAAAGATCATCTAAGCAGAAAATCAGCAGGGAAACAATAGCTTTGAATGACACACTGGACCAGATGGACTTAACAGATATATTGAGAACATTTCATCCTAAAACAGCAGAATACACATTCTTTTAAAGTGCACGTGGGATATTCTCCAGAATAGACCACATACTAGATCACAAATCAGGCCTCAAACTGTAGGAAAAGATTGAGACAATACCATACATATTTTTTTTTTATCACAGTTCTATGATACTTGAAGTCAGCCACAAGAAAAAATTTGGAAAGGTCACAAATACATGGAGGTTAAACAACATGCTACTAAAGAATGAAAAGGCCACCAGGATATCAAAGAAAATTAAAAAAAAAAAAAACATGGAAACAAATGAAAACGAAACCACAGTGCTCCAAAAACTTTGTGATACAGCAAAAGTGGTCCTAAAGGGGAAGTATATAGCAGTAGAAGCCTGTCTCAAAAAGCAAGAAAAACCTCAAATAAACAACCTAACATTACATCTAAAGGAGCTACAGAACGAATAAGAAATGAAGCCTAAAGCCAGCAGAACAATGGAAATAATATTAAAGCAGAAATAAGTGAAATAAATGATATAGAAACAAACAAACAAAAAACCAACCACCACCACAAACAACAACAACAAAAACAGTAGGACAGATCAATGAAACCAGGAACCGGTTCTTTGAAAAAAATTAATAAAATTGATAAAATTCTATCCAAAGTTATCAAAAAGAAAAGAGAAAGGAGCCAAATAAATAAAATCACAAAAATAGAGGAGAAATAACAACCAACACCACAGAAATACAAACAATTATAAGAGAATATGATTAAAAAAAACCAAAAAACTATATGTGAACAAATTGAACAATCTGGAAGAAACAGGTAAATTCCTAGAAACCTATAAACTACTAAAACAGAAACAGGAAGAAATAGAAAATTCAAACAATAGAATAACCAGCAAAGAAATTGAATCAGTAATCAAAAATCTCCCATGAAATAGCTCCTGGGTGGCACGGTTGGTTCAATGTCCAACTCAGCTTCAGCTCAGGTCATGATTTCTCAGCTGTGAGATTGAGCCCCATGTAAAGCTCCACAATCATTGAGAATTCTGCTTCAAATTCTTTCTCCCTCTCCCCTGCCTGTCCCTCCCTGCTCACATGCTCTCTCTCTCTCTTTCAAATGAATAAGTAAATTATTTTTTAAAAAATCTCCCAACAAACAAAAGTCCAGGGACAGATGGCTTCACAGGTGAATTCTACCAAACATTTAAAGAAAAATTAACACTAATTCTTCTCAAACTATTTCAAAAATAGAAATGGAGGGAAAACTTCCAAATTCTTTCTATGAGGCCAGCATTACCCTAATACCAAAACTAGAAAAAGAATCCACACAAAGGAAGTAAAGTATAGGCCAATATCCCTGATGAACAGAAAGGCAAAAATCCTCAGTAAAATACTATCAGAACAAACCCAACAGTACTTTAAATAAATCACTCACCATAATCAAGTGAGATTTATTCCTGGGCTGCAAGTATGGCTCAATATTTGCAAATCAATTAACATGATATACTGAATTAATAAAAGAAAGGATGAGATACAAATGATTCTCTCAATAGATACAGAAAATGCATTTAACAAAGTAAAACATCCATTCATGATACAAACCCTCAACAAAGTAGGTTTATCAAGGAACATACCTCAACATAATAAAGGACATGTACAAAAAAACCCACAGCTAAAATGCTCAATGGGGAAAAACTTAGAACTTTTCCTCTATGGCCAGGAACAAGACAGGGATGTCCATTCTCATAACTATTATTTAATGTAGTACTGGAAGTCTTACACCCAATAATCAAACAACAAAGAGAAATAAAAGGCATCCAAATCAGCAAGGAAGAAGTCAAACTTTCATTATATGCAGATGACATGATACTCTGTAGAAAACCCAGAAGACTCCACCAAAAATTTGCTAGACCTGATACACAAATTCAGTAAAGTCACAGAAAACAAAATCAATGGACAGAAATCTGTTGCATTTCTATACACCAATAATGAAGCAGTAGAGAGAGCAATCAAGGAATCAATCCCATTTACTATTGCACTAAAAACAATAAGATACCTAGAAATAGACCTAATGAAAGAGGTAAAAGTTCTGTACTCTGAAAACTATAAAACACTGATGAAATAAATCGAAGATGACACAAAGAAATGGAAAAACGTTCCATGCTCATGGATTGGAAGAACGTAGTGATCAAGTTGCTATGATACTGGCACAAAACAGACTCATAGATCAATGGAACAGAATAGAAAACCCAGAAATGCATCCCTAACTATATGGTTAATTAATCTTTGATAAGGCAGGAAAGAATATCCAATGGAGAAAAGACATTCTCTTCCATAAATGGTGTTGGGAAAACTGGACAGCAACATTCAAAACTTTGACATCACCCTTACTTAGCAAATTCTTACTAGATATGTCTCCTGAGGTAAGGGAAACAAAAGGAAAATAAACTATTGGGACTTCATCAAGATAAAAAGGTTCTGCACAGTGAAGGAAACAATCCACAAACTGAAAGTCAATCTACAGACTGGGAGAAGATATTTACAAATGACATAATTGATAAATGGTTTGTGTGTAAAATATATAAAGAACTTGTCGATCTCAACACCCTAAAACAATCCAGTTAATTAATAGGTAAAAGGCACGAATAGATATTTTTCCAAAGAAGACATACAGATGGTTAACAAATGCATGGAAAGATGATCTATATCTTTCATCATCATGGAAATGTAAATCACAACTCCATTGAGATATTACCTCACATCAGTTAGAATGGCTAATATTAACAACAGAAGAAACAACAGGTGTTGGCAAGGATGCAGAGAAAGGAGAGCACTCTTAGTGCCGTTGGTGGGAATGCAAAGTGATGCAGCTACTCTGGAAAACAGGATGGTGTTTCCTCAAAAGTGAAAAATGGAACTACCATATAATCCAGCAATTGCACTACTAGCTATTTACCCAATGGTTACAAAAATATTAATTCAAATGGATATACATACCCAGATGTTTATAGTAGCATTATAAATAATAACAAAATTATGGAAAGAGCCCAAATGTCCATTAGCTGATGAGTGGATAAAGAAGATGTTGTATATATACAATGAATATTACTCACCCATAAAAAAAATTGTGTCTTGTCATTTACAATGATGTGGGTGGAGATAGAGGGTGTTATGCTAAGCAAAATAAGTCAGTTAGAGAAAGACAAATACCATATGATTTCAGTCACATGTGAAATTGAAGAAACAAAACAAATGAACATGGGGGAAAAACACAGAGGCAAACCAAGAAACAGGCTCTCAATTATAGAGAACAAACTGATGGTTACCAGAGGGGAGGTGGGCAGAAAGATAGTTTAAATAGGTGATGGGTATTAAGGGGCACTTGTGATGACCCCTGGGTGTTGTATGTAAGTGATGAGTCACTGCACCTGAAACTAATAGTACACTGTATGTCAACTAACTGGGATTTAAATAGTAACTTAGAAAGAAAAAAAAAACATGAAAAAAAGAAAAGGGTATCTAATTTAATGTTTCGATGGTCAAGGATAGTTTTCTAGAGTAGGTAATATCTCAAATGAGATTTAAATCAGTAGTTTTCAAAATTCAGCAAGCATCAGAATCATCTAGAAGGTTTGTTAAAGTATAAATTGCTGGGATTAATCCTTAGAATCTTTGATTCAGTAGGTCTGGGATGGGGTTGAAGAATTTGTTCTTTCAAACAAGTTCCCAGGTAGTCCTTGTGTTGCTGGATCAGGAAATCTCAATGCACTGTGAGAACCACTGATCTAAAGGATAAGAAAAAAAGCACACAAGTAAAGGGATAGTGTGGAAGAAAAGCAGGAAAAAAAAGTTCAGTTGTAGGGAATTCAATGCGTAATGACCTAATAGTAAGAGTGATGAAAGTTGGAGTAGAGAAAAGAGGATAGATAGGCTGTAAAAAAGATCAATGAAGTAAATCAACAAGATTCAGTGACTAATTGGATATTGAAGATGAGAAAGAAAGGATTCTTGAAAGACACCCACGTTTTTTAAGGAAAATTTTGAAATGGTCCCCAGATTTGGGGCTTAAAGTTCAGATAATGATGTCATTAACCAAGATAGGGAACGTGGGAGGAATCTGACTTGGGATGGGAGAGATTGCATAATAATGTGTTCACTTTTGACTGTTGAATTTGAAATGTCTGTAAGACAGTCAAATAGAGGCATCTAATAGACATAGAGGTCTGAAGCTCAGGAAAAAGTTATGATCTCATAGCATAGATTTGAAAGACATCAATATTTAAGTAGTAATTGAAGGCAAAGTAATGAACACAGTTGTGACAGAAGGGTACATTAAGTGAGATCATAAGAATCCTAGGATAACTTTTATTTTAACATGGACTGGAAGAGATTATGTTGAGTGAAATAAGTCAAGCGGAGAGAGTCAATTATCATATGGTCTCACGTGTGGAGCATAAGGAAAAACATGGAGGATATTGTGAGAGGGAAGGGAGGGATGAATTGGAGGAAATCGGAAGGGCGAAGAACCTTGAGAGACTGTGAACTCTGAAAAAGGGACTGAGAGTTTTGGAGGGGACAGGATGGGGGGATGGGCGAGCCTGGTGGTGGGTATTGAGGAGGGCACGTATTGCATGGAGCACTGGGTGTGGTACATAAACAATGAATCTTGTAACACTGAAAAAAATAAGATAAAAGTATTTGGGGGGAAAAAAAGAATCCTAGGATAAGACCCCAAGGAAGATCAATTTTTAAAGGAAGTAGTGATTGAAAAATAAGCCTGAGAAAAAGCAAGCAAGATTTTAGAAGGAAAACCAGGAAGAGATGGTATTAAAGGTGTTAAGAAGATCATTTTAAGGACGAAAAGATCAACAGTTTCAGCTGCTTCAGAGAGGTTAAATAAGAATGGAAAATTTTCCATTGGATATAGCAATGGGGGAGAGCCTGGTGGTTTTAATAAATTGGTGGAAAAGAAGCCAGATTAGAATGGACTGAAATGTAATTGGAAGATGTAGGAGTGGAAACAGTGAGTGTGGTTTAATTTTGACAGGTAGAGCAAATTCAGGTGATGAAAAGGTTTGGAGTTTGGCTAAGGGATAAAATAAAATGGAAATGAAAGACACTGGAATTGAAGATATCAAGGAAATGATAAATTAGAGTGTTGGATGAGTCATCCAGATAGACTTTGAAGTCATTCAGAAGAATGGTGGAGATTAGAGTGAAAAGGAAGATCCAACAATAATATCATCAATAAATGACTAAAAGTAAGGATGCATCAGAAGCAGGAAAACCAGTTAGAAGTTGTTGTAATAATCTATACAAGTGATGATAATCACTTAAACATAGGTGGTAGAAAATGATGACTGAGAAAATTAGTTTGGTTTGTGAGTCATTAGGAAGAATCAATAAGATATGGTGATTGATAGTCAAGGGAATGAGGGAGTTGGTTGGGTTAAGGTTATCAAGCAGATTCTGGGATTAAGTACCTGGATAGTGGTACCACACACAAAGTAAATACAGAAAACAAGGGGTGTTTTTGTTTACCTGTTTAGTGAGGAAGAAAATAAGGTTATTTTTTAACATCTTGACTGGGCGGTATCTGTAAGGCATCCAGGTGGAAATTAGAGTGCTTATAAAAATATGAGGTTATACTTAATTTGAGTATGGGCTTGCAACTGAGAAGAGACACTTATGTATCAATGTAATTTTAAAATGTTGACACCACAAAATATAAGTTATTATAAATGCACATAGTATATTCTATACATGACAGATTTACTTTTTTAAATTTAATTTAATTTTTTTGGTGTTCCAAGATTCATTGTTTATGCAGCACATCCAGTGCTCCATGCAATACATGCCCCCCTTATTACCCACCAACAGGCTCATCCATCCCCTCACCCCCCTCCCTTCCAAAACCCTCAGTTTATTTCTCAGAGTCCACAGTCTCTCATGGTTCGCCTCCCCGTCCAATTTCCCCCAATTCACAGATTTACTTTTTAAGATTTTATTTATTTTATTTGACATAGAGAGAGAGCACAAGCAGGAGGAGCAGCAGGCAGAGCAGGCAGAGAGAGAAGCAGGTTCCCTGCTGAGCAAGGAGCCCAATGCAGGACTCGATCCCAGGACTCTGGGATCATAACCTGAGCCAAAGGCAGCTGCTTAACCTACTGACCCACCCAGGTGTCCTAACTAACTGGAATTTAATAATAATAATAATAATAATAATAATATCTTACAAAAAGTAAATCTGGGGTGCCTGGATGGCTCAGTCAGTTAAGCATCTGCCTTTGCTCAGGTCAAGATACCATGGTTCATGACATGGGATCAAGCCCCATGTCAGACTCTCTGCTCAGTGGGGTGTCTGCTTCTCCCTCTGCCTGCTGCTCCTCCTGCTTGTGCTCTCTCTCTCTGACAAATAAATAAATAAAATCTTTAAAAAATAAATTCCAGTTAGTTAACATACAGTGTAATATTAGTTTCAGGTGTACATTACAGTGATTCAACACTTCCATACATCAGCTTGGCCTCATCATGACGAGTGCACTCATAAGCCCCATCACCTTTTCAACCGATTCCCCAACACACCCCTCCTCTGGTAGCCATCAGTTTGTTCTCCATAATTAAGAGTTTGTTTCATGATTTGCCTCTCTCTCTTTTTGTCCCTTTGCTCATGTTTCTTAAATTCCACATGAGTGAAACCATATGGTATTTGTCTTTCTCTGGCTGTCCTCTTTCATGTACCATAATGCTCTCTAGCTCCATTCATGTCCTTGCAAATGACAAGATTTCACTCCTTTTTATGGCTGAGTAATATTCCAGTGTGTGTGTGTGTGTGTGTGTGTGTGTGTGTGTGTGTGTGTGTGGACATCTTTATCCATTCATCAGATGATAGACATTTGGGCTATTTCCTTAATCTGGCTATTGTAGATAATATTGTTATAAACATCAGATTGTATGTATCCCTTTAAATCTGTGTTTTTGTATTCTTTAGGTAAATACTTAATAGTGCAATTGCAGGATCATAGGGTAGTTCAATTTTTAACTTTTTAAAACATTTTTTATAGAGGGAGGGAGGAACAGAAGGAGAGATAGAGAGAGAATCTTAACCAGGCTCCACACCCAATGCAGAGCCCAACATGGGGCTTGATCTCACAACCCTGAGATCATTACCAGAGCCAAAATCTAGAGTCGGATGCTTAACCATTTCACTTGGGTGCCCTCTGCTTTTAACTTTTTAAGGAACCTGCATACTGTTTTATAGAGTGGCTGCACCACTTTGCATTTCCACCAACAGTACAAGAGGATTCCTCATTCTTCACATCCTTGCCAACACCTGTTGTTTCTTGTATTGTTGAAGTTAGCCATTTTGATTGGTGTGAAGTGATATCTCATTTTAATCTTGATTTGTACTTCCTTGATAAGTGATAATGAGGATACCTTCATGTGTCTGTTAGCCATCTGGATGTCTTCTTTGGAAAAATGCCTATTCATGTCTTCTGCTCATTTTTAAATGGATTATTTGTTTTTTGGGCGTCGAGCTCTCTATATATTTTGGAAACTAGCCCTTTCTCAGTTTTCATTTGCAATATCTTATCCCATTCAGTAAGTTGCCTTTTAGTTTTATTGTTTATCTTCTTTGTTGTGCAGAAGCTTTTTATTTTGATGAAGTCCTAGTAGTTTATTTTTCCTTTTGCTTTCCTTGTCTGAAGAGATATATCTGAAAAGTTGCTACAGCCATTGTTGAAGAAGTTACTTACTCTCTTCTATTCTAGGATTTTTTTTTTATGGTTTTAGCTCTCACATTAAGACCTTTAATCCATTTTGAATTTATTTTTGTATACGCTGTAAGAATATAGTTTCATTCTTTTACATGTTACTGTCCAGTTTTCCCAACACCATTTGTGGCAGAGACATTCTTTATGCTATTGTATATTCTTTCCTACTTTGTCAAAGATTAATTGCCCATATGGTTATGGGTTCATTTTTGGGTTTCTAGTTTGTTCTATTGAACAATCTGTCTATTTTTATACCAGTACCATACTGTTGAATTACTACAGCTTTGTAATATAACTTGAACTCTGGGATTGTGATGCCTCCAGCATTGTTTTCTTTTTCATGTTACTTTGGCTATTTGGGGTCTGTTGCGGTTCCATACAAATTTCAGGATTGGCTGTTCTAGCTCTATAAAAAAGGCTGGTGATATTTTGATAGGGATTCATAAAACGTGGAGATTGCTTTCAGTAGTGACATTTTAACAATATTTATTCTTCCAATACATTAGCATATAATATCTTTCCATTTCTTTGTGTCATCTTCAATTTCTCTCATGAGTGTTCTATAGCTTTAAGAGTAAAGGGCTTTCTCCTCTTTGGTTAAATTTATTCCTAGGTATCTTATGGGTTTGGTGCAATTGTAAATGAGATTGATTCCTTAATTTCTCTTTCTGCTGTTTCATTGTGCAACAGATTTCTGTGCCTTGATTTTGAATCCTGTGAGCTTACCGAATTTGTTTATCAGTTCCAGACATTTTTTTTTTTTTTTTTTATGGAGTCTCGGGTTTTCTCTTTATAGTTATCATGCAATCTGCAACCAGTGGAAGTTTTATTTATTCAGTACTGACTTTTATTACTCTTGGTTGTCTGATTGCTGAGGCCAGGACTTCTAGTACTATGTTAAATAACTGTGATGAGAGTGGACATCCCTGTCTTGTTCCTGACTGTAGAGGAAAATTCTCAGTTGTTCCACAATGAGGATGATATTAGCTGTGGGTTTTTCATTTATGACCCTTATTATGTTGAGATATGTTCCCTCTAACCCTACTTTGTTGAGGGTCTTCATCATGAATGGATGCTACACTTTGTCAAATGCTCTTTCTTCATTTAATTAAATGATCATATGGCTCTTATCATTTCTTTTACTAATGTGATGTATCATATTGATTGATTTGTAAATATTGAACCATCTTTGCAACCCAGGAGTAAATTCCAGTTGATTGTCTTGAATTACTTTTTTAATGTATTATTGGATTTGGTTTGCTAGTATTTTATTGAGGATTTTTGCATTTGTGTTCATCAGGGATATTGAAGTGTAGTTCTCTTTTTTAGAATTGTCTTTATCTGGTTTGGTATCAGGGTAATGCTGGCATCATAGAATGAATTTGGAAGTTTTCCTTCCATTCCTAGTTTTTGGAATAGTTTCAAAAGAGTAGGTATTAACTCTTCTTTACATGTTTGGTAGAATTCACCTGTGGAGTCATCTGGTCCTTGACTTTTGTTTTTTGGGAATTTTTTTTTCTTTTATGATTTTATTTTTAAGTAATCTCTACACTCAATGTGCCACTCTGACTTACAACCCTGAGATCAACAGTTGCATGCTCTACCAACTGAGCCAGCCAGGAGCCCCTTGTTAGGTGTTTTTGACTACAGATTCAATTTCTTTGTTGGTTATCAGTCTGTTCAACTTTTCCGTTTCTTCCTGTTTGTTTTTTCCCCAAAATACTTTTATTTTATTTTTTCAGTGTTACAAGATTCATTGTTTATGTTCCACACCCAGTGCTCCATGCAATACGTGCCCTCCTCAATACCCACCATGAAGCTCGCCCATCCCCCCACTCCCGTCCCTTCCAAAACACTCAGTCCCTGCTCTGAGTTCGCAGTCTCTCATGGTTCTTCGCCCCTCCGATTTCCTCCAATTCATCCCTCCCTTCCCTCTCACAATGTCCTCCATGTTTTTCCTTATGCTCCACACATAAGTCAGACCATATGATAATTGACTCTCTCCACTTGACTTATTTCACTCAACATAATCTCTTCCAGTCCAGTCCATGTTAAAATAAAAGTTGGATATTCATCCTTTCTGATGGAGGCATAATATTCCATTGTATATATAGATCATATCTTCTTGATCCATTCATCTGTTAAAGGGCATCTTGGTTCTTTCCACAGTTTGGCGATTGTGGCCATTGCTGCTATGAACATTGGGGTACATGTGGCCCTTCTTTGTACTGCATCTGCATCTTTGGGGTAAATACCCAGGAGTGCATTTGCAGGGTCATAGGGTAACTCTATTTTTAATTTCTTAAGGAAACTCCACACTGTTTTCCAAAATGGCTGCAACAACTTGCATTCCCACCAACAGTGGAAGAGGGTTGCCCTTTCTCCACATCCGCTCCAACATTTGTTGTTTACTGTCTTGTTGATTTTGGCCATTTTAACTGGAGTAAGATGGCATCTCAGTGTGGTTTTGATTTGAATCTCCCTGATGGCTAACGATGATGAACATTTTTGAATGTGTCTGTTAGCCTTTTGTATGTCTTCATTGGAGAAGTGTCTGTTCATATTTTCTGCCCATTTTTTGACGTGATTACCTGTTTTTTGAGAGTTGAGTTTGAGGAGTTCTTTATAGATCTTATATATCAGACCTTTGTTTGCAGTGTCATTCGTGAATATATTTTCTCATTTCGTGGGTTGCCTGTTTGTTTTGTTGACTGTTTCCTTTGCTGTGCAGAAGCTTTTTTATCTTGATGAAGAGCCAAAAGTTCATTTTCACTTTTGTTTCCTTTGCCTTTGGAGACGTCCTGAAAGAATTTGCTGTGGCTGATGTCGAAGAAGTTACTGCCTATGTTCTCTTCTAGGATTTTGATAGATTCCTTCCTCACGTTGAGGTCTCTTATCCATTTCGAGTTGATCTTTGTGTATGGTGTAAGAGAATGGTCAAGTTTAATTCTTCTACATATAGCTTTCCAATTTTCCCAGCACCATTTATTGAAGAGACTGTCTTTTTTACACTGGATATTTTTTTCCTAGTTTGTCAAAGATTATTTGACTGTAGAGTTGTGGGTCAATATCGGGGCTCTCTAATCTCTTCCACTGGTCCATGTGTCTGTTTTTGTGCCAATACCATGCTGTCTTGGTGATCACCGCTTTGTAGTAAAGCTTGAAATCAGGCAATGTGATGCCTACAGCTTTGTTTTACTTTTTTAACATTTCCTTAGAAATTTGGGGTCTTTTCTGGTTCCAAACAAATTTTAGGATTGTTTGTTCCAGCCCTTTGAAAAATGCCGGTGGAATTTTGAGCGGGATGGCATTGAAAGTATAGATTGCTCTGGGCAGTACAGACATTTTAACAATGTTTATTCTTCCTATCCAGAGCATGGAATGCTTTTCCACCTTTTGGTGTCTTCTTCAATTTCTTTCATGAGTGTTCTGTAGTTCCTCGAGTACAGATCCTTTACTTCTTTGGGTAGATTTATTCCCAGATATCTTAGAGTTCTTGGTGCTACTGCCAATGGAATCGATTCTCTAATTTCCCTTTCCATATTTTCATTGTGAGTGTATAGCAAAGCAACTGATTTCTGTGCATTGATTTTGTATCCTGCCACATTACTGAATTGCTGTATGAGTTCCAGTAGTTTGGGGGTGGAGTCTTTTGGGTTTTCCATAGAAAGTATCATGTCATCCTCGAAGAGAGACAGTTTCACTTCTTCTTTGCCATTTGAATACTTTTTCTTTCTTTTTGTTGTCTGATTGCTGTCGCTAGGACTTCTAGTACTATGTTGAACAAGAATGGTGAGAGTGGACATCCTTGTCGTGTTCCTGATCTCAAAGGGAAGGCTGTCAGCTTTTCCCCATTGAGAATGATATTCGCTGTGGGCTTTTCAGAGATGGATTTTATGAGATTGAGGAATGTTCCTTCTATCCCTATACTTTGGAGAGTTTTCATCAGGAATGGATGATGAATTTTGTCAAATGCTTTTTATGCATCCATTGAGAGGACCATGTGGTTCTTCTCTCTTCTCTTATTGATTTGTTCTGTCAC
>CM052901.1:59686508-59701896 GCA_028534135.1 Potos flavus
GTTGTCTTTTGGTTTTGTTGACTATTTCCTTTGCTGTGCAAAAGCTTTTGATCTTGATGAAGTCCCAGTAGTTCATTTTTGCTCTTGCTTCCCTTGTTTTCGGTGATGTTTCTAGGAAGAAGTTGCTGCGGCTGAGGTCGAAGAGGTTGCTGCCTGTGTTCTCCTCAAGGATTTTGATGGATTCCTGTCTCACATTGAGGTCTTTCATCCATTTTGAGTCTATTTTTGTGTGTGGTGTAAGGAAATGGTCCAGTTTCATTCTTCTGCATGTGGCTGTCCAGTTTTCCCAATACCATTTGTTGAAGAGACTCTTTTTTCCATTAGACATTCTTTCCTGCTTTGTCGAAGATTAGTTGATCATAGAGCTGAGGGTCCATTTCTGGGCTCTGTATTCTGTTCCATTGATCTATGTGTCTGTTTTTGTGCTAGTACCATACTGTCCTGATGATTACAGCTTTGTAATAGAGCTTGTAGGCTGGTATTGTGATGCCACCAGCTTTGCTTTTCTTTTTCAACATTCCTCTGGCTATTTTGGATCTTTTCTGGTTCCATATAAATTTTAGGATTATTTATTCCATTTCCTTGAAAAAGTTGATGGTATATTGATAGGATTGCATTAAGGGTAGATTGCTTTAGGTAGCATAGAGATTTTCACAATATTTTTTATTCCGATCCATGAGCATGGAATGTTTTTCCATTTCTTTGTGTCCTCCTCAATTTCTTTCATGAGCACTTTATAGTTTTCTGAGTACAGATTCTTTACCTCTTTGGTTAGGTTTATTCCTAGACATCTTATGGTTTTGAGTGCAATTGTAAATGGGATCGACTCCTTAATTTCTCTTTCTTCTGTCTTGCTGTTGGTGTATAGAAAGCTCTTGTTTCTTTATTTATTTTCTGTTTAGATGATCTGTCTATTACTGAAAGTGACGTGTTAAGATCTCCTACAATTAATATATTCATATCAATATGACTCTTTATTTTGATTAACAGTTGGCTTATGTAGTTGACTGCTTCTATGTTGGGGTCATAAATGTTTACAATTGTTTGATCTTCTTGGAGGATAGACCCTTTAAGAATGATGTGGTGTCCTTCTGTATCTTTGACTACAGTCTTTAGCTAAAGATCTAATTTATCTGATATGAGAATCAGTACCCCAGTTCTCTTTTGAGGCCCGTTGTCATGAAAGATGGTTCTCCATCCCTTCACTTTCAGTCTGGATGTATCTTTAGGCTCAAAATGTGTGTCTTGTAGACAGCATATGCATGGGTCCTGTCGTTTTATCCAGTCTGCAACTCTGTGCTGTTTTATGGGAGCATTTAGGCCGTTCACATTGAGAGTGATTATTGAAAGAAGTTTTTATTGACATCATGTTGCATGTGATGTCTTTGTGTCTATAGATTGTAAGATTCTTTTCTATGTCACTCATGAGTTCTTTCTTCTTTTATAGAACACCCCTTTAATATTTCCTGTAGTGCCCCCTTGGTGGTCACATACTCTTTTAATCCTTGCCAGTCTTGGAAGCTCTTTATCTCTCCATCCATTTTGAATGTCACCCTTGCTGGATAAAGTATTCTTGGTTGCATGTTCTTCTCATTGAGTGCCCTGAATATGTCTTGCCTGCCCTTTTTGACTTGCCAGGTTTCTGTGGACAGGTCTGATGTTATTCTGATGGGTCTTCCTCTATATGTAAGGGATCTCTTCCCCCTAGCTGCCCTTAGGACCTCTTGTCTAAAATTATAATTTGCAAATTTTACAATTATGTGTCTAGCTGATTTTCTAGACTCGTTGATCCTGGTGGGTGTCCTTTCTGCCTCTAGGACATGAACACTTGTTCCATTCCCCAGATTGGGGAAATTTTCATCCAGAATTTCTTTAGCTATATCTTCTAGTCTGCTGTCTTTCTCTACCCCCTCAGGGATTCCAATAATTCTGACATTGGAACATTTCATGGCATCATTTATTTCCCTAAGTCCATTCTCATGGTTCCTAAGCAGTTTGTTCCAACCCTCCTCCTGACCTTTCTTCTCAACTATCTTGTCCTCTAGATCACTAATTCTATCCTCTATCTCCATAACTCTAGCTGTTGGACTATTTAGATTAGATTGGATCTCACCGATAGCGTTTTTCACATCTGCCATACTGGTTCTCAGTTCTGTCCTTAGAGATTCTATGTTGTCATTCATGTTTTTCTCCATCCTAGCCATTGCCTGGATAATTGTTACCCTGAATTCCATTTCTGACATACTGTTTATGTCCATGTCCAATAGTTCTGAGGGAGAGGGTGCAGCGTCTGGGTTTTTCCTTGTTGGGTGTTCCTCCTCCTAGTCATTTTGATGAAAAGTGGATGAGAGGATGTATAAATGAATATGTCACCCTCGATCCAGGCACGGTGCCCCTGGAAGGTTTTGGAGCAATTGGAATTCACCACCAAAAACGAAGAATAAAGATAAAAAAAAAAAAAAAAAGAGAGACAAAGAAAGAGAAAAAAAGAGATCCCAGCCAGAATGGGCCCCAAAAATAAGATTTATAAGGTATATAAACAAACACGAACAAACATAAAGACTGACAAAAGTATATGACAAGAAATTAAAGAACCTAGTCAGAATGAACCTCAAGAATAAGGTTTATATAATACCAGAACAAAAGTAGATACATAGAAACACTGACAGACGGATAAGATGGGAGGGTGGTTATAACTCCTCAATGTGTTGTATTATGCCTCTAGTTGTAATGTTAAGTAATTTTAAAAAACTTAAAAAAAAACAAGAAACGTGATAACAAGTGAAAAAAAAAGAAAGAAAGAAAGAAAAAAAAAAACTTGTGTCTATGAAATATACAGATTTTAGGGTATTATCAGGAGTTTAATATATTGATTTCCCCTGATGTTGGGGTTTTATAGTTTTATGGGTACCCTGTGGTTATTGTCCTCTTGTTTTTGTCTTGTCTTCTGGAGGAGGGGCCTGCCGCATTGTTTTCCAGTCAATCTTTCTTGGGTTGAGTCGCCCTGCCCCCCAATCAAGGGGCTGGTCTCTGTGGAATCCGGTTTTTCAGGCTTCTGCTCTCTGGAGCTTTTCCCTCTTTTGTAGCTTTTTCACCTTTTCAGAGAGTCCAAGCAAGGAGTCTGCCTGTACCCAGACCTTTGTATCACAGAGAAGCCTCATTTCGCTCCCCTCTGGGTGGTCCAGAATACAGTCTCCCCTCTGCAAGCCCCGCTCACACCACAACCTCCCACAGGTGGTTCATACCCCCAGCCACCGTCCCATTGGCCCCGGGAGGCCCTTGCTAGCCTCTGCACCCTCGCGCAATCAAGCCGTGAGGTCTAGGAGACTCCCTTCTGGTGGCCGCCATTGCCAGGACTGCTCTCCGGGCTCTAGGCTCGACCGGGTGTGCTCAGATTCCTGCCGGAGATCTGCCCGCGTTCTCTCTGGCGCTGTCTTGGAGCACCCAGACCCCGTGGCAGGTGGTGGATGTCCTGCAGTCCTAGAGACCACTGGCCAGTGCTCCCACCTGGTGTCTTAGGAGCTTGTGGGAGTGCACCCAGTCCATGCAGTGCTGCACACGGAGAAAAGTTGAAGGGTCATGGACCACACCAGGCTCTCTAAGGCACTCGAAGGAGTGCACCCAGCCCATGAAATGGTGCAAGGAGCAGAAAGCTGCAGGTTCATGAACCATGGACTGGGCCCCCCACCAGTCTCTCTTTGACGTGGGTGGTGTCCTTTCTGGGAACGTGGGCTTAGGCCCATGCCCATGACCACCCACTTCCACTAGTTCCTCCTTAAGATCTTTTGCTCTTTTTAACTATTTTTAACCAGACTCTAAGTTAATGCTGGCCCCCAACCACAGGGCACTTTCCTTTGGGGTATTACTGTCCTTGGGTCGCTTATGGTGTCTCCCTCCCCCTTCTGTTTATCCTCTGATATAGGTTCGAGTGTTCCCACTCTTCTTTACCTCTCCACTGCTGCCTTCTGCTCTTGTAGAGATCCAGAAGTGAGAAATCTTACTTCTCAGGCTGATTTCATGGGTGTTCAGCGTGTTCTGGTAAACATCCAGCTCACTTTAGGGGACCGGTTGTAACAGGGTCTCCTACTTCTCCGCCATCTTGCCCTCCCTCTGAAAATTTGGAGTTTTTCTCATTGATACCATTGTTAACTTCTGCCATGTCAGCTCTCAGTTCCACCCTTAAGATTCTATGTTGTCACTAATATTTTTCTCCAACCTAGCGATTGCCTGGATAATTGTTACCCTGAATTCTCTTTCTGACATACTGTGTATGTCTATATCTAATAGTTCTGAGGGATAGGGCAGAGTCTCTGGTTTTTTCTCTGTTGGGTGTTCCTCCTCATAGTCATTCTAATGAGAAGTGGTTGAGGGGATGTATAGTTGAATATATCACCCACGATCCAAGCAAGGTGCACCCCAGAAAGTTTGAGCAATCGGAATTCACCACCAAAAAGAAAGAAAAAAGAAAGAGAGAGAGAGAGAGAAAGAGAAAAAAAGGGAAATCCCAGCCAAAATGAGCCCCAAAAGTAAGATTTATGAGGTATATAAACAGACACCAAGAAGCAAAAAGACTGACAAAAGTAAATGACAAGAAAAAAAAAGAACCCAGCTAAAATGAACCCCAAGACTAAGATTTATATAATACCAGAACAAAAACAAATACACAGAAACACTGACAGAAGAATAAGATGGGAGGGTGGTTATAAATCCTCGATGTGGGTGAGAAAGGTTATTTAGGATCTTTCTGGGTGTATTATTGTATTAAATCTCTGCTTGTAATGTTAAGTTGTTAAAAAAAAATAAAACAACAAGAATCGTGAGAATGAATTAAAAAAAACAAAAACTGGTATCTGTTTTATAGATACTATCCAGGGCAATACTGGGAGCTTATTATATTGTTTTCTCCCTGATGTTGGGGTTGTATCATTTTAAGGGGAACCTGTGGTTATTGTCCTCTCGCTTTTGTCTTGTCTTCTGGGGGAGGGACCTGCCTCATTGTTTTCCAGTCAATCTTGCTTGGGTTGAGTGGCCCAGCTGGCTATCAAGGGGCTGGGCTCTGTGGAAAACAGTTTTTCAGTCTTTTGCTCACTGGAGGTTTTTGTTCTTTTGGGGCTTTTTGAGGCTTTTCAGAGGGTCAGAGAAAAGAATCTTCCTATACCCAGACCTCTGCCTTACAGAGAAGCCTCAGTCTGCTCCCCTCTGGGTGGTCCAGAACACACAGACTTCCCCTATGCAAACTCCGCTGCATACTGCAGCCTCCCACAGGTGGTGCGCACCCCAGCCACCATCCCAGTGGTCACCTGAGGCCCCCGCTAGTCTCTGCATCCCTGTGCCACTAAAACTGTGAGTGATATTGGTCCAGGAGACCCACTTCTGGTGACTGCTGTTTGCCTGGACTGCTTTCTGGGGTCCAGGCCCAGACTGGGTGTGCCCAGGTGCGCTCAGATCCCACAAGTCATGCAGGCTGCAGAGGGATTCTGGACTGAGATCACGCCATGTTCTCTCAGGCATCATCTGGGAACGCTCAGACCCCATGGCAGGACTCAGAGGCTGAGGTCTTAGAGACCAAAGGTTGGTGCCTACACCAGGCTCTCTTAGGCGCTTGCAGGAGTGTGCCCAGGCTGAGTGGTGGTGCAAGCAGCGGCAAGCTGCAGGCTCATTGGCCATGGACTGGACCTCTGCCGATCTTTCTCTGACTTGGGTAGTCGCCCATGGTGGTGTCCTTCCTGGAAAGGTGGGGATCCATTTCTTCCAGGTTGCTTAATTTATTGGCATATAGTTGTCAATAATAATTTCTAATTGTTTCTATTTCCTTGATGGTAGTCTTGATCACTCCCCTTTCATTCATAATTTTACTAATTTGGGCCCTTTCTCTTTTCTTTTGGGTAATTCTGGCCAGTGGTTTATCAATCTTTTTAATTCTTTCAAATAACCAGATTCGTGTTTTGTTGATATATTCTGTTGTATTTCTAGTTTCTAATTCATTGATCTCTGCTCTAATCTTAATTACTTCTCTTCTAATTCATGGTTTAGGCTTTATTTGTTGGTCTTTCTCCAATTCTTTAAGTTCTAAAGTTAATTTGTGTATTCAGGATTTTTCTGTTTTTTTGAGTGAGGCTTGGGTGGCTATGTATTTCCCCCTTATGTCTGCCTTTGCTGTATCCCATAGGTTTTGGAAGAATATGCTTTCATTCTCACTGGTTTCCATGAATTGTTTAAGTTCTTCCTTGATTTCCTGATTGACTCTAACATTCTAAAGTAGGATGGTCTTTAGCTTCCAAGTGTTTGAATTTCTTCCAATTTTTTTTTTTTCTTGTGATTTAGTTCCAGTTTCAAAGCATTGTGGTCTGAGAATATGTAGGGAATAATCTCAATCTTTTGGTATCAGTTGAGACCTGAGTTGTGAACCAGTATGTAGTCTACTCTGGAGAAAGTTCCATGTGTGCTCGAGAAGAATGAGTTTTCTGTTGTTTCAGGGTGAAATGTTCTATATATATCTATGAGGTCCATCTGGTCCAATGTGTCATTCAAAGCTCTTGTTTCTTTGTTGGTTTTCTGCTTAGATGATCTGTCTATTGCTGAGAGTGGAGTGTTGAGGTCTCCTACTATTAGCTTATTATTATTAAAATGTTTCTATTTTCGTTAACATTTGGCTTAAGTATTTGCCTGCTGCCAGTTGGGAGCATTGATATTTTTTACAATTTTTAGTTCCTCTTGCTTGAAAGACTCTTTATAAATGATATAGTGTCCTTTTTGTATCTCTAACTGCAGTCTTTAGCTTAAAATCTAATTTGTCTTTTATGAGAATTGCTACCCCATCTTTCTTTTGTGGTCCATTGGCATGAAAGATTGTTCTCCATCCCTTCATTTTCAGTCTGCATGTATCTTTAGGTTAAAAATGATTCTCTTATAGACAGCATATGAATGGGTCCTGTCTTTTTATCCAATCTGAAAACCTGTGCTGTATCATTGGAATATTTAGGCCATTCACATTGAGAGTGATTATTGAAAGACATGATTTTATTGTCATTGTGTTGCCTGTGAACCCCTTGTTTCTATAGACTGTCTCTCTAAATTTCTGTTCTATATCACTCTTGGGGCCTTTCTCCTTTTATAGAACACCCCTTAATATTTCTTGCAGAGTTGGCTTGGTGGTCGTATATTCTTTCAATTTCTGCCAGTATTGGAAGATCTTTGTCTCTCCACCCATTGTGAATGAGAGCCTTTCTGGATAAAGTATCCTTGGCTGAATGTTCTTCTCATTTAGTACCCTGAATATGTCTTACCAACTCTTTCTGGCTTGCCAGGTCTCCATGGATAGGTCTGACCTTATTCTGATGTTCCTCCCCCTGTACATAAGAAATCTCTTTCCTCTTGCTGCTTTCAAGATTGTTTCCTTGGATCTAAGATTTGGAAATTATGCTATTATATGTTGTGGCATTGCTCTGTTCCACTGATCTTGGGAGGGGTCCTTTCTGCCTCTTGGACATGAATGCTTGTTTCCTTCCCCAGATTAGGGAAGTTCTCAGCTACAATTTGCTCAAATATATCTCGGAGACCTCGCTCTTTCTCCACCCCTCTAAGGGATCCCAATTATTCTGATATTGGAACTTTTCATTCTGTCACTAATCTCTCTGATTTTTTTGCTTTTTTTTTTTTTAATTTGTTTTTCCCGTGCCACCTCAATTTCCGTCTTTTCTATCATCTTGTCCTCTAACTCACTAATTCGTTCTGCCTCGTTTACCCTGGCAGTCAGCATATCCAGCTTAGACTGCATTTCATTCATCACAATTTTTAGTTACACCTGATTAGATCTCATTTCTGCCCTTAGAGATTCTATATTGTTGTTAATATTTTTCTCAACCCTAGAGATCGCCTTGATAATTGTTACTCTGAAGTCAGTTTCTGACATCTTGTTTATATGCATATCCAGTAGTTCTGTGGCAGAGGCCACATTCTCTGTATCTTTCCTTTGTTAGGGGTTCCTCCTCTTAGTCATTATGTTGAGGGGTGGTTGAGGGAATGTACAGAGTCCAAATTATTGACCACAACCCAAGCAAGATTCACCTGTTTTATAGGGACCTTAGGGTTGTTGGCCCCTTGTTCTTCCAGCCTGTCTTCTGGGGGAGGGGCCTGTGGCACTGTTACTCAGGCAACCCTTTTGGGGTAGAGTTGCCCTGCCCCCTGTGGTGGGGGATGGGCTCAGTGAAAACTGTTTTTTTTTTTTGGGGGGGGGGTTTGTTCTCTGGCAGCTTTCCCTTGTGGATTTCCGTGTCTCTTCCAAGAGTCAGAGCAGTAGTGACCATATCCAAACCTCTGTCTCAGAACAGTGAGATCCCAGTGTGCTCTTCAGTGAGCTCTCCAAGCCACACTGTCTCTGTTTTTGTCTGTGCTGCTAAAAACTTCAGTGTCCTGGGTTGTGTGCCTCACAGCAGCACTCCAGCCCTTGCTCCCAGGGATGGGCATATCTCTGCCTTTTGTGCTTCTGAAATAGCAAGCCACCCCTGGGGCCCACAGCTCCAGGTTTCAGTCTGGGGGGCTGTCCTAAAGTCCTTTCCCTGCTGCTACCAGTCTGTGAGTCTGTGCCTAGTCCCCAGCTCGGGAGGCTTTTGCACACTCCTGCATGATTTCACCTTCCTGGCTCAGGCACTTATGGCAGCTCCCTCCCCCGTCCATTTGTCTTCTGATATCTGCCCACAGAATCACCCCTCCCTGCTTCATACCTTGAGACCAACCGCTGGAGGTATTCTGTTTGTGCAGATCAAGATATATCTTCTTACATCTCAGGTTGATTTCATGGGTGTTCAGAGGGGTCTGGTAGATATCCAACTCAATTCAGGGCACCGGTTGAAATAGGGTCCCCTATTTTTCCACTATCTTTTTCCTCCTCTCCCTTTGGACATTTTAAATCTTTTTTCTTTGTTTCCATTTTTTAGAAGTTAGATGTGCTATGTAATGTCATATATTTCTTTGTATTTTCTTATTTTGGGTTCTCTCAGCTCAGCTTTTTGAGCCTGTAAATGTATCTTTTCCAAATTTTTTAAATTTCAAATATTATTTCTTTGAATATTCTTTCAATCTTCCCCTCTTTTTTTTCCTCTAGAAATCCTATGATATAAATGTTGGATCTACTGCTTTTGTTGTATAAGCTCCTGGGTTCTTTTCCCTCAGTCCATTTTCTCTGTTTGCATCGAGTAACTTATATTGATCTGTCCTCAAGTACATTAATTCTGCCTTCCGTCATCTCTAACTCTACTACTGAGTCCATTCAGTGAAGTTTTTATTTCAGTTATTATTTTTTTTTTATAGTTCTATACTTTCCATTTGTGTGTGTGTGCATATAAACTTTTATTGCTTTGCTGGGGCGCCTGGGTGGCTCAGTTGGTTAAGCACCTGCCTTTGGCTCAGGTCACGATCCCGGAGTCCTGAGATCAAGCCCCACTTTGGGTTTCCTGATCACTGCTCAGTGGGGAGTCTGCTTCTCCCTCTCCCTCTGCTCCTCCCCTTGCTTGTGCTCTCTCACGTGCTCACTTTCTCAAATAAATAAATAAAATCTTCTAAAAAAACTTTTATTGCTTTGCTTAATTTTTCTTTTTTTCTTTTTCATTTGTTCTTTCTTTCTTTCTTTCTCTTTTTTTATATTTGTCTCAGGAACATTTGTAATTGTTGAAGCAATTGTATGTTTTAAAATTCTTCTCAGATAATTTGAACATCCAATTCATTTCAGTTTTTGTGTCTTTTGATCATCTTCTTTTTTTAAATTAAATTTAATTTTTTCAGTGTTCCAAGATTCATCATTTATGCACCACACCCAGTGCTCCATGCAATATGTGCCCTTCTTAATACCTACCACCAGGCTCACTTAACTCTCCACCCCCTTCCCCCTTAAAACCCTGTTCATTTCTTAGAGTCCATGGTCTCCCATGCTTCGTTTCCCTCTCCGATTTCCGCCAACTCACTTTTCCTTTCCTTCTCCTAATGTCCTCCATGTTTTTCCTTATGCTTCACATGTAAGTGAAACCATATGATAATTAAATCTCTCTGCTTTACTTATTTCACTAAGCATAATCTCTTCCAGTCCTGTCCATGTTGATACAAAAGTTGGGTATTCATCCTTTCTGATGGAGGCATAATATTCCATTGTATATGTAGACCATATCTTCTTCATATTCTTATTTAAGTTGTGATTTTTATGGCTCTTGATATGATGGGACTATGTAGCGTACTTAAACAATCTATTTTATTTTAAGAGGTTCTCATCTTGTTTATATTTAGCACACAGGTACTGGCATAATTTTGTGTTCCAATGACAATGTAATTTTCAGAGACATTGTTGTGGTAATTTGTTTTGTTTGGTTTCTCTGGTGCTTCTGTTGATCCCTGACAGAGCCACTCATTGTCTCTGGGTAATGAAAGGGATTCTCCAGCTTGCAACAAAAGAGTGCTTCCTGGGCTGGGCAGCTTTCTATGTTGTTATTCCCCTTGCATATCCTTCACAATGTCTAATTAAGAAAGGGGATTCTCTGGTCAAAACAGATGATGACCAGCTTTCCTGGCTGCTTGATGTCAACAGGGCTCTACCTCAACCCCTCTTAATGTGTCTAGGTCCATCTGGGGTTGTCATTAAGATTCCTCTTTGATCTTGGTCTGTGTTCTGCTAGGTTGGGTGCTGGAAAGATGCCCAGTTGCTTTGTTGCTCTGTTCTTTTCCAGATTGCCTTCTTCTTTCTATCTTTTTTATTCCTTCTATTGTCTCTTTTATTATTTACAGTGTTTATCTCTAAAGAGAGATGAGTGTGTGGCATCTCATCTGAACTGTAAACCTAACTTATATTTTTAAAACATCACTTTTCTTCATGAAGAATCAAATGTAAGGGGCTAGGTCTAATGCAAGGAGAGTGATCAGGAGGCTACCACTCTAGTCCAGGTAAAAGATTTTTTTTTTATATGCTGATGTGGCAGTAGTAAAGATAGAAACAGATGAATCAGTTATAGTAATTTAGGAGACAAAACAGACAAGACTCACCAATATGTTAATATTGTGGATTTCTGGCTTGATCAACTGAGTGAATGGAAGTGTCTTTTAATTGCCAAAAACATCTCCTACATCCCCACTGGGAGAAAATTCACCGTAAAAATACATCCCTTTTTGGGCTTAGGTTTACATTTCCTGATCTGAAGCACAGTTACACACTCAGAAGAAAAGTACCCCCATTCCACATACTTCTCTTTGTCTCATATTCGTGACCATGACCAAGCTAACAATCTCCCAGTTGCATGCTAATCATAGCTATTAACTATAGAATCCCCAATGTGCACTGGGTTTTCAATATCCTCCACATTAACAATAGGCCAAAAAGTTTTCCTCTTAAGTGTATTGATTAAGCAATGGCTTACTCTATCATTGATTTTATAACTAACAATTTAAACCTTCCATCATTTCCTTCCCCTGTTATGTGTCTGTGATTTCCAGTAAAGGTCTCCAGAAAACCACTGACTACTGTAAGCCAAGATGAATAATAGGCTCTAGACTGTGTTTTCTCCTTCAACCTTCAACACTGTATGGCAACTGAATACCAGCCTTGTGGGTTTCTACACTTGGTCTGCAAAGGGTACCTAACTGGGCAGGCAGGTTGTCTGAGAAGATTGGAAAATTGCAGTCAACAGAAGTTTCTATTATATACCAGAATGAAATCAGGTATTTGGAGTCAAACAAATTAAGACATGAATCCTTGCTCAACTTCTAGCTGAACGGCCTTGGGTAAAATTACTCTATCTGACCTTTTGTTTATTCATATGTAAAACAATATATCAACTTGATAGAACTAAAACAAGTCAAGTGCAATCGGGTATTAGGTGATTTGTAAAGGTATAAAGCACTACATATTTCAGTTATTATCTTCATTCTGCCTCTATGTCTTCTGTTCTCCACTTGTCATATAAAATGGTATTATGGATATTATAGTGAGGTTGGGTCATCTTATCTCATCCATGCTTTATATCTTGTCTGTCTGTGGTATCTGACCAAGGTTTCAGAGAGGGTGGAATTTATAGCTTACAAAGGAATATTGCTCAAAGGTACTAGGGAGAAGGATCCTGTCTTATTAAAAAGCTCCCCAAATTGCAAATAGACATCTTTTATCCCCAATTGCCAAGGAGTCCATGAGATCTGTGTCCACCTCTCCTTGCCCAGTGGGCAGGTTTAATCTTCATCTCAGCCCCATATTTCCCTCTGGATAATTTTCTTAGAATTCAAAAGTATCTTGGCACCTATGGGTTAAAAGGTGGTACCCACCACTCTGATGAAGACAGCTTTTTCATTTCCAAAACACAACTATGCAGGCTCCACAAACAGGATAAGCAAACCCATATTATACTCTCCCAGTGAGTGCTCTTTGTTTCAATCATGGTCACGAACTCCCAGAGGCCACAGGGATCATTAAAATCACTATGTTCACTCTTATAGTCTTCTACCAAGTACTTGAATGTACAGGATTTGTTGCCTAAAATAGGGAAAGGACACTCAACATTCCCTTTATTGTAACTGTGCCAGAAACTTGGAGGCCTAACTTCCTGAGGAACTTCTGGCTCCAGGGTTTGAAGGTACTCATAGCAACAATATTTCCTCTACCCAAAATAGTTTATTCCTAAGGAGAATCAAAATAAAATTTTTATCTTCAAATCCCACCCCATGCATTCTCCATCATGCTTATTTTCTTAGTCCTTAGTTTAGAAGTGGACTATCTTCACAGCTCACTTAGCCTTGGATCAGAGTAAACTTGCCTAGGTCCTGAAAAGTAACAGAAACCTAATCAATGAGTTTTACCCTTGGTATCTACTTTGTAAGAAGAATCAGTTATTAGGAATTTCCAGATCTTCCAAGTGTCAGTGGTTGATATAATCCAGCTGTTGAAATTTGTGATATAAGATATGAGGGAACTTCCTTGCCCATGCTGCCCAAGTGGAGAAAAAAAATAAAAAGAGAAAGTACATAACTTCCATGTAAATAAATAAATGAGGAAGTGCCAGATGAGTTTGATTCCCTCCTCTGCCTCTCTGCCACCCATGCCCCTTTGACAGTGGTGTCAGTTACTAGAACATGGCCTTCTGGGACTGCATTCAAGATGCGCCATTGCAGGATTCAGCTGTTACTGCTTCAGGGACAGAAGCTTGAAGCTGTCATCTAGGATGGACCTCCTGTTGCGTCGTAGCTTTCTCTGCCGATGCTGGTACCAGACCACACCACTAAGAGCCAGAGCAATGAGCAGGAGAATGACACTTATAGCAATTAAAACAGAAGTCAGTAGCTCAATATTCTTTACAGGGATCTGCATGCCCAGCATCCTCACATTTCCATCTCCAATGTCTCTGAGGATTTTTGCTGAAATGAAATAAGAGAAAAATGACAACCCTGAGCTGGAGAGTATTCTAATGGGGCATCATTTGCATCAACGCTTGGGAAAGAAGAAATAATTCCATCAAAACTGGACAGAGGAACCACTCCTATCCCTAAAAAGACCAGCTGATGAAGACAGATTTATAGGTTACAAAGAATTTGTGTAACAAGATGTCACAGCTGAGAAAGCCCTTAGGAATCACTGAGGTCCCAAACTCCCCATGGAAAGAGCTAAAACTCAGAATAGAAAGGGTCCTGATATATTTCTCCAAATATATAAAAGCTTATGATGTAAAAATAATAATAATAAAGATAATTGGATTTGGTTTGCATATTTCCAGAGGATAGAACTGGTAGCAATGAGTAGAATCTTTAGGGAGGCAGTATGACTCAGTCATTTAGATTATCAATGCTCAATTTGACTATTGGACCATGACAGCTGCCTGCCACTGTGCTGTCTGGTCTCTCACCTCTTTGAGTCATGATAATACTGATGTCACATTGATCTTTCCAGGTGAAACAATCTGATTGTCTTAATTCTTGGCATACAGATTTTTGCTGATCTCCAATTAACCCACAGAGTAAAACTCAGAATTAAGCCAGGCATTCCAACTCTCACAGTCAAGCTCTAAGTTGCCTTTTTTTTTTTTTTTTTTAGTTTTACCTTCTACTTTTTAGCCACAATAACTCATTCTTTGTTTCCCAGAGTAAGTGACACTCTTTCAGGCTCCCAAGACTTTCTGAACACCTTTTGTCCCTCTTCACCTTTCTATACTCCTCTTAAATATTACAGGTCTCTGCAAAGCCATCTTCAATTTAGCTGGACAGTTAATGGTAATTTCTTGTGTTCCCAAAGTATCTTTACTGTTTGTATGCCCATGATTTACTTGCCTGGGCCAAGTGAACTAATCCCCCTCACTTCTGGACTTCGATCTGCTGTTTTATAAAATGGTGATAAGAACCATACTTAGCTCAGAGGTTTCTTTTGAGATTTAAGTGAGTTAATATTTATAAGATATTTAGCATTGCACCTGGAAGATAGCAAATGCAAAATAATGGATAGCTATTATTTTTGCCCCCCCTTTTTTTTACAATGTATACCAGCAGTGCATTTTTTGTTTTTGTGTCTCATTCCATATCTAGACACAAATCTCCTGCAGAGCAGTGAGTATGTCTTACTTGACTTAGTGTCCCTGGAACTTAGCAGATGTTTGTAAATATATAAATGGATGAGTGAACATTCTTAAAGAATGGAGAGAAGATGAAATATAGTGAGCTCAAATGAAAGCTAAAAAACATCCTAGTGCTGAGTTTACATTCTACCACTTAACTCCTCTTGTGACCTTGAACAAATTACCTCCCATCTTTCAGTTTCTCATGTACAAAATTATTGGGTTTTATTAAACCAACAGTTTTTGAGGTTTTTCTTTTCCCATTGTGGAACCTTTCTAAGAAGTAAGAGCTTATAAGTAAGTACATAGAAGTATGTATTATGTATATCCAAATATACACACAAAACATGTATATACACACCAATATATATGTATATATACAAACACGCACATATATATGTATGGCATTCCATTCTCTCGGCCTCACTTTACCTTACCCCAGTCTCTCCAGGACATACCATAGTCCCCTGGTTGACAGTTTATAAGTTACTTAGGGAGATTATTAGGACTTTTCCAAACAACTGAAAAAAGCTCTAGACTGAACTGATGATCTCTAACATCGATTCTAGCGCTCATAACTTTCTGAGTCTTTCTCAGTCCAGGAACAAATGGTGTGGGGGAGAGTGAAAGCACTATTTGGACCTAGTTTAGGTAAGACAAGAATTTCTACTTTTTGCTCAACATCACTCAGCATCAGAGAAATACAAATCAAAACCACAGTGAGATACTACCTCACACCAGTCAGAATTGCTAAAATTAGCAGGTCAGGAAACGACAGATGTTGGCGAGGATGCGGAGAAAGGGGAACCCTCCTACACTGT
>CM052901.1:59702396-59732574 GCA_028534135.1 Potos flavus
TTGCATGGAACCCTGGGTGTGGTACATGAACAATGAATCTTGTAACACTGAAAAAATAAAATAAAAGTATTTGGGGAAAAAAATTAACCCAAAGTAAATAAAAAATACCCTAAGTTTAACAGATAAAACTCTTTTTTTCTTTAAAGATTTTATTTATTTATTTGACAGAGGGAGAGAGATCACAAGTAGGCAGAGAGGCAGACAGAGAGAGAGGGGGAAGCAGGCTCCCTGCTGAGCAGAGAGCCTGATTCGGGGCTTGATCCCAGGACCCTGAGATCAGGACCTGAGCTGAAGGCAGAGGCTTTAACCCACTGAGCCACCCAGGCGCCCCCAGCTAAAACTCTTAAACCTCTAAAAAATAGGCTTAAATTTTGGATTAGTCTATAATTTCTTATCTATGACACCAAAAGCACATGAGAAAAAAAGAAAAATAATAGATAAATTTAATGTAATTAAAATGAAAACATTTTCTGTTTTTCAAAGTGTATCTTCAAGGTAACCCACAGAATGGAAGAAAATCTTTAGCAAATTACACTTCTGATAAGGGACTTGTATCTAGAATAGTAAATAAAGAATATTAATAAAGAAATTTTACAACTCAAATATAAAAAGACTAAAAGACAAATAATGTAATAAAACATGGCAAAAGATCTGGATAGGCATTTTTCCATGGAAGAAAGCCAATAAGCACAAGAAAAAATGTTCAACGTCATTAGTCATCAGGAAAATAGAAGTAGAAATCACAATGCAATCAACTACTACTTCACACTCTCTAGAATGATAACAACAGCAAAAACAACATAACGAGTGTTGGCAGGATGTGGAAAAACTGGAACACTCGTACATAGCTGGTGGTAATGTTAACTAGTTCAGTCACTGTAGATAACAGTTTGGGAGTTATTAAAATAGTGAAAGATCAAGCTACCAATAATCCAGCTATTCCATTCCTAGATATATACCCAAGAGAAGGGAAAACACGTGTCCATATAAAAACTTGTACATGACTGTTTATAATAGCATATTATTATTAATGCCCACCCACCCCCCTAAAATAGAAACAACCTAAATATGCATCAGTTGATAAATGAGTAAAAACAATGTGGGCTATTCATACAATGGAAAATTACTTGGCTATAAAAAGGAAAGAAGTAATGATACATGTTACAATATGGATGAATCTGGAAAGCATTATGCTAAGTGAAAGAATCCGAAGGTAAATGGACCATATCATATTGTATGATTCCATTTATGTGAAATGTCCAGAATAGGGAATTTCTGGAGATAGCAAACAGATTAGTTGTTGCTCAGGCCTTGTGGGTTGCACTAAATGCTAATGGATACAGGATTCATTTTTGTAGTAATGAAAATGTTGTAAAATTGATTGTCATGATATTCACATATCTCTATGAATATACTAAAAATCATTGAATTGTACACTTTAAATGGTCAGTTATATATTTAAATTATATATCAATAAGATGTTATTTAAAAAGTTAAAATGAAATGAAAATGAAATGAAATGAATGAATGAAATAAATGAAATAAATGAAAATGAAAATCACTTTATCAAAATATGTGGAATATATATCTGAGGCAATGCTCAGAGATAAATTTAGAGCAACAATGCTTACATTAGAAAAAAAGAAAAATTTCAAGTCATTAAGCTAAGTCCTTACCTTATGAAACTAGAAAAAGACAAAATAAGCACAAAGTGCTTCTGTTGAAGGACAGAAATCATAACAGTAAGGGCAAAATTAAATACAATTTAAAACAAAAAATTGATAGAGAAAATCAATTAAATAAAGAGCTGGTTGTTCAAAACATTGATAAAACTGTATCCCTTTAGCAAAAGACCCCAAATTGCCAAGGAAATGTTGAAAAAGTAAAACAGAACTGGAGGCATTACGTTGCCTGATTTCAAGCTTTATTACAAAGCTGTGATCACCAAGACAGCATGGTACTGGACAAAAACAGACACATAGACCAATGGGACAGAATAGAGAGCCCAGATATGGACCTTCAACTCTATGGTCAAACAATCTTCAACAAAGTGGGGAAAAAATATCCAGCGCAAAAAAGACAGCCTCTTCAATAAATGATTCTGAGAAAATTGAACAGCTATGTATAGAAGAATGAAACTCGCCCATTCTCTTACACCACACAAAGATAAACTCAAAATGGATGAAAGACTTCAACATGAGACAATAATCCATCAAAATCCTTGAGGAGAACATAGGCAGTAACCTCTTTGACATCAGCCACAGCAACTTCTTTCAAGACATGTCTCCAAATGCAAAGGAAACAAAAGCGAAAATGAACTTTTGGGACTTCATCAAGATAAAAAGCTTCTGCACAGCAAAGGAAACAATCAACAAAACAAACGGGCAACCCACAGAACGGGAGAAGATATTCACAAATGACAATACAGACAAAGGACTGATATCCAAGATCTATAAAGAACTCCTCAAACTCAACACCCAAAAAACATAATCATGTCAAAAATGGGCAGAACACGTGAACAGACACTTCTCCAATGAAGACATACAAATGGCTAACAGACACATGAAAAAATGTTCATCATCATTAGCCATCAGGGAACTTCAAAGCAAAACCACATTGAGATACCACCTTACACCTGTTAGAATGGCAAAGATTAACAAGGCAGGAAACAACAAATGTTGGAGAGCATGTGGAGAAAGGGGAACCCTCTTCCACTGTTGGTGGGAATGCATGTTGGTGCAGCCACTTTGGAAAACAGTGTGGAGATTCCTGAAGAAATTAAAAACAGAGCTACCTTACGACTGTGCAATTGCACTACTAGGTATTTACCCCAAAGATGCAGATGCAGTACAAAGAAGGGCCACATTTACCCCAATGTTCATTGCAGCAATGTCCACAGTAGCCAAACTGTGGAAAGAGCCAAGATGCCCTTCAACAGATGAATAGATAAAGAAGATGTTGTTGATATATACAATGGAATATCACTCAGCCATCAGAAAGGATGAGTACACAACTTTTGCATCAATAGGGATGGGTCTGGAGGAGATTATGCTGAGTGAAATAAGTCAAGCAGAGAAAGTCAATTATCATATGATTTCACTTACTTGTGGTACATAAGGAATAACATGGCGGACATTAGGAGACGGAAAGGAAAATCGAATTGGGGGAAATCGGAGGGGGAGATGAACCATGAGAGACTGCGGACTCTGAGAAACAAACAGGATTTTGGAGGGGAGGGAAGTGGGGGCTTTGGTGAGCCTGGTGGTGGGTATTAAGGAGGGCACGTATTGCATGTGGCAGTGGGTGTTCTACATAAACAATGAATCTTGGAACACTGCATCAAAAAATAATGATGTATTTTATGGTGACTAACATAACGCAATAAAAAAAGTAAAAGAAAAAAGATACAAATCAACTGCATGATGAGTAAAATGGGATATTCTCCAACTCCTACAGACATAAAGATGATAATAAGGGAATACTACAAACAACTCAACGCATGTGTATTTGACAACCTAGATTAAATGAACCGAGTTATTGATAAATACAAACTACTAAAACTCAGCCAAGATGAAGTAAAGACTTGACTAGTCTTGTACTCATTAAGGAAACTGAATTTGTCATTAAAATTCTCCTTGAATCAAATCTCTGGTCTCAGATTATTTCACTGAAGAATTTTACCAAATGATTAAAGAATAACTAACACAAATTTTATAAAATCTCTTTCATGAAATAGGAAAGGAGGAAATATTTCCCAACTCATTGTATCCTGGTATCCTAGTCTTATCTTGATGCTAAACAAGATGAAAAAAAATACAAAAAGAAAGCAAAAGAGTGAGAGTTGAAGTGAGAGCAAGAAAAAGAGGAAGGGAGGAAAAGAGGAAGGGAGGAAGGAAGAGAGCAAGAAAGGAAGAAGGAAAGAAAGGAAATAATACTATAGAGCAATCTCTTTCATGTTCTTCAGAGTCAAAATATTAGCAAATAATATCCAGCAATATATAAAAATAATTTTACAGTGTGATAAATGATATCCATAATGAAGTTGGTATGCAAGTCTGATTCAACATTAAAAAAATAATCAGTATTATTCACCATGTCAATAGGCTAAAAATAAAAATCATACAATTATCCTGATTGACATTAAAAACATATTTAACAAAATCCAACCTCCATAACAAGTCTCAGTGGAATAGGAATATTTTTAGAACAAGTGCCGCAACTGGACAAACAGAATTTTTAAAAGCTTACAGCTAACATCATACTTAACAGTGAAAGACTGAGATCAGAAGCAAGGAATAGATACCTGCTGTCATTATTCATATTCAACATAAGACCAGATGTTCTAGAGCCAGCATAAGGCAGGAAAAATAAAAAAAGCTAATACATATTTAAAGAGAAGAAATAAAGTCATTTTTATTTGAAGTTGACATTGTCTACATAAAACATTCACACATTAAAAGACACACACACACACACACACACACTTTGTTCAACAAGATAATAGTATACAAGATAATCACACAAAGAGAGGGACATCACCAAGATGGTAGCATAGCTCATTACCAACTTCATTCCCCATCACAAGAAAAAAAAAAAAAAAAGCAACTATTCATGGGTAAGAAATCACTGAGGAAATCCTAGAACATGGGGATGAGGCTGAAGCAGCCCCTTATACCACAAGAACCAAGATAGACTACATTACAGATGTAAGTGGAACAGCTACATGATGACTGAATTGAACCTCCCCTGAACCAATGAAGCACAAGAATGAGAGGTTTCTCTTGAGCTTACAGTTCCTCCAGTGGGAAACGAGAGCCCAGGGTGGACATACAGCTCCCCCAGTATTGTGAATCACTTTTGGGGAGTCCTCACTTTGGTCTCACTTCAAAGGGATTGTAAGGAATCTGAAGCGCTTGACTACTCTGGGAATTTAATTGTGATAGAGGAAGGGGGAGGGTTTTGCAAGAACCAATGCTCAGATCTCAGCTGACCAAGTTCCTAACGGCAGAGTCCAAGTAGTAGTCGCAACCAAAACTTGTGCTCATCTGCAGAGTCAAGAAGATGGTTTAGTCTGACCAGGGATCTCAGCGAAGTGCAGGGCTACTTAATTTTGGTCCTGAACCAAAGAGCATTGCCACCCTGGACCATGGTTTGCCCCCACCACACACACCTAGGAAGGATAGCTAAGTCATTCCCCATCCCACTGCTGAGTGTAGCTGCCAGCCCCACCAGACCTGGAACTCTGGTCAGAACATCTGGAAACTGTGTAACTCAGAAATGTCTGAGCAAATACATGGCAGGCAGAGTTAATAATCTGCAGAGAAAATCTAGTGGCACCATTTGTCTAGGGAACTTGGGGAGCAAGTCACCTTGAGTAAAGACCACAAAGAGTGACATCACCAAGATGGCAACATAGGTCACTCCTAACTTTGCTTCCCCTCATAAGAACTAACAACTGTTGGGATGCCTGGGTGGCTCAGTCAGTTAAGTGGCTGCCTTCACTCAGGTCATGATCCTGGGGTCCTGGGATGGAGCCCCATGTCAGGCTCCCTCCTCAGCAGGGAGCCTGCTTCTTCCTCTCTCTCTGCCGTTCCCCCAAGTTTGTACTCTCTCTCTCTCAAATATATATATATATTTAATTGCTATCTTTTTAAAAGATTTTATTTATTTATTTGACAAGAGAGATAACACAGATAGGGAGAGTGGGGGAGGGAGAAGCAGGCTTCTCACCAAGCAGGGAGCAGGGAGCCTGATGCAGGAGCTGATCCCAGAACCCTGAGATCATGACCTGAGCCAAAGGCAGATGCTTAATGACTGAGCCACCTAGGTGCTCCAATAAAATATATTTTTTTTAAAAAGAAGAACTAACAACTGTTCACGACAAGACACCATTGACAATGCCACATCATGGAGGGAGGCTGAAGCACCGCCATGCATCACACTGACGAAGACAAACTGCATTAAAAGATAAGAGGAACAGTCACATGTTGACCACATTGCTGCTCCTCTAGGACAGTAGAACACCAGGTGAAGAAATTTCCCCTGAGTTTCTGGTCCCTCCAGTGGGAAAAGAAAACCTGGGAAGATAAAAGGCACTCTCCAGCATTGTAGTTGCTTTATGTCATGCCACGGGGATTGAAGGGGAATCTGTAGGGCTCAAACACTGGAAATCTGTGATAGAAAAGGTGCGGGGGGGGGGGGCTTGCAACAACCAGCACATGGATCTTAGCAAACTGAATTCATACCTGCAGTGCCCAAATAGTAATCACAACCAGCAGCTTTGCTCATCTACAAAATCAAGTTAGGGCACACTGAGCAGAGAACATAACAGGTATGGGTCTGCCTGATTCAGATAGTAATGAGGATTTTTTTTCCTAGCCCTGGAGCTGCTTTGCCCACACCCAGAAAATGAGCTGTGTCACAGCTCCACCTACTGTGGAGAGTGTCTCCCAAACACATCTGACCAGAAGGGCTGGTGGGAATAGCTGGATGTTGGGTACTCCAATCAAGCCAAGAGGCAGGTAGGCAAAGCTGATCATACCCAGAGCAAAGGCACTGCAGGGTGTGGTAAGTTACTCTGCTATTCATAAACAGAGGAATTAATTAATATCCAAGATTGAGGGTAGCACTTTGCCCCCTCCAAAGTGGAGAATGTGTTTGGAAAATTGAGAGTTGCTTTGAGTGACCAATCCCCTTCCCATCTATGTGAGGGAGCTTACATATCCCCAGTGTTTGTGGCTTCCAGCCCCATCTGACCTGAAGGGATGATCATAACACCTGGAAGCTGTATGGCCCAGTGGTCCTCCAGGAAAGAGATAGGTTCAGGCTGAGCTGATTGACCCCACAGCAAAGCCAGTACTGAGCATGGAATGTATCTGTGCACACACAAATAAGGGGTTAAATCATAGCCAAGGTTGAGGGTAGCTTCTGGCCTCTCCCAGCCAGAAAGGCTGTTTAGAAATTGAGAGTTGTCTGGAGTGACCCCTCTCGACCCTGTGTCTCAGCTCTATTGTCATGTGATTCCTGATTTCATCTGCCCAGAAGCACTAGTGATAACATCTGGAAGTTGCACAGTCCAGCAGTGTTAGAATTAAGAGAAAAACAGGCAGATAACATTATTTGCAGAGCAAGGGCAGTAGACCTGTTTGACAAGGGAATTTAGGGCATGGGTTGACTTAAGACCAAAGGGGGGGGGGGAAGAGCTCTACTGGCTTTAAAGCTACTTGCCCCTCTGCACCCAGGCAGAGAAACTAATTTATAGCTGGTTAATTACTGAATACAACCTCTAGCATGCCCAACCAGGGAACCTAAGCAGAGCACACTGGAAGCTGTGTCACCTATCCAACATCCCTGCTTACAGTGGCACTTGAACACAGACTGCATCCTGTGTCTTTCCTGATCTATAAAGCAAAACTGGTGGGTTCACCTGACCAGGATATTTAACACACATTCTGGACAGATTTGGGTCCCCAAACAAGAAACCTTACAGGGCCTGGGTCCCACGCTTGCATTGCCAGGACAGAGACTCTAATTCATAGCACCATCAATTACTGAATATAGTACACAGTCCCAACCATCTAATAAGCCTGACCAGAAAATGCAGGCAGCTATGGGGCCCATTATACCATCTCACATTCAAAGAGAAGCAAGGAAGCAGTCTTAATCCAAATGTTCTCAGTCGCTGGCACATCTATCCACCCCCATCTCAGAGCTAGAACAGTCACCTAACCCAGAAATAAACCAAAAGTAGCAGGCTTCACCTGCACAAAACAGGCTTCACCTGCACATTATGAACAGACATGCACAGAAACCTAAACTGAGATGACCGCTGAAGATCTAAATCTTCCAAAGAAAATCTCTGAAGTCTGATAGAGAAACCTATTACTTAAATGCCCAGATACCAATGTAAGGAATTAAAGATCATGAAAAAAATGTAAATATGATACCAGCAAAGGAAACTAAAAAAGCTCTAAAAACTGATCTTCAGGAAATGGAGATCTACAAATTGTCAAAGATTTAGAATCATCATCTTACAGATTAACGAACTACAAAGGCACAGAAACAGTTAACAAAATAAAATTAGGAAAACAGTACATGAACAAAATGAGAAGTTTGACAAAGCAATAGAAACAATAACCAAATACGAACAGAAATCTTAGAACTGAAAAATACAATCATTGAACTGAAGAATCCAATACAGTTATAAAAGAAGACTTGACCATACAAAATAATTGGCTACCCGAAGTTTAGGACACTAGAAATTACCCAGGCATAGAAGAAAAATAATTACAAAAAGGTAACTCCACCAGCGCTGTGAGTGGATTCCTCAACAGAAAAAATGTAGGCCAGAGAGAATGGGGTGACATTTCAAGATATTAAAAGAAAAAACAATTATCAACTATGCTATACCCAGTGATGCTGTCCTTCAAAAATGAAGGAATAAGGACTTTTCCAAACAAATATTATCTCAGACCACAATGCTTTGAAACTGGAACTCAACTGAGGAAAAAGCTTGGAAGGAATTCTAACATTTGGAGGGTAAAGACCAAAGTGCTCAAGAATAATTGGATCAACCAGAAAATCAAAGAAGAACATAATTCATGGAAACCAATGAGAATGAAGACACATCCGTCCAAAACCTATGGGATATGGCAAAGGCGGTCCTAAGGGGGAAATACATAGCCACCCAAGCCGCACTCAAAAAAACTGAAAAATCCTGAATACACCAGCTCTCTTTACACCTTAAAGGTCTGAAAATCAACAACAAATTAAGCCAATCCCACGCACAAAAGGGAAATAATCAAGATTAGAGCAGAGATCAACGAGTGAGAAACTAGAGAAACAGAGAGTTTTGGAGGGGAGGGGTTGGGGGGATGGGCGAGCCTGGTGGTGGGTATTGAGGAGGGCACGTATTGCATGGAGCACTGGGTGTGGTACATAAACAATGAATCTTGTAACACTGAAAAAATAAAATAAAAGTATTTGGGGATAAAAAAAAAGAATGCATCAACAAAAATAGAAGTTGGTTTTTTGAAAGAATCAACAAGATCGATAAACCAGTGGCCAAACTAATCCAAAAGAAAAGAAAGAGGACTCAAATTCATAAAATTATGAATGAAAGGGGAGAGATCAGGACTAACCCCAAGGAAATAGAAACAATCATCAGCGATTATTATCAACAGCTATATGCCAATAAGTTAAGCAACCCGGAAGAAATGGATGCATTCCTGGAAACCTATAAACCTCCAACACTGAAACAGGAGGACATTGACAACCTGAATAGACCAATATCTAGTCATTAGATAGAAGCAGTGATCAAAAACCTCCCAAAAAAACAAGAGTCCAGGACCTGACGGATTCCCAGGGGAATTCTACCAAACATTCAAAGAATAAATAATACCTATTCTCCTGAAACTGTTTCAAAAAATAGAAATGGAAGGATAACTTCCAGACTCTTTCTATAAAGCCGGCATTAACCTGATCCTCAAAACAGACAAAGACTCCATCAAAAAGGAGAATTACGGACCAATATCCCTGATGAATATGGATGCTAAGATTCTCAACAAGATCCTAGCTAATAGAATCCAACAGCACATTAAAAAGATTATTCATCACAACCAGGTGGGATTTATGCCTGGGACATAAGGGTGGTTCAACATTCGCAAATCAATGGGATAGAACAAATCAATAAGAGAAGAGAGAAGAACCACTTGGTCCTCTCAATTGATGCAGAAAAAGCATTTGACAAAATACAGCATCCGTTCCTGGTTAAAACTCTTCAAAGTATAGGGATAGAGGGAACATTCCTCGACTTCATAAAATCTACATGAAAAGCGAATATCATTCTTAAAGGCGAAAAGCTGACAACCTTTCCTTTGAGATTAGGACACGACAAGGATGCCCACTCTCGCCACTCTTGTTCAACATAGTACTAGAAGTTCCAGCAAAAGCAATGAGACAACAAAAAGAAATAAAATGTATTCGAATTGGCAAAGAAGTAGTCAATCTCTCTCTCTTCGCAGATGACATGATACTTTATATGGAAAACCGAAAAGACTCCACCCCCAAACACCTAGAACTCATACAACAATTCAGTAATGTGGCAGGATACAAAATCAATGCACAGAAATCAGTTGCTTTCTTAAACACTAACAACGAAAACATGGAAAGGGTAATTAGAGCATCGATTCCATTTACTATAGCACTAAGAACCATAAGGTCCCTGGGAATAAACCTAACCAAGGAAGTAAAGGATCTGTACTCGAAGAACTACAGAGCACTCATGAAAGAAATTGAAGAAGACACAAAAAGGTGGAAAAGCATTCCATGCTCATGGATCAGAAGAATAAACATTCTTAAAATGGCTATACTGCCCAGAGCAATCTATACTTTCAATGCCATCCCGATCAAAATTCCACCGGCATTTTTCAAAGGGCTGGAACAAACAATCCTAAAATTTGTATGGAACCAGAAAAGACCCCCGAATTGCCAAGGAAATGTTGAAAAAGGAAAACAAAGCTGGGGGCATCACATTGCCTGATTTCAAAATTTACTACAAAGTTGTGATCACCAAGACAGCACAGTCCTGGCACAAAAACAGACACATGGACCAGCGGAACCAAGTAGAGAGCCCAGATATGGACCCATATTTGACCAACTCTATGGTCAAATAATCTTTGACAAAGCAGGAAAAAATATCCAGTGGAAAAGACAGTCTCTTCAATAAATGGTGCTGGGAAAATTGGACAGCTATGTATAGAACAATGAAACGTGACCATTCTCTTACACCATACACAAAGATAAACTCAAAATGGATAAAAAACCTCAACGTGAGGCAAGAATCTATCAAAATCCTAGAGGAGAACATAGGCAGTAACCTCTTCGACATTGGCCACAGCAACTTCTTTCAGGACATGTCTCCAAAGGCAAAGGAAAAAAAAGTGAAAATGAACTTTTGGGACTTCATCAAGATAAAAAGCTTCTGCACAACAAAGGAAACAGTCAACAAAATAAACTGGCAACCCACGGAATGGGAGAAGATATTCACAAATGACAGTACAGACAAAGGTCTGATATCTAAGATCTGTAAAGCACTCCTCAAGCTCAACACTCAAAAAGCAGAAAATCACATCAAAAAATGGGCAGAAGACATGAACAGACACTTCTCCAAAGAAGACATACAAATGGTTAACAGACATGAAAAATTGTTCGTCCTTAGCCATCAAGGAGATTCAAATCAAAACCACATTGAGATAACACCTTACACCAGTTACAATGGCCAAAATCAACAAGATTTGGTTGGGAGTGGGATGTTGGGTGAGCTTGGAGGTGGGTATTGAGGAGGGCACATATTGCATGGAGCACTGGGTGTGGTGCATGAACAATGAATCTTGGAACACTGAAAAATAAAATAAAAGTAAAAAAATAAAAGGATGCCCCCCCAAAAAAAAGTCTTCTACAGCAAACCTGTAAAGTCTAAAAGATATAACGATCTACTCAAATGCACAGACCCCAATATAAGGAAGCAAGAATTACAAAAATCAGGTAAAGATGACACCCCTGAGATAAGTGACCTTAAAGAAATGCACTTTTATGAACTAGAGAAGAATTCAGAATATTCCTCTTAAATAAGTTTATCAACTTCAAGAACATATGGACAACAAAATGAAATTGAGAAAATAATACATCTACAAAATGAGAAGTTCAATAAAGGTATAGAAACCATTAAGCAAACAGAAATCCCAGAGCTAGAAAGTGCAATGACTGAACTGAGAAACTTAATAGAAATCTTCAAAAATAGACTTGGAAATGCAGAAGAATGAATCAGTGTTGTAGAAAATAAGAAATTTGAAATTATTCATTTAGAGGAAATAATGATAGATGATAGATAGTAGATGATAGATAAAAATAATGATGATGATGAAGATAGATAAATGATAGATAGATAGATAGATAGATAGATAGATAGATAGATAGATAGATGATAGATAGATAGATGATAGATTATAAGTGATAGATAGATGATGGATATATAGATGCAAAAAAAAAAAAAAAAGCCTATGGGATTTGTACGACACAATCAAAATAAACAATACCTGCATTGTTGGAATTCCAGATAGAGAAAAGAAGGAAAAAGGGACAGAAGTAATATTTAAAGCAATAATAGCTAATTTTTTAAAGCAATAATGACTAAAAACTCCCCAAAGCTGGAGGGAGACATAGACATCCGAATCAATGAAGTCCAATGGATCCCGAGTAGTTTGAACCCAATAAAGGGCTATACCAAGACACATTATAATTAATTAAATTGACAAAACTCAAAGACAAAGAACACATTTTGAAAATCAAAAGAAAAAAAGGAACTTACATACAAGGGAATCCCTAAAGACCATCAGTGGATTTCTCAACAGATACTTGTCAGGCCAGAAGAGACTGGGATGATATACTAAAATTGTGTGAGAAAAATCTTCTAAACAAGAATTGTAAACATGACAAAGCTATCTTTCAGAAATGAAGGAGAAATAAAAACATTTCTTGATAAACAAAACCTGTGAGAATTCATCACCACTAGACTTGCCTTAAAAGAAATTCTGGATGTGGTGCATGAACAATGAATCTTGGAACACTGAAAAAATAATAAAATAAAATAAATAAAATAAAATAAAATAAAACAAAAAGTTGTTTCTCTGTAAAAATAAAATTGGCAAATTGTTCACTAAACTAGGAATGAAGAAAAAGGACCCAAATCAACAAAATTATAAATGATTAAAAAGACATTATATCTGAGACCACGGAATTAAAAGGGTTTGTTAAGAAATTACTATGAACAGCATACACCAACAAACCAGACAACCTGGAAGAGGTAGAAAAATCTTAGAAACATACAACCTATCAAGACTGTACCAGGAATAAATAGAAAGTCTGAACAAATTGTTTATAAGTAATGAGACTAAATCAGTAATGAAAATTTCCCAATTAAGAAAATCCAAGGACCAGATAACTTCTCTCCTGAATTCTACTAAATATTTGAAGAAGAATCAATATGCATCATTTTCAAATTCTTCCCAAAAATTGAAGAGGCAGAACCAATCCTAGACTCATTTTAGGAGACCAACATTACCCTGATAAGAAAAGTAGACAAAGATATCACAAGAAAAGAAAACTATCCAGTATCCCTGATGAATATAGATGCAAAATTATCAGTAAAATGTTAGTAAACTGAATTCAACTGCAGAGTAAGAGGATCACTCACCATGATCAAGTTGAATTTATCTCTAGGATATAGTAATGGTTCAACATACACAAATCAGTTAAAGTAATACATCACATTAATAAAAGAAAATCATACAATAATCTACGTAGATGAAGAGGGAAGACAGAGGAGATGATAGAGGAAGAGGAAGACCCTAGGTCAATCTTGTCACATGAACACAACTAGATAACTATTAAATCATTCTAAATACTCCAGAAATCAACCTGAAGACTGACAGAACAACTAATCATCTCCATATCCAAAGGGAGAGAAGAAGCTATATCAAAGAACACAGGAAAGGTGGAGAAGTGGTTTAAGGGAAAAGCAGATCATGGTTGCTGCAGAAGAGAGGGAGACATTGTCACAGAGAAAGGGCAAGAGAGAAAGAGAGAGGAATGCACAAGGAATGCACAAGAAGATTTCCCCAAAGCCATTGGCTGGGAAAATGAGAGGGGCTGATTTTCATGAGTTCTTGCAACCAACAAGGCTTAAAGACTGTTTTTTTTTTGTTTGTTTGTTTGTTTTTTTGGTGCAAAAAGGTATTTTTTTTCGTTTTGTTTTGTTTTTGTTTTTGTTTTTGTTTTGTTGTTTTTTGTTTCGGAGACTTTAGTAATTCATCAGTTGCATACATTCATGTAGAATTTAAGAAACAAATCAAATGAACATATGGGAAGGGAACGGAAAATAAAATAAGGTAAAAACAGAGAGGGAGGTAAACTGTAAGAGATTCTTAACTATAGGGAACAAACAGGGTTACTGGAGGGGAGGTGGGTTGAGGGGGATGGGGTAATTGGATGGTAGGCCTTAAGGAGGAAACTTGATGTAATGAGCACTGGATGTTATATGCAACTGATGAATCCCTAAATTCTACGCCTGAAACTAACACTACACTATATGTTAACTAATTTGAATTTAAATTAAAAAATACCAATCGCATTTCTCACAGAACCAGAACAATTAATATTAACATTTGTATGGAATGATGAAAGACCCCAAATAGCCAAAGTAATCCTAAGAAACAAGAACAAAGTTAGAAGTATCAAAATTCCAAATTTCAAGATATACTAAAAATCTGTAGCAATCAAAATGTATGGTACTGATACCAAAATAGACACATAGATCAATGGAACAGAATAGAAAACCCAGAAATAACCTCATATTATATGGTATCAATTAATCTATGACAAAGGAGGCAAGAATATATAATAGGGAAAAGATAATCTCTTTAATAAATGGTGCTATGAAAACCGGAAAGCTGCATACAAAAGAATGAAACTGGACAACTTTCTCACACCATACAGGAAAGTAACTCAAAATGGAGGGAGTCTGGGAAGATGGCCAAGTAAGAGGATCCTAAGCTCACCTCCTCACATAGATAAATCTATATAATAGACACATCAGTGTAACTAACCCAGAAAATGAACAGAAGACTGGCAGAACACACTCTTCATAGTTAATTCTAGAGGTCACATTAAAAGTGGTAAGAAGGGCATAGTCCTGGTAGGGAACCAAACTCCTCTGCAAGACTAAGCACTAACTGGAGGGACACGAGCAGCTCAAAGAAGGGAAAGAAACAGATCACGTATCATCTCCCACAAACATGGGAAAGCTACGCTGGGACAATTCCTCATAGTATTAGGCTTTGAAAACCCAAGTGGCTCAACTCCATGAGTTTTTAAATCAGTATGGCTTAACACTAATTAAAAAAAAAATCCTCAGACTCAGCTCTGGGAAAGCTGGAAGACAATAGGATAATGAGACAATAACCAAACAGCTCCATCATGATAAGCATAGAAATAAAAGTTTGAAAAACACTGGGATGTACAGGAAAGATATATTTATTGATCTCAGAAAATATGCTGGAAAGGCAAGGGTCTTTGGGTGACTACTCTAAGAAGAAAAGTGTTGGTAGACAGCATTTCTTTTCCTGCTTCCCAGTCTAGATACCTGGACACCTGTGAGGGCCATGAAAAACACTCACCACCTACCTGGTTAACACTGTGCACTGTCCCTTCTTCCTCCTGCAACCTTGGCCCATCCAACCTGCCCCACTTAGCAAGAATCACTAAAAACAGCACCTAATTCATCTCATGTTGCAAGCATCCCCAACAGTGGTCAGCACCACTCCAAACCAATTCTTGTTCTACGGAAAGGGAAAGACAACCACACACACACACCAGTTTGACTGCAGCCCAAGCCATATGCTAGGTACAGAAATCTGATTTGACTGCCAGCCCTGCCTATCAACAAAGACCTCACAGGGAGCAACACAAAGAGAGAGAGCCCTGTAGTTTGGGGTTGCTGCAGCCCCAAAAGATAGACTAGGAACTGACATCTAGTCTGGTCTGAATATAGTCTCTGTCACCAATAAATGCTGTCAGGAAAAATGCAAGAAGTGTGGCCTGCGGTTGGGTGCCAGTACACTTCTGGCAAATGAGCTGACAGCAGGCATCTGGTTTGATCCAACTACAAGCCCAAGACAGCCCCAGGTGAGCCACTTAACAGCACAGAAACAAAAGCATTCCAACAACAGACGAAGAGAACCATTGCAACTGACTGGACTCAAAGAAACTGCAGCTCAAGCACAAAAGGAGGATGCATTCAACACACATAAGATACACCCCTGAAATGCCAGGTTCTGGTGAACAGAAGACATTGCACTACAGGACAATACAAGGGCCTCTTCTTCGTAAGGTCACTATGCTCAAGATGAGGAAATATAACTTAATTTTCCAATACATAGAAACACACAGAAATTTAGATAAAGTAGGAGTGACTGGGTGGCTCAATCGGTTAATCATCCTACTTTTGATGTTGGCTCAGGTCATGATCTCAGAGTTGTGAGATCCAGCCCCAAGTTGGGCTCCAGACTGGGCATGGAGTGTGCTTAAGATTCTCTCTCTGCCCCTCTCTTCTCTCTCTCTCCCTCTGGAAGGAAGGAAGGAAGGAAGGAAGGAAGGAAGGAAGGAAGGAAGGAAGGAAGGAAGGAAGGATAAAAGGAAAGAAAGGAAAAGAAAAGAAAAAGAAAAAAGAAAAGAAAGAAATTTAGACAAAATAAGAAGGAAGGATAATATGTCCCAAATGGAAGAACAGGAGAAAATCACAGGAAAAGACCTAAATAAAACAGAGATAAGCAATTTGCCTGATAAAGAATTCAAAGTGATAGTCATAAAGGTACTTACTGGACTTAAGAAAAGAGTGGAGGATCTCACTGACATCTGTGACAATGTGATAAAAATATAAAAAAGAACCAATCAGGGATGAATAACTCATTAACTGAAATTAAAAATAGACTACAGGGAATAAATAATAGATCACAGGAATCAGAAAAACAGGTGAGTTGGAACACAGTAATGGAAATCACCCAAGCTTAACTTCAAAACATAATAAAATGAGAATAGGCTAAGGGAACTCAGTGAAATTGCCAAGCATTATAGCATTCACATTATAGTAAACCCAAAATGAAGAGAGAAAAGGCAGCAGAAAATTTATTTGAGGAAAAATAACTGGAAATTTCCCTAATCTGGGACAGGAGACAGACAACCACATCCAAGAGTCACAGAGAGACCCTAGCAAAATCAACTCAAAGGGGCCCACAACAAGACATGCGATAATTAAAATGGCAAAAAAAAAAAAAAGTCACAAACAGAGAATTTTTAAAGTAGCAAGAGAAAAGAAAATACTTTCATGCAAGAGAAGCCACATAAAGTTATCAGTTGATTTTTCAAAGGAAACTTTGCAGGCTAGAAGAGAGTGGCATGATATATTCAAAACACTGAAAGGAAAAAAAAATAAAAAAACCTGCAACCAAGCATATTCAGAACATTCCATCACAAACCTGCAGAATACACATTCAAGTGCACATGGGACATTTTCCAGAATAGAACACATATTAGATCACAAATCAGGACTCAACAAGTACAAAAAGACTGAGATCATACCACGCATCTTTTCTGACAACAATGCTATGAAACTAGAAGTCAACCACAAGAAAAAGTCTGGAAAGACCACAAATACATGGAGGTTAAACAACACGCTACTAAATAATGAAAGGGTAAACCAGGAAATCAAGAAAGAAATAATAAAATATTTGGAAACAAATGAAAATGAAAACACAATATTTCAAAACCTTTGAGATGAAGCAAAAATGGCCCTAACAGAGAAGTATATAGCAATAGAGGCCTACTTCACTAAGCACAAAACATCTCAAGAGATTTTTGCACCTAAGGAGCTAGTTGAACAAAAAAAATGAAGCCTAAAGTCAGAAGAAGGATGAAAATAAAGACTAGAGCAGAAATAATGACATAGAAACTAAAACCACAATAGAACAGATCAATGAAACCAGGAGCTGATTCTTTAAAAAAAAAAAAAATAAACCTCTAGCCAGACTTATCAAAATGAAAGAAAAAGAACCCAAATAAAGTCACAATGAGAGAGTAAGGATAACAACCAACACCACAGAAATACAAATAATTATAGGAGAATACTATGAAAAACTATATGCCAATAAATTGGACAACCTAGAAGAAATAGATAAATTTCTAGAAACATACAAACTACTGAAACTAAAACAGGAAGAAATAAAAAACTTGAACAGGCTAATAACCGGCAGAGAAATTGAATCGGTCATCACAAAACTCCCAACAAACAAAAGTCCAGGGCCAGATGGTTTCACAGGTAAATTCTACCAAACTTTTAATGAAGACTTAATACCTATTCTTCTCAAACTATTCCAAAAATACAAGACTTCCAAACTCATTCAATGATGCCAGCATTACCCTCATACCAAAACCATATAAACTCCACTAAAAAAGACCAATATTCCTGATGATCATGGATGCAAAAATTCTTAATAAAGTACTATCAAGCATAATCCAATAATACATTAAAAAATCTTTCATCACAGTCAAGTGGGATTTATTCCTGGTTTGCAAAGGTGGTTCAATATTCACAAATCAATCAGTGTGATATACCACATTAATAAAAGATAGATAAGAACCATATGATCCTTTCAATAGAGCCACTTGTTTTTGAGGAAGATGTGAATTTAAAAAACGTTTTTCTAGTCCTGAAATTACTTTGTATAAGGCTTAGAAAATATAATATATTTTCAATATATATCAACAACATATATATCAACAACAGCTTGTAGAATTTTCAAGGAGCACCTTTGTCCAGTCATTCACTTTCCTTTCTGAGAAGCCCAGGAACATTATTTGGACTAGTGATAGGGACTTGGAAATTCAAGGCTATAGCTAGTGACTCCCTCTAGCTAAAAGGTAACATAATTTTATGCTATATTTATGGTTATACAGTTGAATGGTTATGGTTATGGTTATACAGTTGAATATTGAATCTACATTCGCATCAAAACTTTTACTAATCAGACTTTTTTTAGGGTAAAATTAAATTGTGTTCAACACCTTATACTAGGACTTAGATCCAATATATGGCCTGTGTTTCTGAGGAACTCTGTATGTTGATTTTCAGATACATATTTTTCTGGGGCCGGAAAATCACTGGTAGGTCAAAGGGTAATATTATAGTGGTGGGAATGATATATGATTAAGGAAACATTTCCCTTGTATTTCTACTCTCAAATATTATCATTTTTTCTCATATACCACAGATACACTCTTTGATTTTTCCCCTTCTGTGGTCTTTTGAAAATGAGAGCCAGACATCCATGGTGTAAAATCCATCCTCTGTCTTACATCTAAAAGTACATTTTTAAAGTAGGGTGAAACCTCCTTCCTGGCACAGAACTGTAGGGGGGGAAAAAGATGTTTTCATTTCCTGAAACTGGGAGGTTGTGTTTGCTTCAGCAGAAATTCTACTAAATTGGAGTCATGAAGGCACTATCGTCAGCAAATCTCTTCCCATAAAAACCCTGAGTAGCATGTGGAGGAGGGGTGTCTGCCTAAGTTTCACCTTCATCAGCAATGTTTACAATTGTTTGTTTACATGATTTATTATTTTATGTTTACACTATTTTCTGCTACCAACCCTCTTTTATTGTCTAACCCCAAGGAGAAAAAGATCAGGTGTGGGCCTTGATAGAACTTGACACAGAGCTTCCTGAGAAACACTCAAAAAGGGGCCTTGTGAACTTTCTAAGCCTGATTCCAAACTTTACTGCAGAACATATACCCTTGGACCTGTACCAAGGGAAACTAATCTAGACAATGAAATAATCTTCATCTTTCAGGACACCGAAGCTCCTCAGAACTTAACTGGTCATTGAAACTCAACTCAATTGATCAATTCTGGATAGCTTTAACACTAAATGACTAAGTTGGCCACCGAAGCTGAGTTGAAGTTCTGCTAGATCCAGAATGCTATAGGGAAGACCAAACACTTCCTGGGTTAGTTGGGTATAAGATTCTTGTAGCATCTGGGCTTCTTGAAATCAGATTAAACAGTAATAGTTGACAATAATACCACAAATAGTTTTCAGAGCACCTGATTTTCTTAATGAATGGCACCATAAAATGAAGTCAATAGCTGTGCCACAGGCTAAAGTCAAAATATGTAACATTTTTGCTCACTGACAGTTGATATATCTCCCTCCCTTAAAGTCTGAGGTACTTACCTATTGATAAAACTCAGACTAAATATTATTCACTGGGAAGAATATAGTCATTTCAAAGCCTAAATTCTCATAGAATCCTCAGTAGAATCTGATAGATAAGAATACCTTAGAGGTCATTTGGGTTAGCCAGTTACATTGTTGTAGTACCTTGCAACTTATTCTATTCTGATTTATTGTCTTTATCTGACACTGCATGAACAAAAAGTCATCCTTTGAACTGAGAGCTTTCTTGGGTTGAAGAGTATTTCCTATTCAGGATTCCTAAAATCTTATTAGACTAAACTGGACGAATGTGTGTTTTTTTTTTTTTCTTCTATTCTTTTCTGGGCCTTTTCATGTTATAAACTCCAGTATGTTACTTGAAATAGCGCCATTGAGGCTGAATTACAATGAATTTACTAAAATGTTATGAATAACAATAGACTTTATTGTCTGAAAGCAAAATATCTATGTGGAAAATACGATATGGTGTGTGTATGTTTTGCTTGAGGATGTGCTGATCTGTGAAACTTATTACCATTGGGACATTTTCGAAAAGACTGATTCTGTTATTAGTCTCAGGGTTGTATATCTTCTGAGAGTTAGATTGCCATTTTTCCATCATGTTTGGCAGCAGACCTTATTGACTGCCAATCTCTCCATTTGTCATTTAAGGGATAAAATGTGCAAGCAATGCAATGAAGCTAATTTGGTGGAGCAAAAGTCATTGCTGTCTAGGAAGAAAGTGCATGTAAATGATCATGTCAGGGAAGTAAGTCTGTCAATTCATTTTTGAGAATTTAATGCAATTATGCAGGTTATTCAATTAAAAAAATGGTATGTGACAACTGACACTGAGGATAATAGACCTGGTATTTAAGAATATTTGAATTCCAAAAAAAAAAAAAAAAAAGAATATTTGAATTCCTACCTTAGCTTTTTCACCAACTTGGTGTATATGGTATTTATGTCTTGGTTTTCTGAACTGGAAAAGACGTTATTATAGCTTCTCTTCCCCATAGTAATAACACATTTTTTTGGCTATTGTGTGGTGTTTCTACTTGCTATAGTGACTTAAAAACCATCAATATTAAAGTAGCCATCAAGTAGAATTGTGATGTTTTAATAATAGTTTTTCATGTATCCAAAGTTCCTCTTCTTGTCACATTATTCTTCACTATTGTGTAAAATCTTTTTTTTCCCCATGATAACCAAAAGATTAGTATTTAAGTTATTGTATTTAAAGGATCTTATTTAAAATTATTTCTCTTTAGGTTCGAAATGAGTCTCTTGAGACAGCATCTGGATGGGTCCTGATTTTTTTTTTTTTTTATCCAATATGAACACTGGGTGTTATACACAAATAATGAATTGTTGAACAGTACATCAAAAAATAATGATGTACTATATGTTGGCTAATTGAACATAATAATAAATAAAGTAAAATTATTTCTTTTTTTTCCCCTTTTTTAAAGATTTATTTATTTATTTTGGGGGGAGCAGGGAGAGAGGGAGAGAGAGAATCTTGAGCAGACTCCCAGCTGAGTGCAGAGCCTGATGCAGGGCTTGCTCTCACAACCCTGAGATCATGACCTGAAACAAACTCAAGAGTCCAGTGGGTGACTATATATATATTTTTACTTTTTTTTTTCTTTTTAACCAGTCAGTTATGAACTTTGTACTTTGATGACAGGTAGAACTGAAACTTTACTCAATATGGATGTCACGGAAGAAATAGATGTGAGATTTATTTCTCAACTCTTCCATATTTCTGTGGTATACCACCCAGCTGTAAGGACCTGTATTATACAATGCTAATGAAGATCACCATGATAGTAGGCTATTAGCAGGAAAACTTTTCTGTTAAGTGAATTAAGCAAGAGGGCTTAAGACATATGATCTGTATCCTTCCACTGCCTTACTCATACTTTTTTTCATCTACTTTAATATTGACTAATTATAGAAAAGTCCAGTCTACATAAGTAATTTTTAAAAATAGTTTATTACTTTGGTGTACATACAAGATACATCAGAGATCAGCTTAGTAAAATAGAAACTCTTTTTTCACACATTTACAAATGGTTACGGATAAAAATAATTAACAAGCCATTCCCTTAAGTAAACTGTCACTTTTCCTGGCAATTATTTTCTTTATAAATTATACCAACAGATATTTCATTCTGTCTTTATATGATGACATACTGAAAAATATGTCTAAATTTGTGGGGGTTTACTCAACTTACCATGTTAAATAACAGAACATTCTTCAGTACTTCACTGTTGTTGTCAGTGAAACTGTGGAGAATATTAAAGTGTAGTATGTAAAAGAATATTTCATTAGTCAGAAAAAATATATACATATGAGCAATTTAGCACAAGCATTACCATATTACCCCGATGTTTTCTTTTCTTCAGCATTAACTTTTAAATTTTTTAATTTTTTAAAATTTTTATTTATTTTTTAAATTTCATTTTATTTTTTCAGGGTTAAAAGATTCATAGCTCATGCATGAAACCCAGTGCTCCATGCAAAACGTACCTTCCTTAATACCCACCACCAGGCTTACTCAACCCCGCACCCTCATCTCCTCCAAAACCCTGTTTCTTTCTCAGAGCCCACACTCTCTCATGCTACATCTCCCTCTCCGATTTCCCCCAATTCACCCTTCCTTTCCTTCTCCCAATGTCCTCCATGTTTTTCCTTATGTTCCACACATAAGTGAAGTCATATGATAATTGATTCTCTCTGCTTGACTTATTTCACTCAGCATAATCTCTTCCAGTAAGGTCCAAGTTGACACAAAAGTTGGGTATTCATTCTTTCTGATGGAGGCATAATATTCCATTATATATATGGACCATATCTTCTTTACTTATTCATCTGTTGAAGGGCATCTTGGCTCTTTCCACAGTTTGGCAATCGTGGCCATTGCTGCTATGAACATTGGGGGACATGTGGCCCTTCTTTGTACTGCATCTGCATCTTTGGGGTAAATACCCAGTAGTGCAATTGCAGGGTCATAAGGTAGCTCTATTTTTAATTTCTTCAGAAATCTCCACACTGTTTTCCAAAGTGGCTGCACCAACTTGCATTCCCACCAACAGTTGAAGAGGATTCACATTTCTCCACATCCTCTCCAAGATTTGTTGCTTACCATCTTGTTGATTTTGGCTATTCTCACTGCTGTAAGGTGGTATCTCAATGTGGTTTTGATTTGAATCTCCTTGATGGCTAATGATGATGAATATTTTATCATGTGTCTGTCAGCCATTCTATGTCTTATTTGGAGAAGTGTCTATTCATGTCTTCTGCCCATTTTTGGCAAGCTTTTCTGTTTTCTGAGTGTTGAGTTTTTCTTTATAGATCTTGGATATCAGCCCTTTGTCTGTAGTGTCATTTGCAAATATCTTCTCCCATTCCGTGGGTCGTCTGTTTGTTTTGTTGACTGTTTCCTTTGCTGTGCAGAAGCTTTTTATCTTGATGAAGTCCCAAAAGTTCATTTTCGCTTTTCTTTCCTTTGCCTTTGGCGACATGTCCTGAAAGAAGTTGCTGTGGCTATTGTCGAAGAGGTTACTGCCTATGTTCTCCTCTAGGATTTTGATAGATTCCTGCCTCACATTGAGGTCTTTTATCCATCTTGAGTTTATCTTTGTTTATGGTGTAAGAGAATGGTCCAGTTTCATTCTTCTGCATATAGCTGTCCAATTTTCCCACCACTTATTGAAGAGACTGTCTCTTTTATACTGAATATTTTTCCTACTTTGTAGAAGAATATTTGACCATAGAGTTGCGGGTCCATATATGGGCTCTCTAATCTGTTCCATTGTTCTATGTGTCTGTTTTGGTGCCAGGACCATGCTGTCTTGGTGATCACAGCTTTGTAGTAAAGCTTGAAATCAGGCAACGTGTTGCCCCAGCTTTATTTTTCTTTTTAAACATTTCCTCAGCAATTCGGGGTCTTTTCTGGTTCTATACAAATTTTAGGATTGTTCCAGCCCTTTGAAAAATGCTGGTGGAATTTTGATTGGGATGGCATAGAAAATACAGATTGCTCTGGGCAGTATAGACATTTTAACAATTTTTAGTCTTCCGATCCATGAGCATGGCGTGCTTTTCCACCTTTTTGTGTATTCTTCAATTTCTTTCATGAGTTCCTTGAGTACAGGTCCTTTACTTCTTTCGTTAGGTTTATTCCCATGTATCTTATGGTTCTTGGAGCTATTGTGAATGGAATCAATTCCCTAATTTCCCTTTCCATATTTTCATTGTTAGTGTATAAGAAAGCAACTGATTTCTGGGCATTGACTTTGTATCCTGCCACATTACTGAATTGCTGTATGAGTTCTAGTAGTTTGGGGGTGGAGTCTCTTGGGTATCATGTCATCTGTGAAGAGAGAGAGTTTTACTTCTTCTTTGCCTATTTGAAAACCTACTATGTCTTTTCGTTGTCTGATTGCTGTTGCTAGAACTTCTATTACTATGCTGAACAAGAGTAGCGAGTGAGCATCCTTGTCGTTTTCCTGATCTCAAAAGGAGGGCTGTCTTCTTTACCCCATTGAGAATGACATTCACTGTGGGGTTTTTCATAGATGCATTTTATGAAGTTGAGGAATATTCCCTCTATTCCTATACTTGGAAGAGTTTTAATAAGGAACGGATGCTGTATTTTGTCAAATGCTTTTTGTGCATCAACTGAGAGGACCGTGTGATTTTTCTCTCTTCTCTTATTGATTTGTTCTATCACATTGATTGATTTGCGAATGTTGAACCACCCTTGCATACCAGGGATAAAACCCACGTGGTCATGGTGGATAATATTTTTAATGTATTCTTGGATTCTATTAGCTAGGATATTATTGAGAATCTTGGCACCCATATTCATCAGGGATATTGGTCTGAAATTCTGCTTTTTGAAGGGGTCTTTGCGTGGTTTATGGATTAGGGTAATGCTGGCTTCATAGAAAGAGTCTGGAAGTTTTCCTTTTGTTTCTATTTTTTGAAACAGCTTCAGGAGAATAGGTATTATTTCTTCCTTGAATGTTTGGTAGAATTCCCCAGGGAATCCGGCAGGTCCTGGACTCTTGTTTTTTGGGAGGTTTTTGATCACTGCTTCAATCTCATTGCTGTATATTGGTCTATTCATGTTGTCAATTTCTTCCTGTTTCAGTCTTGGAAGTTTATAGGTTCCCAGGAATGCATCCATTTCTTCTAGGTTACTTAACTTATTGGCATATAGCTGTTGATAATAATTTCTGATGATTGTTTCTATTTCCTTGGTGTTAGTCCTTAGCTCTCCTTTCATTCATAATTTTGTTAAATTGGGTCCCCTCTCTTTTGGATTAATTTAGCCAGTGGTTTATCAATCCTATTGATTCCTTCAAAAAACTAACTTCTAGTATCATTGATGCGATGCATTGTATCTCTAGTTTCTAACTCATTCTTTTTTCTTTGTTTTTGTTTTTGTTTTTGTTTTTTCCCAAATACTTTTATTTTATTTTTTCAGCGTTACAAGGGTCATTGTTCATGTACCACACCCAGTGCTCCATGCAATACGTGCCATCCTCAATACCCACCACCAGGTTCGCCCAACCCGCCACCCCCACCCCTCCAAAACGCTCAGTGTGTTGCTCAGAATTCACAGTCTCTCATGGCTCATCACCCCTCCGATTTCTTCCAGTTCATCCCTCCCTTCCCTCTCACAATGCCCTCCATGTTTTTCCTTATGCGCCACACGTAAGTGAGACCATATGATAATTGACACTCTCTGCTTGACTTATTTCACTCAGAATAATCTCTTCCAGTCCAGTCTATGTTGAAACAAAAGTTGGATATTCATCATATCTGAAGGAGGCATAATATTCCATTGTATATATGGACCATATTTCTTGATTCATTCATATGTTGGAGGGTATCTTGGCTCTTTCCACAGTTTGGAGACTGTGGCCATTCCTGCTATGAACATTGGGGTACATGTGGCCCTTCTTTGTATTGCATCTTCATCTTTGGGGTAAATACCCACTAGTGCAATTGCAGGGTCATAGGGCAGCTCTATTTTTAATTTCTTCAAGAGTCTCCACACTGTTTTCCAAAATGGCTGTACCAACTTGCATTCCCACCAACAGTGGAAGAGGGTTCCCCTTTGTCCACATCCTCTCCAACATTTGTTGTTTACTGTCATGTTGATTTTGGCCATTCTAACTGGTTTGAGGCGGTATCTCAGTGTGGTTTTGATTTGAATCTCCCTAATGGCTAATGATGATGAACATTTCTTCATGTGTCTGTTACCCACTTGTATGTCTTCTTTGGAGAAGTGTCTGTTCATATCTTCTGCCCATTTTTTGACATGATTGTTTTTTGAGTGTTGAGTTTGAGGAGTTCTTTATAGATCTTAGATATGAAACCTTTGTCTGTAGTGTCATTTGCGAATATCTTCACCCATTTCGTGGGTTGCCTGTTTGTTTTGTTGACTGTTTCCTTTGCTGTGCAGAGGCTTTTTACCTTGATGAAGTCCCAAGAGTTCATTTTCGCTTTTGTTTCTTTTGCCTTCGGAGACATGTCCTGAAGAAGTTGCTGTGGCTGATGTCAAAGAGGTTACTGCCAATGTTCTCCTCTAGGATTTTGATAGATTCCTGCCTCATGTTGAGGTCTTTAATCCATTTTGAGTTTATCTTTGTGTATGGTATAAGAGAATGGTCAAGTTTCATTCTTCTATATATAGCAGTCCAATTTTCCCAGCACCATTTGTTGAAGAGACTCTTTTTTCCACTGGATATTTTTTCCTACTTTGTCAAAGATTATTTGACCATAGAGTTGCGGGTCCATATCTGGGCTCTCTAACCTGTTCAACTGCTCCATGTGTCTTTTTTTGTGCCAGTACCATGCTTTCTTGGTGATCACCACTTTGTAGTAAAGCTTGAAATCAGGCAATGCGATGCCCTCAGATATGTTTTTCTTTTTTAACATTTCTTTAGCAACTCGGGTCTTTTCTGGTTCCAAACAAATTTTAGGATTGTTTGTTCCAGCCCTTTGAAAAATTCCAGTGGAATTTTCATCGGAATGACTTTGAAAATATAGATTGCTCTGGGTAGTATAGACATTTTAACAATGTTTATTCTTCTGATCCATGAGCATGGAAAGCTTTTCCACATCTTTGTCTCTTCAGTTTCTTTCATGAGTGTTCTGCAGTTCCTCGAGTACAGATCCTTTACTTCTTTGGTTATATTTATTCCCAGGTATATTATAATTCTCGGTGCTGTTTTAAATGGGATTGATTCTCTAATTTCCCTTTCTATATTTTCATTGTTAGTGAATAGGAATGCAACTGATTTCTGTGCATTGATTTTGCATCCTGCCACATTCCTGAATTGCTGTATGAGTTCTAGTAGTTTGGGCGTGGAGTCTTTTGGGTTTTCCATAGAAAGTATCATGTCATCTGAGAAGATAGAGAGTTTGACTTCTTCTTTGCCAATTTGAATACATTTTATTTCTTTTTGTTGTCTGATCACTGTCGCTAGGACTTCTAGTACTAACTTGAAAAAAAGAGGCGAGAGTGGGCATCCTTGTAATGTTCTTGATCTAAAAGGGAACACTGTCAGCTTTTCTCCATTGAGAATGATATTTGCTGTGGGCTTTTCATAGATGGATTTAATGAGTCTGAGGAATGTTCCTTCTATCCCTATACTTTGGAGAGTTTTAATCAGGAATGGATGCTGATTTTTTTTCAAATGCTTTTTCTGCATCAATTGAGAGGACCATGTGGTTCTTCTCTCTTCCCTTATTGATTTGTTCTATCACATAATTGATTTGTGAATGTTGAACCATCCTTTAATCCGAGGGATAAATCCCACATGGTCATGATGAATAATCATTTTAACGTGCTGTTGGATCCTATTAGCTAGGATCTTGTTGAGAATCCTGGCATCCATATTCATCAGGGATTTTGGTCTGAATTTCTCCTTTTTGATGGGGTCTTTGCCTGGTTTGGAGATCAGGGTAATGCTGGTTTCATAGAAAGAGTCTGGAAGTTTTTCTTCTGTTTCTATTTTTTGAAACAGTTTCAGGAGAATCTAGTTTCTAACTCATTGATCTCTGCTCTAATCTTGATTATTTCCCTTCTTGTGTGTGGGATTGGCTTAATTCGTTGTTGATTTTCCATTTCTTTAAGGTGTAAAGAGAACTGGCATATTTAGGAGTTTTCAGTGTTTCTGAGTGAGGTTTGGATGTCTATGTATTTCCCTCTTAGGACTGCCTTTGCCATATCCTATAGGTTTTGGACCAATGTGCCTTCATTCTCATTGGTTTCCATGAATTGTTTAATTTCTTTGATTTCCTGGTTGATCCAAACATTCTTTAGCAGTTTGGTCTTTAACCTCCATATCTTTGAATTCCTTCCAAACTTTTTCTTGTGGTTGAGTTGCTGTTTCAAAGCAGTGTGGTCTGAGAATATGCAGGGAATCCTCTCTATCTTTTGGTATCAGTTGAGTCCTGATTTGTGACCCAGTATGTGGTCTATTCTGGAGAAAGTTCCATGTGTGCTAGAGAAGAATGAGTATTCTGTTGTTTTAGCATGGAATGTTCTGTATATATCTATGAGGTCCGTGTGGTAAAATGTGTCATTCAAAGCTCTTGTTTATTTGTTGATTTTCTGCTTGGATGGTCTGTCTATTACTGAGAATGGAGTGTTAAGATCTCCTGCGAATAATGTATTCATATCAATATGATTCTTTATTTTGATTAACAGTTGGCTTATGTAGTTGGCTCCTCCTATATTGAGGGCATAAATATTTAAAATTGTTAGATCTTCTTATTGGATAGACCCTTTAAGAATGATATAGTGCCAGGGAGTCTCTGCCTTTGACTCGGATCATGATCTCAGGGTACTGGGATTGAACCCCACATCAGGTTTTTTGCTCAGCAGGGAGCCTACTTCCCCCTCTCCCTCTCTGCATGCCTCTCTGCCGACTTGTCATCTCTCTCTCTGTCAAAGAAATAAATAAAATCTTAAAAAACAAGAATGAGAGGACCAGGGGCAAGATGCCAGAGAAGTAGGAGACGCTGTTACAACCGGTCCCCTAAAGTGAGGTGGATATCTACCAGAAAACACTGAACACTGTGAGATCAGCCTGAGAAGTAAGATTTTTCACTTCTGGATCTCTACAGGAGCAGAAGGCAGCAGCAGAGAGGTAAAGCAGAGTGGGAACACGTGAAGGTATCTGAGAATAAACAAAAGGGGGAAGGAGTCACCAGAAGCGACCCAAGGACAGTGATATCCCAAAGGAAAGTGCCCTGTGGCTGGGGACCAGCATTAACTTAAAGCCCGGTTAAAAACAATTAAAAAGAGCAAAAGAATTTAAGGAGCAACCAGTGGAGGTGGGTGGTCATGGGCACAGGCCTAAGCCCACATCCCCAGGAAGGGGACCAACCACATCAAAGGGACACTGGCGGGGGATCCAGTCTGTGGATCATGAACCTGCAGCTTTCCACCCCTTGCACAATTTAGGGGACGGGGTGCACTCCTGTAAGCGCCTTAGAGAGCCTGGTGTGGTTCAGGAGCCTGCAGCTTTTCTCTGTGTGCAGCGCTGCATGGGCTGGAAGCACTCTCCCAAGCCCCTGAGACACCGGCTGCGAACCATAGCCGGCGGTCCCTAGGACCGCGGGTCATCCACCCCCTGCCGCAGGGTTTCCGAGCTCCCAGCCAGCAGCGGCGCCACCGCCTGAGAGAACCCAGCGGCTTGGGGCAGGAATCTGAGCAGACCGGGAGCCTGGACAGCAGTCGTGGTGACAGCAGCCACCAGAAAACAGTTTCCTAGACCTCAAGGCTTATGTCATGTGAGGGTACAGAGGCTACTGAGGGCCTCGTGGGCCGCTGGGATGGTGGCTGGGGGTGCGCACCGCCTGTGGTGGGCTGTGGTGTGAGCGGAGCTTGCAGAGGGGAGCAGACTGAGGCTTCTCTGTGACACGGAGGTCTGGGTACAGGCAGACTCCTTGCTTAGACTCTCTGAAAAGGCGAAAAACTGCAAAAGAGCAAAAACCTCCAGAGAAGAGAAGCCTAAAAAACTGTTTTTCACAGAGCCCAGCCCCTTGATTGGGAGGCAGGGCAACTCAACCCAACCAAGATTGACTGGAAAACAATGTGACAGGCCCCTTCCCCAGAAGACAACCCAAAAACAAGAAGACAATAACCACAGGGCCCCCATAAAAATATAAAACCTCAACAGTAGGGGAAACCAATATATTAAGCTCCCAATAATACCCCAAAACCTGTATATTTCATAGATACAAGTTTTTCTTTCTTTCTTTCTTTTCTAATTTTTGTTCACTCATTCTGTTTCTTGTTTTTTTTTTTTTTTAATTT
>CM052901.1:59733074-59803204 GCA_028534135.1 Potos flavus
ATTAAAAATAGGGCTACCCTATGACCCTGCAATTGCACTACTGGGTATTTACCCCAAAGATGCAGATGCAATACAAAGAAGGGCCACATGTACCCCCATGTTCATAGCAGCAATGGCCACAATCGCCAAACTGTGGAAAGAGCCAAGATGCCCTTCAACAGATGAATGGATGAAGAAGATATGGTCCATATATACAATGGAATATTATGCCTCCATCAGAAAGGATGAATACTCAACTTTTGTTTCAACATGGACTGGACTGGAAGAGATTATGTTGAGTGAAATAAGTCAAGCAGAGAGAGTCAATTATCATATGGTCTCCGTTACGTGTAGAGCATAAGGAAAAACATGGAGGACATTGTGAGAGGGAAAGGAAGGGTGAATGGGGGTAAATCGGAGGGGGAGAGGAACCATGAGAGACTGAGGACTCTGAGCAACAAACTGAAGGTTTTGGAGGGGAAGAGGTGAGGGATTGGGCGAGCTGGTGGTGGGTATTGAGGAGGGCAGGTATTGCATAGAGCACTGGGTGTGTTACATGAACAATGAATCTTGTAACACTGAAAAAATAAAATAAAATTATTTGGGAAAAAAAGAATTATTCACCACAATCAAGTGAGATTTACTCCTTGGGCTGTAAGTTAATTAAAGTGACAAACCACATTAATAAAAGAAAGGGTACAAATTATAGTATCCTCTCAATAGATGCATAAAAAGCATTTCATAAAACATGCCACCCATTTTTTTATAAAAGCCCTCAAGAAAGTAAGGATAGAAGGAATATACTGCAACATCATAAATGCTATACACAAAAGACCCAGAACTAATATCACCCTCAATGGGGAAAAACTGAAAGCTTTTCCTCTATGATCAGGAACAAGAGAGGTATGTCCACTCTCACCATTACTATTTAACACAGTACTGGAAGACCTAGCCTCACCAAACAGACAACAAAAAGAAAAAAAGTGGCATCCAAAATGGCAAGGAAGAAGTAAAACTTTCACTGTAGATGGCATGATACTCTATGTAGAAAACCTGAAAAAAAAAAAAACAATAAAATGCTAGGACTAATACATGAATTCAACAAAGTCACAGGATATAAAATCAACATACAGTAAACTGTTGCATTTCTATACACCAATAATGAAACAGCAGAAAGAAAAGTCAAAGAATCGATCCCATTTTGAAGCAGAGACAGTCAATTATCATATGGTTTCACTTACATGTGGAGCATAAGGAAAAACATGGAGGACATTGGGAGAAGGAAAGGGTTAATTAGGGAAATTGGAGTGGGAGACAAACCATGAGAGACTGTGGACTCTGAGAAACAAACCGAGGGTTTTGGAGGGGAGGGAGGTGGGGGTTGGTTGAGCCTGGTGGTGGGTATTGAGGAGGGCACGTATTGCATGGAGCACTGGGTGTGGTGCATGAACAATGAATCTTGGAACACTGAAAAAATAAAATTAAATTGAAAAAATAAAATTAAATTAAAAAAATAATTGATCCCATTTATCACTGCGCCAAAACCCATAAGATACTTAGGAATAAACCTAACCAAAAAGGTAAAAGATCTGCCGCAGTGCTCCCAGCCCACACCTGAAAGAACCCGGCTCGATCTCAGATCGGAATCCCTCTGCTAGCAGCCTTCTGCAACCTTTGCAGCCATGGGGTCTGCGCACTCCCCGTGTGGGTCTGGACCCCAGAAAGCAGTCCCAGCAAAGGCAGCCACAGGAAGGGGGTTCCCCGGACCAATATTGCTCATGATTTTAGTTGCACAGGGTGCAGAGACAATTGGGGGCCTCGGGTGACCACTAGAACAGTGGCTGGAAGTGCACTCCACCTGTGGGAGGTTGCACTGTGCAGCAGAGTGCAGAGGAGGTTGCGCTATGTGCTGTACAGAGGAGGAGTCTGTGTGTTCTGGAGCATCCAGAGGCGAACAGTCTGAGGCTTCTCTCTGAGGCAGAGGTCTGGGTGCAGATTCTTTACTCTGACCCTCTAAAAATCCGCAGAAAGCCATCAAAGATCAAAAACCTCCAGAGAGCAAAAGCCTGAAAAATCAGTTTCCACAGAGCCCTGCCCCTTGATAGGTGGCTGGGCAACTCAAACCAAGCAAGACTGACTGGAAAACAATGTGACAGGCCTCTCCCCTAGAAGACAAGCCAAAAACAAGAGAACAATAACTACAGCGTCCCCATAAAAGTGTAAAACCCCAACAACAGGGGAAAACAATATATTAAACTCCCAGAATTGCCCTAAAACCTGTATATTTCATAGAAACAACTATTTTTCTTAATTAGTTCTCACGATTCTTGTTCTTTTAATTTTTTTAACCTACTTACCATTACAACTAGAGGTTTAATAAAACTATTTCCATAATAAATTTTTAACCTGAACTTTTTCATACATATACTTGTACCTCTTTTTCTTTTTCTTTTCTTTTATTTTTTTTAAGATTTTATTTATTTATTTGACACAGAGAGAGAGATCACAAGTAGGCAGAGAGGCAGGCAGAGAGAGGGGGGAAGCAGGTTCCCCGCTGAGCAGCAAGCCCAAAGTGGGGCTCGATCCCAGGACTCTGGGATCATGACCCGAGCCGAAGGCAGAGGCTTAACCCTCTGAGCCACCCGGGCACCCTTTTTGTTTTTTTAATATACATATAGATATAAGCTTCAAGGTAATCCTTTTTCCCTATTCAATACTACCCCTATATATAAACCAGTTTTAATTTCCTTGTATCTCTGGAAGGTTGACTCCTTTAACAAAGATAACAAGGTACACCCAGGAAGAACTGAAATAACCTTCCTCACCCACATAGAGGATTTATAACCACCCTCCCATCTTATTCTTCTATCAGTATTTCTCTGTATGTTTTTGTTCTGGTATTATATAAACCTTATTCTTGGGATTCATTTTGGCTGGGTTCTTTTTTTTTTTTTTTCTTATCATTTACTTTTGTTGGTCTGTTTGTTTGTTCATGTTTGTTTATATACCCTATAAATCTTACTTTGGGAGCTCATTTTGGCTGGGTTTTCTCTCTTTTTTATTTCCTCTTTCTCTCTCTCTCTCTTTCTTTTTTTTTTTTTTTTATTTATTTCTTTTTGGTGGGGACTTTGGATTGCTCTGAAACTTTCCAGGATGCAGCTTGCCTGGATTGTGGTCGATATATTCAAGTATACATCCCCTCAACCACCTCTCACCAAAATGATTAGGAGGAGGAACACCCAACAGAGGAAAAATTCAGAGACTGCGCCTTCTCCCTCAGAACTATTGGATATGGACATAAATAGCATGTCGGAAAGGTAATTCAGGGTAACAATTATCCAGGCAATGGCTAGGTTGGAGAAAAACATTAATGACGACATAGAATCTCTAAGGACAGAAGTGAGAGCCAATCTGGCACAAGTTAAAAATGCTATCGATGAGACCCAATCTAATTTAAATACTGTAACAGCTAGGGTAACTGAGGAAGAAGATAAAATTAGTGATCTAGAGGACAAGCTGATAGAGAAAAAGGATCATGAGGAGGCCTGGAACAAACAGCTTAGAAGCCATGAAAACAAAATCAGGGAAATAAATGACGCCATGAGATGTTCGAATGTCAGAATTATTGGGATCCCTAAGGAGATGGAGAAAGAGAGAAGACTAGAAGATATAGCTGAACAAATTCTGGATGCAAATTTCCCCCATCTAGGGTATGGAACAAGTGTTCGTGTGCTAGAGGCAGAAAGGACACCCCCCAAGATCAATGAGTCTAGAAAAACATCCAGAAACTTGATTGTGAAATTCATGACTCATAATTTTAGACAAGAGGTCCTGAGGGAAGTTAGGGGGAAGAGATTTCTTACATACAGAGGAAGGTCCATAAGAATAATGTCAGACTTGTCCACAAAAACCTGGCAAGCCAGAAATGGCTGGCAAGACATATTCAGGGCACTAAATAAGAACAACATGCAGCCAAGAATACTTTATGCAGCAAGGCTGACATTCAAACTGGATGGAGAGATAAAGAGCTTCCAAGACAGGCAAGGTTTAAAAGGGTATGTGACCACCAAGCCAGCACTACAAGAAATATTAAGGGGGGGTTTATAAAAGATGAAAGATTCCAAGAATGACATAGAATAGAAATTTACAGAAACAATCTATAGAAACAAGGACTTCACAGGCAACATGATGTCAACAAAAACTTATCTTTCATAATCACTCTCAATGTGAATGGCCTAAATGCTCCCATAAAACGGCACAGGGTCGCAGACTAGATAAAAAGACAGGGCCTGTCCATATGCAGTCTACAAGAGACACATTTGCAACCGAAAGATACATCCAGAATGAAAGTGAAGGGATGGAGAACCATCTTTCATGCCAACAGGCCTCTAAAGAAAACTGGTGTAACGATTCTCATATCAGATAAATTAGATTTTAAGCTAAAGACTGTAATTGAAGGTACAGAAGAACACTACGTCATTCTTAAAAGCTCTATCCACCAAGAAGATTGAACAATTGTAAATACTTATGCCCCCAATATGGGAACAGCCAACTACATAAGCCAAATGTTAATCAAAATAGTCATATTGATATGAATACATTAATTGTAGGGGATCTTAACACGCCACTCTCAGTAATAGACACATCACCCAAGCAGAATATCAATAAAGAAACAAGAGCTTTGAATGATACATTGAACCAGATGGACCTCACAGATATATACAGAACATTCCACCATAAATCAACAGAACACTCACTCTTCTCGAGCACACATGGAACTTTCTCCAGAATAGACCACATACTGGGTCACAAACCAAGACTCAGCTGATACCAAAAGATTGAGATTATTCCCCACATATTCTGAGACCACAATGCTTTGAAACCGGAACTCAACCACAAGAAAAAGTTTGGAAGGAATTCAAACACTGGGAGGCTAAAGACCAATCTGCTCAAGAATGTTTGGCTCAACCAGGAAATCAAAGAAGACTTTAAACAAATCATGAAAACCAATGAGAATGAAGACATATTGGTCCAAAATCTATGGGATATGGCAAAGGCGGTTCCGAAGGGAGAAATACATAGCCATCCAAGCCTCGCTCAAAAAAACGGAAAAATCCCGAATACACTATCTCTCTTTACACCTTAAAGAACTGGAAAATCAACAACAAATTAAGCCAACCCCACACACAAGAAGGGAAATAATCAAGATTAGAGCAGAGATCAATGAGTTAGAAACCAGAGATACAGTAGAACACATCAATGAAACTAGAAGTTGCTTTTTTGAAACAATAAGATCGATAAACCACTGGCTAAACTAATCCAAGAGAAAAGAGAGGACCCAAATTAATAACATTTTGAATGAAAGGGGAGAGATCACAACTAACACCAAGGAAATAGAAACAATCATCACAGATTATTATCAACAGTTATATGCCAATAATTTAAGCAACCTAGAAGAAATGGATGTATTCCTGGAAACCTATAAACTTTGAAGACTGAAATAGGAAGAAATTGACAACCTGAATAGACCAATATCTAGTAACCAGATTGAAGCAGTGATAAAAACCTCCCAAAAAACAAGAGCCCAGAACCTGAGAGATTCCCTGGGGGAATTCTACCAAACATTCAAAGAAGAAATAATACCTTCAGGAGAATCTCCTGAAGCTGTTTCAAAAAATAGAAACAGAAGGAAAACTTCCAGACTCTTTTTATGAAGCCAGCATTATCCTGATCCCCAACCCAGGCAAAGATCCCATCAAAATGAGAATTTCAGACCAATATCCCTCATGAATATGGATGACAAGATGCTCTCACAAGATCCTAGCTAATAAGATTCAACAATACATTAAAAAGATTATCCACCATGACCAGGTAGGATTTATCTCTAGGATGCAAGGGTGGTTCAACATTCGCAAATTAATCAATGTGATAGAACAAATCAATAAGAGAAGAGAGAAGAATGACATGGTCCTCCCAATTGATGCAGAGAAAGCATTTGACAAAATACAGCATCCATTCTTGATTAAAACTCTTCCAAGTATAGGGATAGAGGGAACATTCCTCAACTTCATAAGATCTATCTATGAAAAACCCACCGCGAATATCATTCTCAATGGGGAAAAGCTGACAGCCTTCCCTTTGAGATCAGGAACACGACAAGGATGCCCACTCTTACCACTCCTGTTCAACATAGTGCTAGAAGTCCTAGCGACAGCAATCAAACAACAAAAAGAAATAAAAGCTATTCAAATTGGCAAAGAAGAAGTCAAACTCTCTCTCCTTGCTGATGACATGATACTTTATATGGAAAACCCAAAAGACTCCACCCGCAAACTACTGGAACTCATACAGCAATTCAATAATGTGGCAGGATACAAAATCAATGAACAGAAATCAGTTGCTTTCCTATACACTAACAATGAAAATATGGAAAGGGAAATTAGAGAATCAATTCCGTTTACAACAGCACCAAGAACTATAAGATGCCTGCGAATAAATCTACCCAATGAAGTAAAGGATCTGTACTCGAGGAATTACAGAACACTCATGAAAGAAATTGGAGAAGACACAAAAAGGTGGAAAAGCATTCCATGCTCATGGATCGGAAGAATGAACATTGTTAAAATGTCTATACTGCCCAGAGCAATCTATACTTTCGATGCTATCTCGATCAAAATTCCACCAGCGTTTTTCAAAGGGCTGGTACAAACAATCCTAAAATTTGTTTGGAACCAGAAAAGACCCAGAATTGCTAAGGAAATGTTAAAAAAGAAAAACAAAGCTGGGGGCATCACATTGCCTGATTTCAAGCTTTACTACAAAGTGGTGATCACCAAGACAGCATGTTCTTGGCACAAAAACAAACACATGGACCAGTGGAACAGAGTAGAGAGCTCAGATATGGACCCACAACTCTACAGTCAAATAATCTTTGACAAAGTAGGAAATATCCAGTGGAAAAAAGACAGTCTCTTCAATAAATGGTGCTGGGAAAATTGGACAGCTATATGTAGAAGAATTAAACTTGACCATTCACTTACACCATACGCAAAGATAAACTCGAAATGGATAAAAGACCTCAACATGAGGCAGGAATCTATCAAAATCCTAGAGGAGAATATATGCAGTAACCTCTTCGACATCAGCCACAGCAAATTCTTTAAGGACATTTCTCCGAAGACAAAGGAAACAAAAGCGAAAATGAACTTTTGGGACTTCATCAAGATAAAAAGCTTCTGCACAGCAAAGGAAACAGTCAACAAAACAAACAGGCAACCCACGGAAGGGGAGAAGATATTCTCAAACGACACTACAGACAAAGGTCTGATATCTAAGATCTATAAAGAACTCCTCAAACTCAACTCTCAAAAAGCAGATAATCACGTCAAAAAATGGGCAGAAGACATGAACAGACACTTCTCCAAAGAAGACATACAAATGGCTAACAGACACATGAAAAAATGTTCATCATCATTAGCCACCAGGGAGATTCAAATCAAAACCACACTGAGATACCACCTCCCACCAGTTAGAATGGCCAAAATCAACAAGACAGTAAACAACGAATGTTGGAGAGGATGTGGAGAAATTGCAACCCTCTTCCACTGTTGATGGGAATGCAAGTTGGTGCAGCCACTTTGGAAAACAGTCTGGAGATTCCTGAAGAAATTAAAAATAGAGTTACCCTAGGACCCTGCCATTGCACTACTGGGTATTTACCTCAAAGATGCAGATGCAGTACAAAGAAGGGCTACATGTACCCCAATGTTCGTAGCAGCAATGGCCACAATCGCCAAACTGTGTAAAGAGCCAAGATGCCCTTCAACAGATGAATGGATAAAGAAGATATGGTCCATATATGCAATGGAATATTGTGCCTCCATCAGAAAGGATGAATACCCAACTTTTATTTTAACACGGACTGGACTGGAAGAGATTATCTGGAGTGAAATAAGTGAAGTGGAGAATGTCAATTATCATATGGTCTCACTTATGTGTGGAGTGTAAGGAAAAACATGGAGGACATTGTGATTGGAAAGGGAGGGATGATTTGGAGGAAATTCGAGGGGCGAAGAACCATGAGAGACTGTGAACTCAGAGCAATGGACTGAGGGTTTTGACGGGGAGGGGGTGGGGGGGATGGACGAGCCTGGTGGTGGGTATTGAGGATGGCATGTATTGCATGGAGCACTGGGTGTGGTACATAAACAATGAATCTTGTAATACTGAAAAAATAAAGTAAATTATTTGGGAAAAAATATAAAATAAAAAAAATGATATATAAAAAAACACACAGGAATGATGCAGTGTCCTTCTGTAACTCTGAGTACAGTCTTTAGCTTAAAATCTATTTTATCTGATATGGGAATCGCACCCCAGCTTTCTTTTGAGGCCCATTGGCATGAAAGATGGTTCTTCATCCCTTCACTTTCAGTCTGGATGTATCTTTAAGTTGCAAATGTGTCTCTTGTAGACAGCATATGAACAGGTCCTGTAGTTTTATCTAGTCTGTGGCCCTGTGCTGTTTTATGGGAGCATTTAGGCTGTTAATGTTTAGAGTGATTATTGAAAGATAAGTTTTTATTGACATCATATTGCCTGTGAAGTCCTTGTTCCTATAGATTCTAATTTTCTGTTCTATGTCACTCATGGGTTCTTTCTTCTATTATAGAATCCCCCCTAATATTTCTTGTAGTGCCAGTGCAGTGGTCACATAGTCTTTTAACCTTGCCAGTCTTGGAAGCTCTTTATCTCTCCATCCATTTTGAATGTCAGCCTTGCTGAATAAAGTATTCTTGGATGCATGTTCTTCTCATTTACTGCCCTGGATGTATCATGCCAGCCCTTTCTGGCTTCCCAGGTTTCTGTGGACAGGTCTGACATTATTCTGATGCACCTTCCTCTGTACGTAAGAAATCTCTTCCCCCAGTTGCCTTCAGGGCCTCTTGCCAAAAATTATAATTCGTGAATCTCACAATCACTTTCCTGGATATCTTTCTAGACTCATTCATCTTGTGATGTGTCCTTTCTGCGTCTAGGACATGAACACTTGTTCTATTCCCTAGATTGGGGAAATTTTTATCCAGAATTTGTTCAGCTATATCTTCTAGTCTTCTGTCTTTCTCCACCTCTCAGAGATTCCAATGCTTCTGACATTGGTATGTTTCTTGGCATCATTTATTTCCCTAATTCTGTTATCATGGTTTCTAAGCGGTTTGTTCCAGTCCTCCTCCTGTTGTTTCTTCTCTATCAGCTTGTCCTCTAGATCACTAATTCTATCCCGTCTCAGTTACCCTAGCTGTTAGAGTATTTAGATTAGATTGGATCTCATTGATAGCATTTTTAACTTCTGCCATGTCGCCTCTCAGTTCTGCCCTTTGAGATTCTATGTTGTCACTAATGTTCTTCTCCAATCTAGCCATTGCTTGGATAATTGTTACCCTGAATACCCTTCCAACATGTTGTTTATGTCTATATCCAATAGTTCTGAGGGAGAGAGTGTAGCCTCTGGATTTTTCCTCTGTTGGGTGTTCCTCCTCCTAGTCATTCTGATAAGAGGTAGTTGAGGGGATGTATAGCTGAATACATCAACCAGGATCCAGGCAAGGTGCATCTTGCAAAGTTTCTGAGCAATCGGAATTCACCACCAAAAAGAAAGGAAAAAGAAAAAAAAAGAGAGAGAGAAAGAGAAAAAAGAAAGTGAAATCCAAGCCAAAATGAGCCCGAAAAGTAAGATTTATAGGATATATAAACAAACATGAACAAACAAAAGAATGACAAAATAAATGACAAGATAAAAAAAGAACCCAGCAAAAACAAACCCCAAGAATAAGACTTATATAATACCAGGGGCACCTGGGTGGCTCAGTAATTAAGTGTCTGCCTTTGGCTCAAGTCATGATCCCAGGGTCCTGGGATCGAGCTCCATATCGGGCTCCCTGCTCCACAGGAAGCCTGGTTCTCCTTCTCCCACTCTTCCTGCTTGTGTTTCTCCTCTTGCTATCTCTCTCTCTCTCTGTCAAATAAATAAATAAAATCTTAAAAAAAAAAGGTCTTATATAATACCAAAACAAAAACACAGAACACTGACAGAAGAATGAGTTGAGAGGGTGTTGTCAATCTTGGATGTGGATCTTCATGGGTGTATCTTGTTATCTTTGTTAAAGGACTCAACTTTCCAGAGATACAGGGAAATTAAAACTGGGTTTATATATAGGGGTAATATTGAACAGGGAAATAGGATTACCTCGAACCTTATATCTATATGTATGTTAAAAAAAGAAAAATGGACACGGGTATATGTATGTAAAAAGTTCACTTTAAAAAGTTATTATGGGATATGTTGTATTAAACCTCTAGTTGTAATGTTAAGTAGTTTAAAAAAATTAAAAGAACAAGAATCGTGAGAACGAATTAAAAAAAAAAAACTTGTACCGGGAGCTTAATATATTGTTTTCCCCTGATGTTGGGGTTTTACAGTTTTATGGGGACCATGTGGTTATTGTCCTCTTGCTTTTGGCTTGTCTTCTGGGGGAGGCTCCTGTCGCATTGTTTTCCAGTCAATCTTGCTTGTGCTGAGTTGCCTTGCTGGCTATCAAGGGGCTGGGCTCTATGGAAACCTGTTTTTCAGGCTTTTGCTCTCTGGAGGTTCTTGTTCTTTGGTGGCTTTTTGTGGCTTTTCAGAGGATCAGGGCAAAGAAAGTATCTGTCTGCACCCAGACCTCCCACTCAGAGAGAAGCCTCAGACTGTTTCCCTCTCAGTGGTCCAGAACACACAGACTTGCCTTCTTCAAACTCCACTGCACACCGCAGTCTCCCACAGGCGATGCGCACCCCCAGCTGCCATCCCAGTGGTCACCCGTGGCCCCCACTCATCTCTGCACCCCCGTGCCACTAAAACAATGAGTGATACTGGTCCGGGGAGCCCACTTCAGGTGGCTGCCATTGCCAGGACTGCTTTCTGTCATCCAGGCCCACGCTGGGTGTGCTGAGATCCTGCAGGTTGCACAGGCCATGAAGGGATTCCATTCTCAATTGCTCTGTGTTCTCTCAGCTGCAGGCTGGGAGTGCTCAGACCCTGCAGCTGGTCGTGGATGGCTGAGGTCCGAAAGAGACTGCTGGTTGGCGCACACCACACTCTCTTAGGCACTTGCGAGTGCGCCTGTCCTGAATGGTGGTGCAAAGTGCGGAAAGCCGCAGGCTCATGGACCATTGACTGGACCCCCACCAGTCTCTGACAGGGGTGGTCACCCGTGTTGGTGTCCTTCCTGGGAACATGGGCTTAGGCCTGTGCCCATCACCACCCGATTCCACCAGTTTCCCCTTAAGATCTTTTGCTCTTTTTGAGTGTTTTTAACCAGATTCCAAGTTAATGCTGGTCCCCAATCACAGGACACTTTCTCATTGGGGTATTACTTTCCTTGGGTCACTTCTAGTGGCTCCCTCCCCCTTCTGTTTGTCTTCCAATATCAATCTGAGCGTTCCCACTCCGCATTACTTCTCCACTGCTGTCTTCAGCCCCTGTAGAGATACAGAAGTGTAAAATCTTATATCTCAGGCTGATTTCATGGGTGTTCAGAGTATTCTGGTAGATATTTAGCTCACTTTAGGGGACCGATTGAAACAGGGCCTACTACTTCTCCGCAATCTTGCCCCACCTACCTTTTTTTAATTTTTTAAAATTATGTTTTCTTAGTCACCACACAGTACATCGCTACATCAAAAACTAATGATGTGCTGCATTTTTTGTTTTGTTTAACATGACTTTATACCCTAGAATACGGGCTTCATCTTTTATACCGTAAGTTTGTGTTTATGGGTGACATTTTAATGAGAACATTCGATAAAGAGATAATCTGTACATGTTAGACCGTGACAAGGTTAAGTGTCTAAAGTTAAATATACTACTGTGCAAGTATTAGGTAACAATTTAAGTTATAAAAAGACATCACACATTTTTACTGGACTGATTCAGGTGGTAAATGGCCGTAGTTAAAAACTGGAAATTGTAAGAGTCCCAAAAAGAGTAGGGCATCTGTTTTCTTAAATTGCCTTCATTAAGCTCTTCCTCAACTTCCTGTGAATAGCAAAGAAACTGAATTCTTGGCAGGTAATTGTCTTTAATACTGTTCTTACAGGTCCTTTTCTCTTAGTTTAATAAGATCTTATTATTGTCATTGTTATTTTAAGATAAAAAATTTAAAAAATACCCTTCTTTTCTTAATTGTTTTCTTCAGTGAAGGAAGATCTCTAGATAGAACTTATTTTTGTTAATATTTTTGTCATTGACCAATAAGTAATGAAAGTAAACCTTGACATGAGTCAGTTCTTGTCATATTATTTAGCCAAGGTAACTTGAAAGAAGTGTTCTTTACTTTTATGCCAGACAGATTAGGTATGTTTTAAGTCTCATCTTTCAAGTTCAAATCAAACATTTCCTATGTTTATTCTGTCTTAGCAGATAGGTATTGGTCAATATTAGTTCAAGCTACATGACAACTGGACCTACATTGTACAGTTGGTTCTCACTGCACCATTCATTGATTTTCTCTTTTCTGTATAAAGAACAGTTAATAAAGAAAACTACAAGCTTTAGAAAATTAAATAAATGAAAATATGCTTCAGTTTTGTTAATTTCTCAAGAGATAGACTTTTTACTCAAAGTATTTAACTAGACTCTAAGAATGATTGCTTGATAAAGATACCAGTACTCTTGGGGGCCTGGGTGGCTGAGTCAGCAGAACTTCCAACTCTTGGATTCAACACAGGTCATGATCTCAGAGTCATGAGATCAAGCCCCACATCAAGCTCTGTGTTCAGCATGGAGTCATTTGAGATTCTTCCCCCTCTCCAACCCTCCCCTTCTACTCCTCCCCCTGTTCATGCATGCTCTCTCTCTTTCTCTCAAAAATAAATAAATAAAATCTTTAAAAAAATATACCAGTGCTCTCTCTTTCTACATAGAGTCTAAATTTAATTAAAAAATTAATAATGAGAGGTAAGTCCACTTCAAGTTGATGGTAAAAAATTTATGAAATCATACTTGCAGAAGGATCATAACACTTATTACCCTAGTCCTAACCCCACCACTTACTACCTAAATAAATCTGGGCAAGTCACTTAACCTCTTTGAATCTGAGTTCACTTTTATGTAGACTAAGGATAATAATAACAGCTTTTCTTGCTTCATGAGTTATTGTGATTATCAAATGAGATAATATATATGAAGAGTCTTAAAAACTGTTATATAAACTTGAGAGAATATATTATGATGTCTCTGATTTTAAGAGAAAAATCATGAAAAAATTACCGAAGGGATGGGCTATAATAAATTTGGGATTGCACATGGCACTCAAATAAGTTCTTTCCTAGAAAGAACCTCCTTTGTTGCTTACTGAGACTAGTCCTCCATAGCCTGCCTTAGATTTTATACGAAGTGGGTCCTGTAGAGCTCTATGTCTTAGTGTTTAGCACTATTCCAAAATCAATGGATGTTGATGTGATCACATGAAAGTTTTTTTTTTTTAATTTTTTTAATTTTTTACATGAAATCTTTATTCTTCTTCTGTAGAAGCATGAAGAAGATTGAAATAGTGGATATATGTCTTCTTTGGAGAAGTGTCTGTTTATGTCTTCTGCCCATTTTTTGATGTGATTATCAGTTTTTTGAGTGTTGAGTTTGAGGAGTTCTTTATAGATCTTAGATATCAGAACTTTACCTGTAGTGTCATTTGCAAATATCTTCTCCCATTACATGGGTTGCCTGTTTGTTTTGTTGAAGGTTTCCTTTGCTGTGCAGAAGCTTTTTATCTTGATGTGGAAAGAGCCAAGATGCCCTTCAACAGATGAATGGATAAAGAAGATATGATTCATATATACAATGGAATATTATGCCTCCATCAGAAAGGATGAATACCCAACTTTTGTATCAACATGAACGGGACTGGAAGAGATTATGCTGAGTGAGATAAGTCAAGCAGAGAGAGTCAGTTATCATATGGTTTCACTTACATGTGGAGCATGAGGAAAAACATGGAGGACATTGGGAGAAGGAAAGGAAGGGTGAAATGGGGGAAATCGGAGGGGGAGATGAAGCATGAGAGATTGTGGACCCTGAGAAACAAACTGAGAGTTTTGGAGGGGATGGGGTGGGGTTTGGGTGAGCCTGGTGGTGGGTATTGAGGAGGACACATATTGCATGGAGCACTGGGTGTGGTGCATGAACAATGAATCTTGGAACACTGAAAAAATAAATAAATAATGAAATTAAATAAAAAAAGAAATAGTGGCTATATTAAGGAAGGCCGATGTTAGCTTCTCAGACCAGAAATGAATACACTTCTCATCGTTGAGATACTCTTCCAATAGCCATTTTTTATATATTTTTCCCAAAAACTTTTATTGTATTTTTTGTGTTACAACGCCCCATCCAACCCCCCACCCCCACCCCTCCAAAACCCTCAGTCTGTTGCTCAGAGTTCACAGTCTCTCATGGTTCATCGCCCCTCTGATTTCCTCCAATTCACCCCTCCCTTCCCTCTCACAATGCCCTCCATGTTTTTCCTTATGCTCTACAAGTGAGACCATATGATAATTGACTCTCTCCGCTTGACTTACTTCACTTGGCATAATCTCTTTCAGTCCAGTCCATGTTGAAACAAAAGTTCTGATGAAGGCATAATATTCCATGGTATCTATGGACCATAACTCCTTCATCCATTCATCTTTGAAGGGCATCTTGGCTCTTTCCAGTTTGGTAATTGTGGCCATTGCTGCTATGAACACTGGGGTACTTGTGGCCCTTCTTTGTATTAAATCTGCATCTTTGGGGTAAATACCCAGTAGTGCAATCACAGGGTCATAGGGTAGCTCTATTTTTAATTTCTTCAGGAATTTCCACACTGTTTTCCAAAGTGGCTGCACCAACTTGCATTCCCACCAACAGTGGAAGAGGGTTGCAATTTCTCCACATCCTCTCCAACATTTGTTGTTTACTGTCTTGTTGTTTTTGGCCATTCTAACTGGTGTGAGGTGGTATCTCAGTGTGGTTTTGATTTGAATCTCCCTGATGGCTAATGATGATGAACATTTTTTCATGTGTCTGTTAGCCATTTGTATGTCTTCTTTGGAGAAGTGTCAGTTCATGTCTTTTGTCCATTTTTTGATGTGATTATCTGCTTTTTGAGTGTTGAGTTTGAGGAGTTCTTTATAGATCTTAGATATCAGACCTTTGTCTGTAGTATCATTTGCGAATTTCTTCTCCCATTCCATGGGTTTCTTGTTTGTTTTGTTGACTGTTTCCTTTGCTGTGCAGAGCTTTTTATGTTGACGAAGTCCCAAAAGTTCATTTTCGCTTTTGTTTCCTTTGCCTTCATAGACATGCCCTGAAAGAAGTTGCTCTGGCTGATGTCAAAGAGGTTACTGCCCAATAGCCATTTTGTAGAAGTGTGAGAGAATAACACTAATCCTGTGCCTTGCTGAATTTAAAAGTGTAGGACTTGTTAAATATAATTTCTCTTGGACTTCCTTTTATTTCACATTGTATATAAAAAACATCTCTCTACATACAAGAAGATGGTACAATACACGAAAATTAGTCTGCATTTCCTGCTTGATGATGTGCTGATAAGTGACTTTGGAGAAAGATTTCAAGATTCTAATGACCTACACTTGGATGATCTGAATAACCTAATTTTACCAAATTTAAATTACCATGATTACATAGCCCTGAATGGTCCTTCTCCACCAGAATATGTTGCAAATCTTATTGAAATGTTTGAACCCCAGATATCCGAGGAAACCACTGGGCAGTACTTGCTGTTCCCTTTGCTGTTTCTCAACACTGTGGCCAGTTTTACTGAACATCGCACTAAAATTGAGCCTTCCACTTGAATTTATTTTTTAATGCTTCCCCAATCCAGTTTCCTGCTGGAAAATAGACTACCTTTGGCTGTCTGATGTATTTCCCCCTGTCTCTTAAATGCCGTAACTTAAAAATATGGTTTAAATTGTTACTTCCTCGTGCCTACAGAAGATTTAATATCTAGGAGACAATTAAGACCACACAAAAAGGATGGGGAACATATAAAAGTTGGAGGGAATAAAAAAGGTGGGTTTTTTCTTTTGAAGTTTTAAACAATATTCTAATACCTTTTTAATGTCTAGAACATGAATTTGTGTTAAACACTAAAAGTGTGGCTGTTTTCTAAATAATTTGTAAATCTATGTAGGTTGATTCTACATGCAACAAATGACTTCTATTATTCCAGGGTTTTCTGAAACAGATCAGTTTTTGAAAAGCAGGAATTTTTGTCAGTATTTAAAATATGGGACTGAAGTTTTCCCTAGATTTTTATGTACATTTATTTTACAATTTTATAAGTAAGTAAACTAAAATTAAATCTAGTGTTATTATTTATAAAATTTGTAACTCCTGTGGACTTTAATTTTCAACATAAAGTATTTTTTCATTCAAGATTGTATTTAAATTCAAGTTAGTTAACACGTAGTGTAGTATTAGTTTCAAGGGTAGAATTTAGTGATTCATCACTTGCACATAACACCCAGCGCTCATTAAAACAAATGCCTTCCTTCACTTCCCCTATGTTCATCTGTTTTGTTTCTTAAATTCCACATATGAGTCAAATCATACAGTATTTGTCATTATCCGACTGACTTATTTCACTTAGCATAATACACTAATTCCATCCATGTCATTGCAAATGGCAAGATTTCATCTTTTGATGACTGAGTAATATTCCATTGTATATATACCACATCTTCTTTATCCATTCATTCCCATATGAAAATTTGGGCTCATTCCACATTTTTCCTATTGTACAGTGTTGCTATAAACATCGGAGCTCACAGGGGCACCTGGGTGGTTCAGTGGGTTAAAGCCTCTGCCTTCAGCTCAGGTCATGATCTCAGGGTCCTGGTATCGAGCCCCGCATCGGGCTCTCTGCTCAGCGGGGAGCCTGCTTCTCCCTCTCCCTCTGCCTGCCTCTCTGCCTACTTGTGATCTCTCTCTGTCAAATAAAGAAATAAATCTTAAAAAAAAAAAAAAAACATCGGAGTTCATATGCCCTTCAAGTCACCATGTTTGTATCCTTTGGATAAATACCTAGTAATGTAATTGCTGGGTCATAGGGTAGTTCTGTTTTTAACTTTTATTTTTTTTAATTGCATTGAGGGTTCCCCCCCCCAATACTTTTATTTTATTTTTTCAGTGTTACAAGATTCACTGTTCATGTACCACACCCAGTGCTCCATGCAATATGTGCCCACCTCAATACCCACTACCAGGTTCACCCAACTCCCCACCCCCACTCCTCCAAGCATTGAGTTTTAATTAAAAATATTAAAGCAATTTAACCACTCATAATGAATTATACAACTTTGACAGTTAAATTGTACTGTCATTTATGAGGCATTTATTCATCATAAGTTTTGTAGACCTGAAACTTTGAACACTTGTGTTTTCTGTTCTCATCTCAGAGGAAGATTATGAATAGAAAGTCTAAAATACATTTTTTAAAGATTTTATTTCTTTATTTGACAGAGAGAGACACCACAAGTAGGCAGGGAGGCAGGCAGAGAGAGAGGGGGAAGCAGGCTCCCCACTGAGCAAAGAGCCCAATGAGGGGCTCGATCCCAGGACCCTGAGATCATGACCCGAGCCGAAGGCAGAGGCTTTAACCCATTGAGCCACCCAGGCACCCCGAAAGTCTAAAATATTTATAAATCAAAAGCCAACTCAGTTAGAAGTGAGATATAAAGAGAACAAAATCTACACACAACTGTGCTGAAAGAGAAGAGGTGGGTTTTGGCTCATGTTTTGGATATGAAAACAATTGAGTTCATCTCACACAAAACAAAAGCAGATGCAATAATAAAGCTGAATAATGAAAACCCTAATTAGTTATTTTTAACGTGCCACTTAATTTTTCTTTCCCATGGTTTCTTGTTTTCTGAGCCTGAGTCTTGAACAGGTAACCACTTGAGGAGGTGTCAGTGATAAATAGGCCAGGGAGGAAGTGTCAAAAAACATGAAAAGGCAAACCTTGTCATAACTATACAGACAGTCCACTCGAACTGTTCAGCCACATACCCCTAGATAAATCCAAATATTGCAGGAAAAAGAATAATTCCCTGAAACATCTGTTCAGCTAGCTTCTGGTCCTTGTAATCCGTTTGTGTGGGCAGCGAGCTCAGATGATCCATCATGACTGGCTGAGATAGCTGGTAGTGGCATGAGGGCAGCCAGGACTCAGGGACTGGAGGTGGCTGTTTCTGGTACCAGGTGCAGCTCAGTGGCCTGCTGAACCTGGGAATGTGACGGCTGCAGGTCTGGAAGCAGATGTCTCCCTATTTTTACTTTTTGAGTAACCTCCATACTGTATTCCAGAGTGACTTCACCAGGTTGCTTTCTCACCAACAATGAAAGAGAGTTCCACTTTCTCCACGTTCTGACTAACATCTGTGTTTCCTGAGTTGCTAATTTTAGCCATTACGATGGTGCGAGGCGGTATCTTATTGTGGTTTTGATTTGTAATTCCCTGACAATGAGTGATGTTGAGCATCTTTTTATGTGTCTGTTAGACATTTGTATGCCTTCTTTCGGGATATGTCTGTTGATGTCTTCTGCCCATTTCTTAACTGGATTTCTTTTTTTTTATTTTGGGGTGTTAAGTTTGATAACTTCTTTATACACTTTGGATACTAGCCCTTTATCTGATATGTCATTTGGAAATATCTTCTTTCATTCCATTGGTTGTATTTTAGTTTTCTTGTTTCCTTTACTGTTCTGAAGCTTTTTATCTTGATGAAGATAATTACTCATTTTGCTTTTCTTTCCCTTGCCTGGAGACCTGTCAAGTAAGAAATTGTGGTGGTCAAGGTCAAAGTGGTTTCTGCCTGGGTTTTCCCCTAGGATTTTGATGTATTCCTGTCTGACATTTAGGTCTTCCATCCATTTGGAATTTACTTTTGTGTATGGTGTAAGAAAGTGGTCCAGTTTCATTCTTCTGCATGTGACTATCCAATTTCTTCAACACCATTTGAAGAGACTGTCTTTTTTCCATTGGAGAGTCTTCCCTGCTTTGTCAAAGATTAGTTGACCATATAGTTGTGGGTCCATTTCTGTGTTCTCTCTTCTGTTCCATTGATCTATGTATCTGTTTTTGTGCCAGTACTATACTGTCTTGATGATTACAGCTTTGTAATACAGCTTGAAGTCTGGAATTATGATGCTTCCAGCTTTGGCTTTCTTTTTGAACATTACTTTGGCTATTCTGGGTCTTTTCTGGTTCCATACAAATTTTAGAATTGTTTGTTCCACCTTTGTGAAAAATGCTGGTGTTATTTTGGATCGCACTGAATGTGTAGATTATTTTGGGTAGTATAGACATTTTATCAATATTTGTTCTTCCAATCCATGAGCATGGAATGTTTTTCCATTCTCTGTATATTCCTCAATTTCTTTCATAAGTTTTCTTTAGTTTTCAGAATACAGCTGTTTTACCTTAGTAAGGTTTGTTCCTAGGTATCTTATGGTTTGGGTGCAATTGTAAATGGAATTGATTCGTTGAGTTCTCTTTCTGCTGGTTCATTTTTGGTGCATGGAAATGTAACAGACTTCCATGCATTCATTTTATACCCTATTACTTTGCTGAATTCTTGTATCAGTTCTATCAATTTTTTGGTGGCGTCTTTTGGATTTTCTATATTGAGTATCATGTTGTCTGTGAAAAGTAAAAAATTTGACTTTTTCTTTGCCTATTTGGATACAGTTTATTTCTTTCTGTTGTCTGATTACTGAGGTTAAGGCTTCCAGTACTATGTTGAACCACAATGGTGAGAGTGGACATCCTACTCATATTCCTGACCTTAAAGGGAAAGCTCTCAGGCTCAGGTTTGCCCTGTTGAGGATATTAGCTGTGGGCCTTTTGTAGATGGTCTTTATAATGTTGAGGTATGTTCCATCTATCTTTACTTTGTGGAGAGTTTTTACCCAGAAACGATGCTGTATTTTACCAAATGTTTTTTTTTTTTTTTTCTGTATCTATTCAGAAGATCATACGGCTCTTATCTTTTCTTTTATTAATGTGGTGTATCAACTTGATTGATGTGCTGGTATTGAACCACTCCTGCAGCCCAGGAATAAATGGTCACGACGAATACTCCTTTTTTTTTAAGATTTTATTTATTTATTTGACACAGAGAGAAAGATCACAAGTAGGCACAGAGGCAGACGGGGGGCGGGGAGCAGACTCCCTGCTGAGCAGAGAGCCCGATGTGGGGCTTGATCCCAGGACCCTGAGATCATGACCTGAGCCGAAGGCAGAGGCTTTAACCCACTGAGCCACCCAGGCGCCCCGATGATGAATACTCCTTTCAATGCACTGTTGGATTTGATTTGGTAATGTCTTATTGAGAATTTTAACATTCATGTTATTGGTAATGTTGGTTTATAGTTCTTGTTGGATGGGTCTTGGTCTGGCTTTGTGATCAAAGTAATTCTGGCCTCATAAAATGGGTTTGGAAGTTTCCATTCCAAACTGTTTCAGAAGAATAGGTATTAATTCTTCTTTAAATGTTTGGTAGAATTCCCCTGGGAATAGATTGGCCCTGGACTCTTGTTTGTTGGGAGATTTTTTGTTACTGATTGAGTTTCGTGGCTGGTTATGGGTCTGTTCAGATTTTCTGTTTCCTCCTGTTTCCATTTTAGAAGTCTGTATGTTTCTAAGAATTTATCCATTTCTTCCAGATTGCCTAATTTGTTGGCATATAATTGCTCATAATATTCTCTTATACAAATGGCTAACAGATACATGAAAAAAATGTTCATCATCATTAGCCATAAGGGAAATTCAAATCAATACCACATTGAGATACCACCTTACACCAGTTTGGCCAAAATTAAAAAGACAAGAAACAACAAGTGTTGGAGAGGATTTGGAGAAAGGGGAACCATCTTACACTGTGTGTAGGAATGCAAGTTAGTGCAGTCATTTTGGAAAACAGTGTGGAGATTACTCAAGAAATTAAAAATAGAGATACCCTATGACCCTGCAATTGCACTACTGGGTATTTACCCCAAAGATTCACATGCAGTGTAAAGAAGGGCCATATGTACCCCAATGTTCATAGCAGCAATGGCCACAGTCACCAAACTGTGGAAAGAGCCAAGATGACCTTCAACAGATGAATGGATAAAGAAGATATGGCTTATACATACAATGGAATATTATACCTCCCTCAGAAAGGATGAATACCCAACTTTTGTATCAACATGGATAGGACTGGAGGAGATTATTCTAAGTGAAGTAAATCAAGCAGAGAGAGTCAATTATCACATAGTTTCACTTACTTGTGGAACATAAGGAATAACATGGAGGACATTAGGAGAAGGAAAGGAAAAGTGAATTGGGGGAAATTGGAGGGGGAGATGAAGCATGAGAGACTATGGACTCTGAGAAACAAACAGGGTTTTGGAAGAGAGGGGGTTGGGGGAACGGGCGAGCCTGGTGCTAGGTATTGAGGAGGGCATGTATTGCATGGAGCACTGGGTGTTATATGTAAACAATGAATCTTGGGGGCGCCTGGGTGGCTCAATCGGTTAAAGCCTCTGCCTTCAGCTCAGGTCATGATCTCAGGGTCCTGGGATCGAGCCCTGCATCGGGCTCTCTGCTCAGTGGGGAGCCTGCTTCCCCCCCCACTTGCCTCTCTGCCTACTTGTGATCTCTCTCTCAGTCAAATAAATAAATAAAATCTTTAAAAAAACAATAATGAATCTTGGAAAACTACATCAAAAACTAATGATGTACGGTGACTACCATAACGCAATAAAAAATGAAGATTTTATTTATTTATTTATTTATTTATTTGAAAGAGAGAGCACATGAGCAAGGGGGAGGGGCCAAGGGAGAAGAAGCCGACTCCCTGCTGAGCAGGGAGTCCATCCTAGGGCTGGATTCCAGGACCATGAGACCATGACCTGAGCTGAAAACAGATACTTAACCAACTGAGCCACCTAGGTCCTCTGGAAGTTTAATTTCAAAGTGGTAAGCAATAAGAAGCAATTGAGAGGGCCACCTGGGTGGCTCAGTTGGTTAAGCATCTGCCTTCAGCTCAGGTCATGATTCTGGGGTCCTGGGATGGAGTCCCACATCAGGCTCCTAGCTCAGCAGGGAGTCTGCTTCTCCCTCTGCCCCTCCCCCTGCTCATGTTCTCACTCTCTCTCTCTGACAAATAAATAAGTAAAACATTTTTAAAAAGAAGCAACTGAGAATGTCTAAGGAATAAGATGCGATTAAATTGGTGTGTTGCATAAATAATCTGGCTGTAGTATGGATAGTTTTAAGAATCACACACTTATAAATCCAGCAAATATTTTCCTGAAGTCCTAAGTTCACACTAAATAGATAATAAAATAGTCAACATACTTAGCTATTAGCCTCAAACAAAAAACCAAATGACTGAGAGGTCTTAATATTTACCAAGTGAATATTGAACTTGGGCTTTTTTGTTTGGTAAGATTTTTTTTCCTAAACCTATCATTATACTGCTTTGCACAGCCTATGGAAGAAAAGAAATCACTGTGCTGAATAGTATGACCACCTCAAAGTAATCTGTAAAAATTTTCTTGGTGTTAGATTACTAAGTAAATTCCAAGAATGTGGAACATGCTTCTCTTCTTCCCTGAAGAATCGTGGTTTCTTTACCAGGCCAGGCAAGTGCCCAGCTGCTTTTATGGACACTCCCACAAGGGTGCATAACTGAAAAAGCTTAAAATTTCCCATCGTATTAAATCTCCAGTATGTAGAGGGCTGCAACTTCCCCCCAAATTAGAAACTTTGTGTATTCTAAATGTATAATGTAATATATTTTGGTATTAACTTATTTGCTTCATGAAGGCTTAGAAGTTATTAATAGTTGCCCCTGGAATTTAAAAATATGAAAAGCTTCATGTTGTACAATGAAAAGCTTTTAGTCAAATGCCTTAGCTCATTTTATTTTGCCTGTGCTCAGGGCATTGTCCTTCAGCAATCAGAACTGGTACATCTGGGGGTGCCTGGGTGGCTCAGTTGGTTAAGCAGGGAGCCTGCTCCTCCCTCTCCCTCTGGTTGTGCTCTCTCTCTCTCTCTCTGTGTCAAATAAATAAATAAAATCTTAAGGAAAAAAAAAGAACTGGTAGATCTGGTTTTAGAACAATGGAGGAAGATCTCAGTTCCCTATTCTCAAGTGCTTTCTCAAGACACAAGACCTTCAGGCAAAGAAAAGTCTTTCCTAACTATTTAACTATTGTGCTACAGACAGAGCCGAATGAACAAGGTATGAAACTTATCAATTAAAAAGGTGATAAATCACCACCAGCTTTTCTATTGTTATGGGTTTTCTCATTTAATAAATATTTACTGACTGCCAACGCTGTGTCAAGAACTGGAAAAACAAAGGTCAGTAAGAGAGAGCCCCAGCCCTCATGGAGTTTAGTCTATTTTAGCGGAGTCATATTAAGCAAACAAATGTGTAATTGTATTAAATGCAAGGAGTACAAGTGGAAAAGGAAACTTTGTTTACATATTTATTATTCATTCCTCCTAACTAGACTATAAGGTTCAAAAGCAGGGATTTTATTTTTTCTTCCCCCTGTATTCCTGGTACCTAGAACATAATAGCCTCTCAGTATGTGTTTTTTGAGTGACTAAATGGATAAACCATCAGAGAAGCTTTCTGTTGATTAAAAAGGGCTGTTTTGTGGTGCTTGGACAGAACTACAAGATCTTGGGGAAAAGAACTGTCTCTACATCCAGTGAAATTTCTAAAGGGTATGCTTAGTCTGGATCCTTTCACTTATAGCCAAGAAGTATGCCTGGGAAACTGCTTGAAATAAAGTAAGATGACATTCTACCTTTTATGGAGAGCCCGAACCTATCCCATTTTATTGTGGAAGCTGTCCACATACAAGGCAAAAAAGTTTACCCTTGTTTTTGTGATCGAAATGCTATTAACCCTTTCATGTTTTTTCCCTTTTTTCTGCCTCCCAATACTCATTTATTTCTTTTAATATTTGTTTATTTTTTTTCCCAAATACTTTTATTTTATTTTTTGTGTTACAAGATTCATTGTTCATGTACCACACCCATTGCTCCATGCAATACGTGCCCTCCTCAATACCCACCACCAGGCTCACCCAACCACCCACCCCCACCCCTACAAAACCCTCAGTCTGGTGCTCAGAGTTCACAGTCTCTCATGGTTCTTTTTATCCCACACTATTATGATGACCAGCAAAACTGAGGGTTCAATCTGAATACTCCCAGAAGGTTCCTATTCTAATGGTTTTTATCTTAGCATGATAAGTACAATTATTGCATTTTTTTACATATATATGCCATCAAAGTTGACTAGGAAGCGAATTTCTTAAAATGAAGTTTTAAGTACCATTGGTTTCCATTAAAGAAATAAATCACAGAAGGAAATCATAGGGTAGGAAACTTAACCAAAGAATCGATTAATATGGTTGTATTCCTTTACATATAGGAGAGATTTACATAATAGTAATATTAGGGCCTCATGGGCTGAGAAGGTATTTGGCTTCTTTGATCTAATTCCAGGATCTCCCCTTATCTTTTATTCTATTTATGCACTTTCCCAAATCTTAAGAATTCTTGCGATGCCTAGTGAGCAACTGACTCTACCCTTTAATCATATGCTCACCAAGGATAGCACTTAGTTTGATTTCCCACGATGACATTTCTTATATATATTCATACCAAAAAGTAGAAAGAAAGAAGTTGTAATTCCTGGAAATCTTGTTAATTGTATCTGTCATTATAGTAATTAAAATGACACTTGGGCTTACACAGTGATTAATGCAGTGGTTCTCAACCTTGGCTGAACATCGGAATCCTCTGAGGAGGTTTACCAAACACTGATGTCTGGGGTCTACTCCTAAAGATTCCAATTTAATTTGTTTGAAGTAATATCTGGGCATTAGGACTTTAAAAATCCCTCTAGATGATTCTAAAGTTTAAGCAATAATGAGAAATATTGCTTTATATATTTGATTAATTTGACACCATTCAACAGATGTTATAATAGTGACTTTCTGAATCCATAAAGTTGAGAACTTACCCTGAAGTGATTGGAACCAAATCAACTTTCGAAGCACCTTCTAACCAGCAACATGGGTATATGTGCGCCAAGATAGCATGGGAAGTACACATTTCTTCCACATACTATCAAGCCTTTGGAAAAATAAAACGCTCTTGAAAATTCCTTTTTTATTTTATTTATTTTTTTTTTACATTTTCAGTGACATATAACTCTCACCTTGAGAAATTATAAAAATTAAAGGGATACAGACAAATAGAAGTATCATTAACTGCAAGACAAGAGATATTTCCTTGCAATAGCTTCCAAAGTGGAGATGGGAAACAGCTGCTTTTGAGTTGTTACATGGTCCATGAAGCAGTATCTACTGTTTAATACTTTGTGTCCCCTCATATGACACAGCACCAGCACAGTTGCATTGAGCCAGTTTTGCTAGAGGTAGCTGGGTCTTTAGATCTATCTGTTCATGACTCATCTTAAATAGTGCCAGCCAGGAGCAGCTGTGGTACTATTGTGGCAAAGTAGCATACTATTAAATTTAATGTAATCACGCTTCCTCTAGGTGACCATGACCTAGCCAGTCAAGAAAGTATAAGTGATGGTCACCTCTGAAACTTCAAGAATTCTAGTGACTCCTTTTAAGTCTGTCTTAGTTGTTTCTCTTACTTACTCTCTGTTCCCCAACTTTACCTTATTGCTCAACCATCCTAGTTGCTCCACGCTCTAGGGAAGTGGAGGGATGATTATACTTTTAGGTCATCAACAGCATTTTTCCATCTCAGTCAGCACATGCTCTGAGAATCCTTTAATTTCCCAATTTACCAGTCATGGGGTTGACTACCATGGCTTACTAGAATAGTCACCAAGAAGAAAACCTAGCAAGGGCTGTCAAAAATTGCTCAAGGTCATAAGACCATGTCCTGTGAAGCAAGGCCAATGGAACTGAAATTGTATACTATAGAGAAGAAAAGGGAAGGGAGCATCCTTGATAACTGCCATGGAAGTTATGTTAAACAGCATCTAATTGGTTTTTTTTTTGCTAACACTTTAATGGGCTGAAGCTGCCAAAGGAAAGATATTCTATATTGGGATTTAAAGGCAATATTATAGGCAATATTAAAGGACAGAATTAAAGGTGATCTGTCCCCATTTCCACTTCTGGATTACTTGGTATATATAACATGACACTTATTATATGCAGCCTAGAAGTCTAATTAGTTTTTTATCTATGCCCCACTCTAGATTCTGGATTTCCTGAAAGCAGGATATTTTGTACTCATTTTTGTACTCTGGCAGCTCAGGTTCAGGCACGTAGTAGGTTCTCAACAACTGAATGGAGAGTACATGAGCAAAAGAACAAACTCTAGCAGTAAGTAACTCTGTAAAATGGAAAGGTTTTTTTTGAGAAAATTTATAGATTCTTATTTCTTAGGATATATGGCTTCTAAGCTTTAAGGGCAAGTTTAATTTCCTATTTGTACACTAGACAGGAAGAGAATAAACTATATTTAAATATAGTTTATTAGAATATTCATAAATTCATGCATTCTTTCATTCAACAAATATTTATTGAGCCCCCAATAGTTTTCAAACACTGTTCTAGGCACTTGAAACATATCAGCAAACATAATACATAAAATCCCTTCCTCATGGAACTCACATTCTAGCAGGCAATAACTTAGAAGGGAGTTATATTTGTGTTTCCCACTTCTACCTGCCCTCTGCTAGAGTATTTGGGATATTTAAGTTCAGAGGAGGAGTTGACGAAGTTTTGAGAATTGAGAAAAGATGAACAATATAGAGTCTTTGGTGTAAATTTAAACTAAATTTGATATAGCCAGGTCCATGAAGAAAAGCTTTTTTTTTTTTTAAAGATTTTATTTATTTATTTAACAGAGAGAGACACAGTGAGAGAGGGAACACAAACAGGGACAGAGGGAGAGGGAGAAGCAGGCTCCCCGCTGAGCAGGGAGCCCGATGCGGGGCTTGATCCCAGGACCCTGGGATCATGACCTGAGCCGAAGGCAGACGCTTAACGACTGAGCCACCCAGGTGCCCCAAGAAAAGCTTTTAATAGTCCAGCTATGAACTACACAGAAATGTAATGAAAAATTTGACTATAAGGATAAAGAAGAGAGAACAGTACAGTGAGGCACCTAAAAGAAGGGATAAAAGGAAAAGGAAGAGTACCTAGTTCTTCTAAGATTAGGGATAAGATAAGAAAATGTATAAGCGTAAGGAACGGAATTAAGTTTAGAACATTTATATTGGCTGTGTTCATAAGGGCATGTTATTGTCTCCATTTCAACATTCCTGCTTCATCTGGGCTTTGTCAGCTTTTGTCACTTCTGCTTTGCTCCCAGACCAGTGAAATAGAAGAATTTGGTTTACTCAAGGATTCTCAAACTCTGTGGTCAGTGAAAACCCATGAACTAGCAGGACACATAGCTACTCTTGGCTCAGTCCGGAAATATCCCAGAACAGAACATAAGGAGTTCCACTTCCACTTTCTAGTCCCTAAAGCAAAGAAACAGTCTGGGTGTGAAAGGTGATGGCTGTGCAAGGGAGTAAGGGGATGTACCAGGGAAAGTCTATTCACTCTCTACTTGAATTAATCTGGACAGTGTTGTGCAATATGAAATTTTCAATCACACTGTACAGGGTAAGATTTCTGGTTCCACTATGTGTGACCCTGAGCAAGTTACTTAATTTTAGAGCCTCTGTTTCATCTATAAAGTGATGATAACTGACAGAGTTGGGATAATGTATATAAAAATATTGAGATCTAAGTCTTTTCCCATCTAGAGAGCTCTTTTGCTGGTTACCAGCTACTCTGCTCCCCATAGGAAAGTTTTAGACAATTTCTCCTGACCTTGCTTGCTACTCTGACAGTTGTCAAACCATTATCTAAATGTGGGTTGTCTATTTTTTCTTCACCATTTTTTCCTGATTTCAGAAACAATGCATGAAAAATGATGAAAAATTAGAACACTACAAAACAGACTAACTGATATTTATTGAGCATTTACATGCATTTTCCATTTTATCCTCAAGAAAGGAAGCCTTATGAAATATATATATTTTTAACTCTCTGTTACATATGAGAAAACTGAGTTTAGGGAGATGAACTAACTTATATAAGGTCCCATGCCTTAGTAAATAGCAGGTCTAGGATTAAAATTCAGTCCTCCCCCTTTATCAAAAGCAAAAGTCTCCTATTAACCCACTCCATAGATTACAGTTTGTCATTTTCCCTGCACAGAATTGCCCTATGTATATATTAACCTATTCTTTAAATAGATTCATTTTACATTCTCTTTTAAAATTTTTCTTCTTCAATTAAGAATATGTTATAGACATCTTTTTGTATCTGAACATACAGTGTAGATGTATCTCATTCTTTTTAACAGCTTCATGGTATTTTTTATTATATTGATAAACTATAATTTATTTAAACAATTTTAAATTATAGTTGATATCTATAGACATAATCACTTCCATATTTATAGATGTTTAAGTTGCTTCTAATTTTTATCTATTGTAATCAATGATACAATAAGTATCCTTGTTTGCATTTCACTTTACACTTGTTTAAAGGTTTCTATAGAATAAAACCCTAAAACTTTAATACCTCAGTATATATGCTTTTTCTAAATCCTGAAAGATATTGCCAAAGTGTCTTCCAAAATGGTGGCACCAGTCTACACTCTGGCCACCTCTGTGGAAGAGTGCTTCTTCTGCCATACCTCCACCAACAATGGGCAGTATCAACTGTTTATCTCTTTTGTCTATTACAAGTGAGTTTTAGAATATTTTCATGGATTTATTGGCAAAATGCATCAGTTCTTGTGCAAGTGATCTAATGATTGCTCATTTTTCCATTGGTTCATTTAAATTATTTTTATTTGTAGATGCTATAATATGCAATGGATATTTTATAATATTTTCATTGCTTTAGTTTTGTCTGATTATGAAAATAATGCATTTGAATTATAAAAAATTGGAAAATAATGAAAAGTAAGAAGGATAAAAATTTATTTTAAGCCCACCAATCAAAAACAAGTATTTGATGCTTATTCTCCACATGTATAATTATAAAAAGAAATTATTTTAAAAATATGATCATTAGGTATTTACCCCAAAGATGCAGATGTAGTACAAAGAAGGGCCACATGTACCCCCATGTTCATAGCAGCAATGGCCACAATCGCCAAACTGTGGAAAGAGCCAAGATGCCCTTCAACAGATGAATGGATCAAGAAGATATGGTCCATTTATACAATGGAATATTATGCCTCCATCAGAAAGGATGAATACCCAACTTTGTTTTAACATGGACTGGAGTAGAAGAGATTATGCTGAGTGAAATAAGTCAAGCAGAGAGAGTCAATTATCATATGGTCTGACTTACGTGTGGAGCATAAGGAAAAACATGGAGGACATTGTGAGAGGGAAGGGAGGGGTGATTTGGAGGAAATAAGAGGGGATTATGAACCATGAGAGACTGTGGACTCTGAGCACCAGACTGAGGGTTTTGTAGGGGTGGGGGTGGGTGGTTGGGTGAGCCTGGTGGTGGGTACTGAGGAGGGCACGTATGGCATGGAGCACTGGGTGTGATACATGAACAATGAATCTTGTAACACTGAAAAAAATCAATAAAAGTATTTGGGAAAAAAATATGATCATTAGGAAAAATGAAAACTTAAAAGAAAAAAATTAAACAGTATAAGTAGATCCATATTTTTCGTATTATGATCTATATAGAGTTTCACAATCTGCTTTATTGTTTCACATTACATTGTAAACATTTTCCCAGGCCATTACAATTTTTTTTCCAAAACAGTAATGAAATTTTCAATAGCTTTATTGAGACATAATTTGCAGACCATGAAGTTTACTTATTTAAGTTGTGCAGCTCAGTGGTTTTTAGTATACTCACAGAGCAGTGCAACAATCATCATAATTGATTTTAGATTATTTTTAAAAATCTCAAAAAGAAACCTTGTACCCATTAGCAGTCACTCTTCAGTAACCCCTGTCTCCCAGCCCTATGCAAAGACTAACCCATTTTCTGATTCTATAAATTTGTCTATTTTTAAATAAAGATTTTATTTATTTATTTGACAGAGAGAGAACACAAGCAGAGGTAGCAGCAGGCAGAAGGGGAGGGAGAAGCAGGCTCCCTACTGAGTAAGAAGCCCCATGTGGGGCTCGATTACAGGACCCTGGGATCATGACCTGAGCCTAAGGCAGCCACTTAACTGACTGAGCCACCCAAGTGCCCCAAATTTGTCTATTTTTTAATGACGTTTTAATGTTGGCTTATTTGTTTCTACCCACCAATATGGGCACAGACACCTTCTTGAAATCTTTCAGATAACATGTAATGTAAACTTCTACTTAATACAGTGGAAATTTTATTTGATGGTGTGCAATTATATAGCTTTGAGTATACCCTAGGTCAAATTTTTTCCTAAGGCAAAACAGCTGCTCAAGTCTGGAGGCTGAAGTCTAGCATATTAGTCAAGGATAAAGGTGCTGAAGAGAAAGTCATCCATTCACACAAAAGTGGTCCTGCTTCAACTTGAATTTCACTTTGAACCCCCTTATTTTATTCCAATTCTCCCTACAGAAGACCTACCAAGTCTTCAAAATCCATCTCGAATGCTACCTCAAAACCTTTCCCTACTCTGTGAGGATTTAATTCTTCATTTCTCTATAGTTTTATAGTACTTTAAACTACCAGTTATAACATCTTTCACATTCAGTTTGGTTAAACTTAACAGATACTAAGTTTCTGGTATATACCAGGCCCTTGGCTGGGCCCAGAATTACAGAAGTTAAACTCATAGTACAAGAAACAATATTGGATAATGGTAGCCAGAACATCAATTCCGGCTACAAACTGCATAGGTTCAATTCTGAGCTCTGCTTCAAATTAGCAATGGAGCATCACGAAAGTTATCTACATCCCCAAAGCCTTATCTTGTCATCTGTAAAATGTGAATAAAATTAGTACCTTCATCATAGCATTGCTGTAAGGGTTAAATAAAGGAGAGAAACCTTATAAGATACCTAACACAAACCTGACAACAAGTCAGTAATCAAATATTTTGGTGAAATAAATTGGAATTAAATTGAAAGTCCACTCAGAAGAGGTCTAGGGGAAAGACTGGCAGACACGCCCTGTCACTGGTCTTCCTAATATGAGTGTCTATTGCTCAACTCTCTGAGTCAGTGGGTAGAGTGGGTGGGAGTAGAAAACTCATGAAATTTGGACAGTGTGTTTATATCACATCCACCAACTCAGTCACCACAATTGTTTCACTTCCTTTTTTTCTGTCACCTTAAGAAACAGAACTCAAGAAATTTGGGGGTTTATTGTTCAGTCAACAAAGAACTGGTGGCATTTGCTTGTTTCATTTTTTTCCAGTTATGTGTACATGCATGTAATCAATGGATCAAGACTTGATTTTCAAGTGCATTCTTGGTTATTCCAGGATATTTATCAATTCTAGTAACTTTATTTTTTTAATTTAATTTTATTTTTTCAGTGTTCCAAGATCTGGTAACTCTAAATGATGAGGTAAGCTCAACATCCCCCTACTACTTGGCATCTTAACTCCACATCCCCTTTGGCTTTATACAATAGAGAGAGAAACTGGAACCCAATAAGAACAAAGTAGTTCCACTCTGACAAGTCTAGAAGGGGCATCTCCCAAATACATTTCTGAGGGTGATTTAGCAAAACCTTCAGAATTAGGGGATGTAGGAGCATGCGTGGCAGTATGATGCAATTAAAAGCAGTCTGACAAACCATAAGAGACTCTTAATCTCATGAAACAAGCTGAGGGTTGCTGGGGGGTGGGGGACAGGGATAGGTTGGCTGGGTTACGGACATTGGGGAGGGTATATGCTATGGTGAGTGTTGATGATTCACAGACCTGTACCCCTGGGGTAAATAATACATTATATGTTACTAAAAAGCACTCTGAGTTCTAATCCTGCCTCTGACACTGATTTCACTATGTAGCCTTGAACAAACTCCATTATCTTTCTAGGCTTCAGTTTTCCTCACCTGTACATTTGAGGCAAAATAGGACCCATGGTGCTCTCACGGGATTCTCTAGGCTCTGACTTTCTGTGCGTCTAAGTATGGGTCTGGAAATGGTGTCAAAGGAAGGAGTGGATGGATATACTATAGGAACTTTTGGTTCACCATCCTTTCTCTCCTCTCCTTTCCTCTTTCCAAAAGTAGATGCTTTACCTCCCGTGGTTGCACCATGATCTGTTGGTAAGTAATTTGTCAAAGATCTCCCTCTAACCATGACCTCTCATCCTGCCATATTCTCCCTAGGAGGATATTTCAATGCAGGAGTCACATCACTCTATTTCCACATGGGTAGTCTCAAACTATGTTCTGCTAAAAATAGTATAGTTCTATTTGTGGCCCTATTGTTGCCCAGGGCATCTGGATCTACTACATGAGCAGTATCTGTGCTTTCCATTTAACCATGTTTCACTCTGACGTGGCCAAATCCTAGCCACTCTTCTTTCCCTAGTCTCTGGCATCCATTCCTTCTACTCCGATTTCACTGCAAACATCCTAAATTTGCTCAGTTGTTGCATAATCATCCAGACTTGTTTCACTGTTTCTACCCTTGCTGCTCTAGAAGCTACCATGGAGAAGCCAGGGAAATCCTTTTAAAACACACATCAAATCATGTCATTTCAAACATGTTCAGATCTCTCCAATCATTCTTTATATCATAACAAAAGCTAAGATCCTTTAAATGACCTACAAGATCCTTCATGATCTACTCCCCCTCAACCATCCAGGTTCCCACATATCCTCTATCAGCTTCCCCCCTTACTCAGTCTGCTCTAACCACAATTACTTGAACATGCCAGGCATGCTTCCTCCTCAGGAGCTTTCCATTTGCAGTCCTCTATTCCTGGAATTATTTTTCTTCAGATATCTGCCAAGCCTGATCCTTCACTTTATCAAATCTCTGTTCAAATGTCACTTTCTCAGGAAATATGTGCCACCTCATTAATCTATGTATTAGTTTTATATTACTGCCATAACAAGTTACGACAAACTCAGTGGCTTAAAACAACACAAATTTACTATCTTACAGTTCTAGAGGCCAAAATTCTGCCATGCATATTATCGAGCTAAAATCAAGATGTCAATAGGTCCACATTCTTCTCTGGAGACTCTAGGAGATAACCTATTTCAGCTTTGCATTTCTTAGGTTTTAGAGGGCACCCACATTCTTTAGCTAATGGCTTCCTTCTTCTATCTTCAAAGCCAGCAATTTTGTACCTCCCTGTGATTTTTATCCATAGTAACATTTCCAGCTACCTCTGACTCTTCTGCCTCCCTCTTCCACTTTTAAAGACCTTAGTGATTGCACTGACAACACCTGGATAATCCAAAATAATCTCAATGTTGATTGAGCTGTTGATTAACAACCTTTACTCCATCTGTAAATGTAATTCTCCCTTGCCATGTAACTTAACATATGCACAGATTCTGGGAATTACTGGACATTTTGGGGGGTCCAGTATTTTGGCAACCACACTCTCTGTCCCATTGCACTTCTTTATTTTAACTTCATGGTACTCATCACCACTTGCCACATTATATTCAACACTCATATTTTCTAGTTAAGCATACATATAATCAAAACAATCAAATAGTTATACAATGATTTCTAAAACATTTCCCCTTTTTCAGAGACAATTATTTTCAACTCTTTTCACTGATCTTTTGGGGGTTTTGACTTTATAACTTTAAATAACGTCCCAGGACCTGATACAGAATCAGAAGCATTGAAGGTATGCAATAAACATTTGTTCAGTATCTACTATGTGCCTAGTCTCATGCATGGGTTTTTGTACCAGACCTTGTAAAGCCTGACTTAGAAGGGCCTTTAATGACAAACTAGGTGTGTGATTTTCAAACTATTCAAATTATAGACCCCTTTCAGACAAATGACAGGTTAGAACCCCAATAGATCTAGCAGATAAAATCAGAGTTATTCCGGTTAATGTGGGTTTAGAGAATTGAAACCAATAGTATATGGGTAAATATTTAAAATCAAGCTCTCTGAAGGAAAAAAAAGATGGGTATCAAGGAGGGCTCGTGTGGTGATGAACACTGGTTGTTATATGCAACTAACTAATGAATCGTTGATTCATCAAAAACTAGTTATGTACTATATGCTGGCTAATTGAATGTCATCATCATCATCATCACCACCACCACCATCATCAAAGAAGCCCTGGCTTATGGCATTTGCTAATTTTGGTCATGGAAACTATTCTGCCATAGTGGGTTTCAAACTACCAACATGATGTCACTGAACATAGATTTGGGATGAAATGTGCATAATTAACTCTTTGGATTCAAGTGGGTTCCAGTACTCATTGGTTAATATAGTCACTTAAACCTTCCAATTCCCCCTACAGCAACACTCTTATGAGACCCCTAAAGATCCCCATGATGTAGCTTAAAAATCCATGGGTGAATATGACATTGTTAAGATACAGATGGGAACACTGAGGCTAAGAAAAAGAGATGAATCTAGGCCTCCCAATGCCCATTCCAGTGCTCTTTCCATTATTATGCTGCCAATAGCCTAATAGTATCCCATTACATTGCCTCCAATTTTCCCACCTTATTCTATTGGTATTCTGACAACAGATTTGGCCCCCAAATACCTCTTGCAGCAGCAGCAGGTGCAAGCTGCACTCTAAAACCTTTTATAGCTCCCATAGAAGCCTATGAGGTTGGGGAGGAGGGGTAAGATGGCGGAGAAGTAAGAGACCCTGTTTCAACCAGTCCCCTAAAGTGAGCCAAATATCTTCCAGAATACTCTGAACACCCATGAAATCAGCCTGAGATGTAATATTATTCACTTCTGGATCTCTACAGGAGCAAAAGGCAGCAGTGGGGAGGTAAAGCAGAGTGGGAACACTCAGACTGATATCGGAGGATAAACAGAAGGGGGAGGGAGCCACCAGAAGTGACCCGAGGAAAGTAATACCCCAAACGAAAGTGCCCTGTGGTTGGGGACCAGCATTAACTTAGAGTCTGGTTAAAAACACTCAAAAAGAGCAAAAGATCTTAAAGGGCAACTAATGGAATCATGTGGTCATGGACACAAGCCTAAGGCCACATTCCCAGGAACGACACCTACAGGCGACCACCCATGTCAGAGAGAGACTGGCAGGAGTCCAGTCCGTGTCCCATGAGCCTGCGGCTTTCCACTGCTTGCACCACCGCTCAGGCCGGGCACACTCCCACAAGTGCCTAAGAGAGCCTGGTGTGAGCACCAGCTGGCGGTCTCTAGGACCTCGGGCTGTCCGCATCCCACCATGGGGTCTGAGCTCTCCCAGCCCACACCTGAAAGAACACAGCTCAATCTCGGGAAGGAATCCCTCCAACCTGGCATGGGCCTAGAGCCCAGACAGCAGTCGTGGCAATGGCAGCCACCAAAAGCGAGTTTCCAGACCAATATCGCTCACAGTTTATTGGCACAGAGGTGCAGAGACAAGCAGGGGCCTCAGGTGACCACTGGGATGGTGGCTGGGGGCATGCACTGCCTGTGGAAGGCTGTGGTGTGCAGCAAAGTTTGCAGAGCTGGAGACTGTGTGTTCTGGACCACCCAGAAGGGAACAGACTGAGGCTTCTCTCTCAGGCAGAGGTCTGGGTACAGGCAGATTCTTTGCTCTGATCCTCCAAAAAGCTGCAAAAAGCTGCAAAAGAACAAAAACCTCCAGGGAGCAAAAGCCTGAAAAACCGGTTTCCACAGAGCCCAGCCCCTTGATAGCCAGCAAGGTGACTCAACCCAAGCAATATTGACTGGAAAACAATGTGGCAGCCCCTCCCCCAGAAGACAAACCAAAAGCAAGAGGACAATAAGCACAGGGTCCCCATAAAACAGTAAAACCCTAACATCAGGGGAAAACAACATATTAAGCTCCCGATATTGTCCTAAAACCTGTATATTTCATAGACACAAATTGTTTTTTTCTTTCTTTTTCTTTATTTGTTCTCACAATTCTTGGTCTTTTAATTTTTTTTAAACTACTTAACATTACAACTAGAGGCTTAATACAACAATATATCCAGGAAGATCCAAATTAACTTACCTCGCCCACATCGAGGATTTATAACAACCTTCCCATCTTATTCTTCTGTCAGTGTTTCTGTGTATTTGTTTTTGTTCTGGTATTATATAAATCTTATTCTTGGGGTCCATTCTGGCAGGGTTCTTTTATTTCTTGTCATTTACTTTTGTTGGTCTTTACGTTTGTTCATGTTTGTTTATATACCTTATAAATCTTATTTTGGGGGCTCTTTTTGGCTGGGATTTCTTTTCTTCTCTCTCTTTCTCTCTCTCTTTTTTTTCTTTTTTCTTTCTTTTTGGTGGTGAATTCCGATTGCTCCAAAACTTTCCAAGGTGCACCTTGCCTGAATCATGGTTGATATACTCAGCTATACATTCCCTCAAACACTTCTCACCAGAATGACCAGGAGGAGGAACACCCAACAGAGGAAATACCGAGAGACTGTGCCCTCTCCCTCAGAATTATTAGATATGGACATAAACAGTGCGTCGGAAAGGGAATTCAGGGTAACAACTATCCAGACAATGGCTAGGTTGGAGAAAAACATTAGTGACAACATACACTCTCTGAGGGCAGAATTGAGGGCCCATATGACTGATGTTAAAAACGCTATCAATGAGATACAATCTAATCTAAATGGTATAACAGCTAGGGTAACCAAGACAGGATAGAATTAGTGATCTAGAGGAAAAGCTGATAGAGAAGAAACAGGAGGAGGGCTGGAACAAAGTGCTTGGAAACCATGAGAACAGAATTAGGGAAACAAATGATGCCATGAAACAATCCAACTCCAGAAGTATGGGAATCCTTGAGGGGGTGGAGAAAGACAGAGGACCAGAAGATACAGCTGAACAATTTCTGGATGAAAATTTCCCCAATCTAGGGAATGGAACAAGTGTTCGTGTCCTAGAATCAGGAAGAACACACCCCAAGATCAACGAGTCTAGAAAGACATCTAGACACATGAATGTGAGATTCACAAATTATAATTTTAGACAAGAGGCCCTGAGGGCAGCTAGGGGGAAGAGATTCCTTACATATAGAGGAAGGTCCATCAGAATAACATCAGACCTGTCCACAGAAACCTGGAAAGCCAGAAAGGGATGGCATGATATATTCAGGACATTAAATGAGAAGAACATGCAGCCAAGAATACTTTATCCAGCAAGGCTGACATTCAAAATGCATGGAGAGAAAAAGAGCTCCCCAGACCAGCAAGGTTTAAAAGAGTATATGACCACCAAGCCAGCACTACAAAAAATATTAAGGGGGGTTCTATAAAAGAAGAAAGAACCTAAGAGTGACATAGAACAGCAACTTACAGATACAATCTATAGAAACAAGGACTTCACAGGCAACATGATGTCAACAAAAACTTATCTTTCAATAATCACTCTCAACGTCAATGGCCTAAATGCTCCCATAAAATGGCACAGGGTTGCAGACTGGATAAAAAAATAAACAGGACCCGTCCATATGCTGTCTACAAGAGACACATTTGGAACCTAAACATACATCCAGACTGAAAGTGAAGGGATGGAGATCCATCTTTCATTTCAATGGGCCCCAAAAGAAAGTTGGGGTAGCAATTCTCATATCAGATAAATTAGATTTTAAGGTAAAGACTGTAGTCAGAGATACAGAAGGACACTACATCATTCTTAAAGGGTCTATCCGCCAAGAAGATCTAACAACTGTAAAAATTTATGCCCCTAATATAGGAGCAGCCAACTACATAAACCAACTGTTAATCAAAATAGTCATATTGATATGAATACATTAATTGTAGGAGATCTTAACACGGCACTCTCAGTAACAGACAGGTCATCCAAGCACAAAGTCAATAAAGAATTCGAATGACACATTGGACCAAATGGACCTCATAGATATATATAGAACATTCTATGCTAAAACAACAGAATACTCATTCTTCTCGAGCACACATGGAACTTTCTCCAGAATAGACCACATACTGGGTCACAAATCAGGACTCAACTGATACCAAAAGATTGAGTTTATTCCCTGCATATTCTCAGACCACAATGCTTTGAAACCGGAACTCAACCACAAGAAAAAGTTTGGAACGAATTCAAACACTTGGAGGCTAAAGACCAACTTGCTCAAGAATGTTTGGATCAACCAGGAAATCAAAGAAGAACTTAAACAATTCATGGAAACCAATGAGAATGAAGACACATTGGTCCAAAACCTATGGGATACAGCAAAGGTGGTCCTAAGGGGAAAATACATAGCCATCCAAGTCTCACTCAAAAAAAAAATGAAAAATCCTGAATACACTAGCTCTCTTTACACCTTAAGGAACTGGAAAATCAACAACAAATTAAGCCAATCCCATGCACAAGAAGGGAAATAATTAAGATTAAAGCAGAGATCAACGAGTTAGAAACTAGAGATATAGTAGAACGCATCAAAGAATCCAGAAATTGGTTTTTTGAAAGAATCAATAAGATCGATAAACCACTGGCCAAACTAATCTAAAAGAAAAGAGAGAGGACACAAATTAATGAAATTATGAATGAAATGGGAGAGATCACGACTAACTCCAAGGAAATAGAAGCAATCATCAGAAATTATGATCAACAGTTATATGCCAATAAGTTAAAAAACTTAGAAGAAATGGTTGCATTCCTGGAAAGCTATAAACTTCCAAGACTGAAACAGGAAGAAATTGACAACCTGAACAGAAAAATAAAAATTAAAAGCAAAATCAGCCACGTCCCTGTCACATATGATGCATCAGTCTGTGGGACCAAATTCACAGTCCAGGCACCCTCCTGCCTGAGTCAACATGCACTGCCACCTGTTTAATGCTAAGTCAACACGCATTCACCTCAGATTGCCAAGGGCTCAAACTGACACTCTTCCCCTCAAATTCCAGCCACTGTGCTCAAGTTTGTGTACAAAAGTGGGCATAATTATAACAGCAGAACGAAGCAACCCAAACAGTGATACTAAGTCTGTGGAATATATAATGAATAAAAGGATTATGCTAGACTGAGAACATCTCCAACAAGCGCATCATAGAACAATACATACAGCATGATTCTGGCTAGTAAAAGAAACAAACCCTGGAAAAATAAAACAAGATGAAATAAGGGAGAGAGACAAACCATAAGGACTCTTAAGCATAGGAAACAAACTGAGAGTTGCTGGAGGGGAGGGTATTGTGTGGATGGGGTAAGTAAATTAAGTCTCTAACTTACAAGGGAAGATCCATAAGGCTAGCTGCAGATCTTTCAACAGAAACTTAGCAAACCAGAAGAAAATGGCATAATATATTCAAACTGCAGAATGGAAAAACTCTGGAGCCAAGAATAATCTATCCAGGAAGGCTATCATTCAGAATAATAGGAGAAATTAAGAGTTTCCCAGACAAAGAAAAACTAAAGGACTTCATGACCACTAAACTAGACCTGTAAGAAATATTAAAAGTGGGGCGCCTGGGTGGCTCAGTGGGTTAAAGCCTCTGCCTTTGGCTCAGGTCATGATCTCAGGGTCGTGGGATCGAGCCCCACATCGGGTTCTCTGCTCAGCAAGGAGCCTGCTTCCCCCTCTCTCTGCTTACTTGTGATCCCTCTCTCTCTCTGTCAAATAAATAAATAAAATCTTTAAAAAAAAAAAGAAATATTAAAAGTGATTCTTTGAGTGCAAAGGAAAGACCAAAAGTGACAAAAAAAGAAAGGATAAAAGAAAATTTCCAGAATGACAAACAAGTAACAAAATGGCAGTAAGTATATATCTATCAATAATTACTTTGAATTTAAATGAGTTAAACACTCCAATCAAAACATAGGATATCAGAATAGATAAAAAAAAAAAAACAAGACCCATCTATATACTGCCTACAAGAGACCCATTTTAGACCTAAAGACACCTGCAGATTGTAAGTGAGGGGATGGAGAAACACTTATCATGCAAATGAATGTCAAAAGAAAGCCAACGCAGCAGTAATTATACTGGACAAGCTAGACTTTAAAACAAAGACTGTTTCTAAAGCCTGTATTATGAATTCATTTCTTTGCCATAATAAAATGTGATTGAAAAAAATAAAATAAAAACAAGACTGTAACAAGAGACAAAGAAGGGCAGTATAAAATCATTAAGGGAATGATCCAACAAGAAGATCTAACAATTGTAAATATTTATGCATCAAACATGAGAGCACCCAAATACATAAAACAATTAATACTAAACATAAAGGAACTAACTAAAAATGTACGATAAGAACAGGGAACTTTAACACCCCACTTATATCAATGGACAGATCATCTAAAGAAAAAATTAACAAGGAAAACAGAGGCTTTGAATGACCCCCTGGATCAGATGGACTTAACAGATATACCCAGATCATTCCATCCTAAAGCAGCAGAATACACATTATTTTCAAGTATACATGTGGCATTCTCCAGGATAGATCACATATTAGGTCACAAATCAGGACTCAACAAATACAAAAAAAACAAAAAACAAAAACTGAAGTCAAACCATGCACCTTATCTGACCACAACACTATGAAAGTAGAAGTCAACCACAAGGAAAAAATCTGGAAAGACCACAAATACATGGAGGTTAAACAACATGCTACTAAACAATGAATGGGTAAACTAGGGAATCAAGAAAGAAATAAGAAAATATTTGGAAACAAAAGAAAATGAAAACACAATCTTTCAAAACCCGTGGGATGAGGGGCACCTGGGTGGCTCAGTGGGTTAAAGTCTCTGCCTTTGGCTCAGGTCATGATATCAGGGTCCTGGGATCGAACCCCACATCGGGTTCTCTGCTCAGCAAGGAGCCTGCTTCCCCTCCCCCCCGCCTACTTGTGATCTCTCTGTGATCCCCCCCCCGCCTACTTGTGATCTTGCCTCTCTGCCTACTTGTGATCTCTCTTTCTGTCAAATAAATAAATAAAATCTTAAAAAAAAAAAAATCCGTGGGATGCAACAAAAGTGGTCCAAACATGGAAGTATATAGCAACACAGGCCTAGCTCAAGAAGCAAGAAAAGTTTCAAATAAGCAACCTAACTTTGCACCTAAAGGAGCTAGGTAAAGAACAACATGAAGAACGATGAAGTCTAAAGTCAGGAGAAAGAAGAAAATAATAAAGGTTAGAGCAGAAATAAATGATATAGAAACTAAAAAAAAAAAAAAAAAACCCACAAAACAAAGAATAGAACAGATCAATGAAACCAGGAGCTTGTTCTTTGAAAAATTAATAAAATTGATAAACCTCTAACCAGACCTATCAAAAAGAAAATATAAAGGATGCAAATAAACAAAATCACAAATGACAGAGGAGAAATAACAACCAAAACAATTGAAGTACAAACATGAATAAGAGAAAATTATGAAAAAATATATGTTAACAAATCAGACAGACTAAAAGAAATGGATAAATTTCTAGAAACATATAAACTACCAAAAATGAAACAGGAAGAAATAGACAACTTGACCGTACTGATAATTAGCAAAGAAATTGAGGCACTAATCAAAATAAATAAAATAAATAAACTAATACAAAATAATAAAATAAACCAGAAGTCCAAGACACATGGCTTCCCAGGTGAATTCTACCAAATTTTTAAAGAAGAGTTAATACCGGGCGCCTGGGTGGCTCAGTGGGTTAAAGCCTCTGCCCTCGGCTCAGGTCATGATCTCAGGGTCCTGGGAACGAGCCCCGCATCGGGCTCTCTGCTCAGCAGGGAGCCTGCGTCCCCTGCTCTCTGCCTGCCTCTCTGCCTACTTGTGATCTCTCTCTCTCAAATAAATAAATAAAAAAAAAAAATCTAAAAAAAAAAAAAGAGTTAATACCTATTCTTCTCAAACTATTCCAAAAAACAGAAAAGGAAGGAAAACTTCCAATTTCATTCTAAGAGGTCAGCATTACCCTGATACCAAAACTAGATAAAGACTCCATTAAAAAAGAGAACTTAAGGCCAATATCCCTCATGAACAAAGATGAAAAAATTCTCAATAAAATACTAGCAAGCCAAATCCAACAACACATTTAAAAAATCATTCATCACAATCAAGTGGGCTTTATACCCTGGTTGCAAGCATGGTTCAACATGTGCAAATTAATCTACGTGATACATCACAACAAAAGAACGGATACAAAACATAAAATCATTTCTTTTTTTTTTTAAGATTTTATTTATTTATTTGAGAGAGAGAGATTACAAGCAGGCAGAGAGGCAGGCAGAGAGAGAGGGGGAAGCAGGCTCCCCACTGAGCAGGGACTCTGATGCGGGGCTTGATCCCAGGACCCTGAGACCATGACCTGAGCCAAAGGCAGAGGCTTTAACCCACTGAGCCACCCAGGCGCCCCCATAAGATCATTTCAATAGATATAGAAAAACATTCAAAAAAGTACAACATCCATTCATGATAAAAAAAACTCTCAACAAGTTGGTTTACAGGAGATATATCTCAACATAACAGAAGCCATATATGAAAAACATGCTGTTACTATCCTTCTCAATAGGGAAAAACTGAGAGAATTTTCTCTATGGTCAGGAATGAGACAGGGATGTTTACTCTTACCACTGTTGTTTAACATAGTACTGGAAATCCTAGCCATAGTAATCAGACAACAGAAATAAGTAAAAGACATCCAAATCAGTAAGGAAGAAGTAAAACTTTCACTATTTGCAAATGGCATGATACTCTATATAGAAAACCCAAAAGACTCCACCAAAAATTTGATAGAACAGGTACATGAATTTGGTAAAGTTGAGGGGTACAGAATCAACATATGGAAATTTGTTGCATTTCTATAAACCAATAATGAAGCAGTAGAAAGAGAAATTAAGACATCAATCCCATTTACAATTGCACCAAAAACAACAAGGTACCTAGGAATAAACATAACCAAAAACATAAAAGACCTGTACTGTGAATAACACTGATGAAAGAAATTGAGGATAAAACAGAGAAATGGAAAGATATTTCATGCTCATGGATTGGAAGAGAAAACATTGTTAAAGTGTCTATACTACTTAATCTACACACTTAATGTAATACCTGTTAAAATACCAACAGCATTTTTCACAGAGCAAGAACAAACAATCCTAAAATTTGCATGGAGCCACCAAAGGCCTTGGATAGACTAAGCCATCCTGAAAAAGAAAAACAAAGCTGGACACATTCCAATTCTGACTTCAAGTTACATTACAAAGCTGTAGTGATCAAAACACTATGGTACTTGCACAAAAAATTGACACATACATCAATGGAACGGAATAGAAAACCCAGGAATGAACCCAAAACTATATGGTCAGTTAAACTTCAATGAAGCAGAAAATAATATCTAAGGCAAAAAAAAGACAGTCCGTTCAATAAATGGTGTTGGGAAAACTGGACAGCCACATGCAAAAGAATGAAACTTGACCATTTCCTTACACCATACACAAAAACGAATTCAAAATGGATTAAATATCTAAATAAGAGATAGGAAACCATTGAAATCCTAGGGAAGAACACAAGCAGTAAGGTCTTGCACATTGGCTTTAGCAACTTCTTTCTAGATATGTATCCTGAGGCTAGGGAAACAAAAGCAAAAATAAATTACTGGGACTTCATGGAAAAAAAAAAAAAAAGCTTCTGCACAGCAAGGGAAAGAATCAACAAAAGTGAAAGGCAACCTATAGATTGGGAGAAGATGTTTGCAAATGACATCTGATAAAAGGTTAGTATCCAAAATATACGAAGAATTTATAAATCTCTACCCCCGCAAAAAAAACTAAACTCCCAAAAAACAAACAATCCAATTAAAAAATGGGCAGAAAAAAAAAATAAAATAAAAAAAAAATGGGCAGAAGACCTGAATAGACATTTTTCCAAAGAAGATGTACAGATGACTAACAGACACAAGAAAAGGTGCTCCACAGCAGTCATCATCAGGGAAATTCAAATCAAAACTACAATAAGCTATCACCTCACACCTATGAGAATGGATAAAATCAACAACAGAAGAAACAACAGGTGTTGGTGAAGATGTGGAGGAAGTAGAATCCTCTTGCACTGTTGCTGGGAGTGCAAACTGGTGCAGCCACTCTGAAAAACAGTATGGAGTTTCCTCAAAAAGTTAAAAATAGAACTACCCTGTGATACAACTATTGCACTACTAGTATTTAGCCAAAGAATACCAAAACACTAATTCAAAGGGATACATGCACCCCTATTTTTCTAGAGCATCATTTACAGTAACGAAGATATGGAAGATGCCTAAGTGTCCATCAACTGATAAATAGGTTAAGGAGATGTAGTATTTATATACATTGGAATACTATTCAGCCATAAAAAATAATGAAAACTTGCGAGGTACAGTGACTTGGATGGAGCTAGAGAGTATTATGCTACTCCCCTCCAAAACCTTCAGTTTGTTGCTCAGAGTCCACAGTCTCTCATGGTTCATCTCCCCCTCCAATTTCCCCCAATTCACCCTTCCTTTCCCTCTCACAATGTCCTCCATGTTTTTCCTTATGCTCCACACGTAAGTCAGACCATATGATAATTGACTGTCTCTGCTTGACTTATTTCACTCAGCATAATCTCTTCCAGTCCAGTCCATGTTGAAACAAAAGTTGGGTATTCATCCTTTCTGATGGAGGCATAATATTCCATTGTATATATGGACCATATATTCTTTATTCATTCATCTGTTGAAGGGCATCTTGGCTCTTTCCGCAGTTTGGCGATTGTGGCCATTGCTGCTATGAACATTGGGGTACATGTGGCTCTTCTTTGTACTCCATCTGCATCTTTGGGGTAAATACCTAGTAGTGCAATTGCAGGGTCATACAGTAGCTCTATTTTTAATTTCTTGAGGAATCTCCACACTGTTTTCCAGAGTGGCGGCACCAACTTGCATTCCCACCAACAGTGAAAGAGGGTTCCCCTTTCTCCACATCCTCTCCAACATTTGTTGTTTACTGTCTTGTTGATTTTGGACATTCTAATTGGTGTGAGGTGGTATCTCAGTGTGGTTTTGATTTGAATCTCCCTGATGGCTAACGATGATGAACATTTTTTCATGTGTTTGGCAGCCATTGGTATGTCTTCTTTGGAGAAGTGTCTGTTCATGTCTTCTGCCCATTTTTTGACGTGATATTCTGTTTTTTGAGTGTTAAGTTTGAGGAATTTTTCCCCCCCAATTATTTTTATTTTATTTTTTCAGTGTTCCAAGATTCATTGTTCATATACTACACCCAGTACTCCATGCAATACGTACCCTCCTCAATACCCACCACCAGGCTTGCCCAACCCTCCACCCCCCCTCCCCTCCAAAACTTTCAGTTTGTTAACAGATCTTAGATATCAGACCTTTGTCTGTAGTGTCGTTTGCAAATGCCTTCTCTCATTCCGTGGGTTGCCTTTTTGTTTTGTTGACTGTTTCCTTTGCTGTGCAGAAGCTTTTTATCTTGATGAAGTCCCAAAAGTTCATTTTCACTTTTGATTTCTTTGCCTTTGGAGACATGTCCTGAAAGAAGTTGCTGTGGCTGATGCGGAAGAGATTACTGCTTATGTTCTCCTCTAGGATTTTGATAGATTCCTGCCTCATGTTGAGTCTTTTATCCATTTTGAGTTTATCTTTGTGTATGGTATAAGGGAATGGTCAAGTTTCATTCTGTTATATATAGCTGTCCACTTTTCCCAGCACATTAAAAAGATTATTCATCATGACCAGGTGGGATGTATCCCTCGGATGCAGGGGTAGTTCAACATTTGCAAATCAATCAATGTGATAGAACAAATCAACAAGAAAAGAGAGAAGAACCACATGGTCCTCTCAATTGATGAAGAAAAAGCATTTGACAAAATTCAGCATCCGTTCCTGATTAAAACTCTTCAAAGTGTAGGGATAGAAGGTACCTTCCTCAACTTCATAAAATCTATCTATGAAAAGCCCACAGCAAATATCATTCTCAATGGGAAAAAGCTGACAGCTTTCCCTTTGAGGTCAGGAACACGACTAGGATGCCCACTCTTGTTCAACATAGTACTAGAAGTCCTAGCAACAGCAATCAGACAACAAAAAGAATTAAAAGGTATTCAAATTGGCAAAGAAGAAGTCAAACTCTCTCTCCTCGCAGATGACATGATACCTTCTATGGAAAACCCAAAAGACTTCACCCCCAAACTACTAGAACTCATACAGCAATTCAGTAATGTGGCAGGATACAAAATCAATGCACAGAAATCAGTTGCTTTCCTATACACTAACAATGAAAATATGGAAAGGGAAATTAGAGAATCAATTCCATTTACAATAGCACCAAGAACCATAAGATACCTGGGAATAAACCTAACCAAAGTGGTAAAGGATCTGTACTCTAGGAACTACAGAACACTCATGAAAGAAATAGAAAAAGACACAAAAAGGTGGAAAAGCATTTCATGCTCATGGATCGGAAGAATAAGCATTGTTCAAATGTCTATACTGCCCAGAGCAATCTATACTTTCAATGCCATCCCGATCAAAATTCCACTGGCATTTTCAAAGGGCTGGAATAAACAATCCTAAAATTCATATGGAACGAGAAAAGACCCTGAATTGCTAAGGAAATGTGACAAAGAAAAACAAAGCTGGGGGCATCATGTTGCCTGATTTCAAGCTTTACTACAAAGCTGTGATCACCAAGACAGCATGTTACTGGCACAAATAGGGACATATAGACCAATGGAACAGATTAGAGAGCCCAGATATGGACCCACAACTCTATGGTCAAATAATCTTCAACAAAGCAGGAAAAAATATCCAGTGGAAAAAAGACAGTCTCTTCATTCATAATTTTGTTAACTGAGATCATCTCTTTTTTCTTTGGATAATTCTGGTCAGTGGTTTATCTATCTTTTTAATTCTTTCAAAGAACCAGCTTCTAGTTTCATTGATCTTCTCTATTGTATTTCTGGTTTCTAATTAATTGATCTCTGCTGTAATCCTAATTGCTTCTTTTCTTGTGGGTGATTTAGGCTTAAAATCTTTCTCCAGTTCTTTAAGGTGTAAACTTAATTTGTGTATTCAGGATTTTCTATTTTTTTGAGTGAGATTGGATAGGTATGTATTTCCTCTTTAGGTCTGCCTTTGCCGTATTCCATAGGGTTTGGACTGATATGCTTTCATTCTCATTTGTTTCCCTGAATTGTTCAAGTTCTTCTTTGATTTCCTGGTTGACCCAAATATTTTTAAGCAGGATGGTCTTTAGCTTCCAAGTATTTGAATTCCTTCCAAACTTCCTCTTGTGATTGAGCTCCAGTTTCAATGCCTTGTCATCTGAGAATATGCAGGGAATATTTGTGTTGCCATTAATGGTTTTCTCCAACCCAGCTATTGTCTCCATAACTGTTATCCTGAATTCTATTTCTGACATCTTGCTTATATCCATATCCATTAGTTCTGTGGCAGAGGCCACAGTTTTTGAATTTTTCTTGTCTTGGTGGTTCCTTCTCCTAGTCATTCTGTTGCAGGGTGGTTGAGGGAATGTACAGAGTCTAAACTATTGACCACAACCCAAGCAAGATGCACTTGTTTTATAGGGACCTTAGAGTTGCCGGCCTCTAATTCTTTCAGTCTGTCTTCTGAGGGAGGGGCCTGCTGTGCTGTTGCTCAGGCAACCCTGTTTGAGCAGTTGCCTTGCCCCTTGTGGGAGGGGATGGGCTCAGTGAAAACTGATTTGGGGGCTTTTGTTCTCTGGGAGCTTTCCCTGGTGGCTTTCTGAGTCTCTTCCAAGGGTCAGAGCAGAAGTGACCATATCCAAACTTCTGTCTCAGAACAGAGAGATCACAATCTATTTCTCAGAAAGCCCTCCAGGCCACACTGACTCTGTTTTTGTCTGTGTTGCTAAAATCTGCAGCATCCTGTGTTGTGCACCCCACAGCCACACTCCCAGCCCTCATTTCCAGGTCCAGGCATGTCTCTGCCTTTTGTGCTTCTAAAACTGCCAGCTGCCCTCTTTTCACATGCACACCCCCACGGCTCCAGGTTTCAGTCTGGGGGGCTGCCCTAAAGTCCTTTTCTGGCCACTACTGGTCTGTGGGTCTGTGCCCAGTACCCAGTGCAGGAGACTTTTGAGCTCCAGTGGCATGCAGGATCCCAGAGGTTCCCTCTCCCTTCTGTTTATCTTCTGATATCTGCCCACAAAATCACGGTTCCCCTCTTCATACCTCAAAACCAAGCACTGGAGATATTCTGTTGGTATAGATCAAGATATATCTTCTTACATCTCAGGCTGATGCCGCTGGTGTTCAGAGTGATCTGGTAGATATCCAGCTCAATTCAGGGGACCTGTTGAAATAGGGTCTCCTACTCCTCTGCCATCTTGCCACAGCCCCCCAAGAAACAGACTCTTAACTATAGAGAGCAAACTGATAATTACCAGATGGGGAGTGGGTGAGAGGATGGGTTAAGTAAGTGATGGGGATGAAGGAGTGCACTTATGATGAACACAGAGTGATATATGGAACAGTTGAATTACTATAGTGTGCACTTGAAACTAATATAACAATGTAAGTTAGCTAACTGGAATTAAAATGACAACTTAAAAAATAATAATATAAAAAAGCTTTTCCTTATGCTCCACCCGTAAGTGATTGTGAGAGGGAGGGGAGGGAAGAATTTGGAGGAAATCGGAGGGGTGAAGAACCATGAGAGACTGTGAACTCAGAACAAGGGACTGAGGGTTTTGGAGGGGAGGGAGTGGGGGGATGGGCAAGCCTGGTGGTGGGTATTGAGGAGGGCACGTATTGCATGGAGCACTGGGTGTGGTACATAATGAATCTTGTAACACTGAAAAAATAAAATAAAAGTATTTGGGGGAAAAAAAAATTAAAAAAAAAAAGTTAACACTAGAACTACCCTATGATCCAATAATTGCACTACTGGGTATTTACCCAAAGACTATTAAAACACTAATTTGAAGGGACACATGCACCCCTATGTTTATAGCAGCATTATTTGCAATAGCCAAGATACAGAAGCAGCCTAAGTGTTCATTGAATGAGGAATGATTAAGAGGATTTTATATAAATATATAATATATAAATATTACATATTTAACCATATTCAGCCATAAAAGAGAATGAAATCTTGCCATTTTCAACAACATGGATGGAGCTAGAGAGTATAATGCTAAATGAAATAAGTCAGTCAGAGAAAGACAAATATAGTATTTCACTTGTATGTGGAATTTAAGAAAGAAAACAAATAAGCAAAGAGAAAGAGAGACAGTGAGGGAGAGAGAGAAGTCAAAAACAGACTCTTAATTATAGAGAACAAACTGTTGGTTACTAGAGGGGAGTTTGGTAGGGCAAGGTTAAATAGTGATGAAGATAAAGGAATGTACTCGCTGTGATGAGCACTGGATTTGTATGGAAGTGTTGAACGACCGTATTATATACCTGAAACTAATATAACATCATATGTTAACTAATTGGAATTAAAATAAAAACTGCAAGAAAGGAAAGAGTACAATACTCGCCATGAAAAATTGTAAGTACCAAATGAATTAATTCATGAAAACTGTTAGTACAGTGCATGGAAGAGTAAAAGATCAAGAGATAGTGACTATCATTTTTATAGTTGTTATTGTATGTATAGTGTAGCTTGATTTTTAAAAATCTGAAACGATGTAAACATCAAATCTAACAGTGCTCATGTTACAATTAAGGAAGCTGAAGTTCAGATTTAACTTGCTCAAATTCTCAGAACAAAATAGATGCAGAGCCAGGCCCTTCTCTATGTTTCCTGACTTCCTCTTCAATGTTCTTCTCAGGGTTACTGATCCCACTGTAGAATTGGAATTCTTCCCCAGAAAAATGCTGTGCATGTTTTCTGGGACATTTATCTTCACATTTAGAGGGTCTTAGCAAGAGGCCAGAAGCAATTCAAAAATACAGTCACCAGGCCAGACAGAAATTAACACTAGTCCAATGAGGCATGGGTTTTCAGCTCTTCATTAGGAAAGACTATAAAGGGGAGAGTTGTGTGTGTGTGTGTGTGTGTGTGTGTGTGTGTGTGTGTGTGTGTTAGGGTGTCAGTTGTAAAATATGAAAGAGGGGCTCTCCAAAGCTCAGGGTTCTCTGAGTAAGGAACCCAATGGAAAACAATGACTAGAATTTCAAATGAAGTAGACCGAATGAAATAACCAAAAATCAAGGGACAACCAGACAAGAGGGATTGAATCTGGGAAGCAGAGGTGTTTAACAGAATTCCATGTAACAATGTCAAGGCCTGAAATGCTGGAGTCTCATCTTAGCCTTTTTCCAGTCCCAAATCATCTGTATATAACTATCCCTTGGCAAGCACGTGGAGGAGATACTGTCTGTCCTTGGGGTCTCACTACCCCTTTCTGCAAAGCTCACCCCTCCTCTGGCCGAGGCCTCTCTTATCCCTCCAATTAAAAAAGAAGAAACCAAGCTTAGACTTTACTTTTAATTTGGTATGAATTTGTTGGATACATTTCTCCTTTTGGAGGTGTTTATATTTTTAATACTTAGTAGACTTTGAGCAGTGCCAAACCTTGGAGTAGACTATTGGTGAACTTACACTCTGGGGCCTGCGAAGATAAGTGATTAAACTTCTTAGTAAGTCTAATGCCTCTCTCTTGCTGATCACAGATATGTACCAATTAAAAGTCATTGAAAAGTTAATCTAATAGAGCATGCCACTACCAGGTCAATGGGTAAGTACATTGGATGTTAAACTTAATTTTCCCTTTAAGAAATAAATAATAGAACCCAAATTAGCACTAATGGGAACACTTACCACCAAAGAGGTGGAGCTATTGGAGAAAGTGATTCAAAGAGCTTCCTGAATATGAGCTATGGGAGTATATATCCCCATAACAATTTTATCCATGGGTTTGCAAATTATTTAAGCTTTGATTTGTAGAAAGTTCTTTCATACCTTTAATCTCTTATACTCTGAAGCCCACAGGCACCCACTCACAACACTCTGTTCATTTGTATAGGTGTATAAGGCAGGAGTTAACAGTATGATTGCTGAATATTTCACAGGTCAGAAATGTTGATCTCTCCTCCCCAGGCTCACCAGAAAGGAAAATACCCCCATACTGGAGGAAGAAAATTCATCCCAAAGCTCATCCCCGCAACCTCTGATTTTTGTGGAAGAAATTCAAAATAAACACAGCCTGGGAGATCAAAGACCAAAGAACACTATCGGCTCCGTGGAAAGTCAAGTCAATACCCTAGCAGGGAGAGGAATTTCTTCACTCACCCTAAACCTCCAATCTCAGACAGGGAAGGGAGGGTTACTCACATGACTTATGCTGAAATAGGGAAGGAATGAGAATGTGAGATGGGCCTGGAAGTCCAAGTGAGAGATATAGAGAAGGAAGGGAAGTGAGCAGGCACAGACGCTGGCAGCCATCAGAGGTTCAAGCCTTTTTGACAGCAGGAGGCTAGAAGAAAGGACAAGAGTGGTTCTGGCTGTGATGGGGCTCTTATTGGGCCCCCTGCTCCTGGGCCACCTAACAGTGGTCACCTATGGTAAGGCAGCAAATGGGGACCTGGTTACCACTGCTGGCACCAGCAAAAAGCTGGGGTTTGGGATTCATTCAATCCTACTGGGGAAAGCCTATTCCTGTTGAATAGGTGAATGTTCTCAGACAGTACTGCAGACTCTCCCAGCTTTGGGTAGTTGAAGCCCGCTGAAGAAGCCAGAAGGTAAGTTTGGATAGAAATTGAAAAAGATCCTCTCTTGAAAAACATCCACATGATTTTTCTAGTACTTGTCATATCTCAGGGACTTTAAGAAGGTGCCCAATGACAGCCAAATCCCTCCTCCAGCTTATTTCACCTGAACTTCTACTATTATACCTTAACCCCTCTGTCTCCAGGTCTTGATCCCTGTTAAGATATATAACCTTCAAAGAAAGAATTAAGAGCTAGATCGGATCTTAAAAGTAACCCAGACCCAACTCTTTGCTGTTACGAACTTTGCTCAAAATATCTGTTCACATACTTCCGGTGACTGAGAGCTGACGATTTTCCCAGACTATCTAGTCTATCCAGGGGCAGTTACAAGTGTTAAGATGTTCTTCCTTGAGCTGAACCTTACACTTTCTTGTGGCTTCCATCCTAAGGCCCCGGCTCTGTTTCTTAGAGACACATAGAACGTATCTACTCCCTCAATGCTGTGACAACCCTTTAGAGTTCTGATGGCAGACATCACGTCCTCTTGATCCATCCCTTCTCCAAGATAAACTAGCCCTAACTCCTTCAACTGGTCTTCACAGGTCTTGTTTCTAACCATCTCCTCAGGTCCTCAGGTAACTCATTTCCCTGTGAATATGGCCCAGTTTGTCCAGGCTACTTCTGGGAAAATAATGGGATATACATCTCAAAAAAAGACGTCTTACTATCCCATAGAAGCATTATTTCTTTGGGTATTTCTCCATCCTCTTTTATATCCCTGAGAATTGAGATAGACTTTTAGATAACTAAGCCTAAGTAATTGCTAAGTGAGACCCAAGATACATCAAAGGGGTTCTTGCTGCATATCTACTTATTTCATATCTTTAGAGGGAGAGGCCAGATATATGTTAGCTTGGTTCTCTTACGTGGTCAGAAAGAACATCTTTTCATAGCTGACTCAAATTATGCTAACTCTATCCTGGGGCTCTGTGACCAATCAAATTCTAGAGCCTCAAAGCTAAAAGAGATACTAAAGTAAGTCATCTGAGAGGGAAAAGAATGTTCTCCAGGCCACAGAGCATTAGTGGCAGAGTTAATACTATTAAATGATATAATTTTTTTTTTTTTTACAAATACAATATTTTCATTATCTAACATGTTTTAGAGTGTCCCTTTCTACCTTCTCCAAATCTATTGGTTTGAGCTGATACTTAACAGAGGCAGGACTAGGGCTCAGGGTAACATGTCGTACTTGTGAAAGTTAAATGGTGTGTGTGTGCATGTGAGTGCTTTCATGTATATCATTCCATCCTCAGCCTGTGAGAGCCTCTAGCCCTGGAAACAGGTCTTCCTTTTCTGTGGAGTGTTTAACACTATAGACCTGAAGCTCAGGACATACTGAATGGCCAATGACACATTCCCTCTCCCTAGATCTCCGTGTCTTCATTCTATTTGTACGGTGAGGAAATCAGTTTGGCTGGCTTCAAATGGCCCTGCCAGCTGAACATCTCTGTAGGACTGTAGCTTCACTTCTAAAAAGCTTCTAGGGGTCAAAAACAGCTGCTAGGTCAAAGCACATGTTAAAATAATTATAATAAAATAAATTCTAAACATTTTTACTTTATAAACATTACAAATATTTTATGAAGCTAATCTATCCAGCACCTACTGAATACCAGCCATTATTCTAGGTGCTTTCACAACTATAAACTCATTTGATCTTCAAAATAACCCTCCATGAAAGTTATATTATTACCTCTATTTTATCGATAATGACTTGAAGCTCAGACAGGTTTAGCAATTTACTCAGGGTCACATAGAGACATGGTGACATGGGTCACATGTTAAGACAGATCTTGGACTTAGATTGGTGTTATTTTTCTTACTACACCATGTGTTCCTTCACTATTCTCCTGATCTCACTAGGTGCTTCTATTCAGTGTTCTCTAGGCTCTCTGAGAACCACAAGGGTAGTTGGAAGGTATAAGTCAATTCTACTGAGGTTACCTTTACTTTGGAGATCAGAGTACATGATGTACATGTCTTTTTTATGTGTGTGATGCCCTGTGCCTACCATATACTGTCTCTTTGTGATACTAATGAAGCAGGAGGAGAAAGAGGAGACAAGAAAAGGAGGAAGAATAGAAGCCAGATGGAAGGACGTGTTGAAGGAAGGAAAGAAGAAGGAAGGGGGGGAGTAAACGGAGCAAAAACATATAATTCTTAGAAGTCTGATTACTAACTATGTTCCATGCCCCTATTCTGGAATGTAGGAGTCAAGCCTGGCCTACTTTTAGAAGCGACTTTCAAGATTGAGAAATTGAGACTGGCTATTCATATAATTGACAAACCAGATTGGGCTATGTGAGAATCCCCAGGAAGTTCCCAGAGAGCATAATGCAAACCAAGCCTTGCATTTCCCCCAAGGTCAGAGGGAAGACATACACACACATAGACAAAGGCATTTTCAGCTGTTCCAGATGTCCTCACAGCAGAATACTGCTTTGTTTTCAGGAAAAAAGTGAGAATGCTTTTCAGAGGAAGGGTGGGAGATTTGTGAGAGCTGGAAGAAGATTAATGGCAAAGATCACATTAAACTGAAAGACTCAGATGGTTTTTATGGGGTTTAAGGCTGATATGTGTGTGCTTGTAAGTGACACATGCATGTTCATGATGATGATAAGCTGCATCTGCATGCATATGGAGGCCTGAACTAGCAATAGCACAGTGAAACTCACCACCATCTGGTGAAAGTTCACCACCAACTAGAAAATGTAATTATTTAACTTTCATTTCCATTATAGTCTATTAGCATTGAACCATCTAGGATTGGAAGGGACCTTAAAGAGTAATGTTGTCCAAGACCTAAACAAAGATTGGAACTTCTCCCAGACTACTTAATTCATCAATAAAAAGTTCTGATTAATTACAAAGTTCATTGTTAGGGCAAACCAAAATCTGACCCTATTGCACTCCCATTCGTGGGTCTGAGTTCTGCTCCCTGCCCAATCTGAAACCCTCCAGAGACTATGTGGTGGATTTAGTAACATGGACTCATGTTTATTTATTCTTTTCTACTCAAGGCTTTTATCTTGGCCAAAATATGCTATTGCTGTTCTAAGAATCCCTGGTGAGCACAGGCTAGAGGCCTGGTACTTGGTACTTAGCAATAAATTCTGGGAGCTAGAAGGCATGCCCCCACCCTGCCATCTGTTTGAAGCCTGAGAATCCTGGGCTACATAATAGGCATTTATTCAGTAGTATTTTACATTTTGAACCTCCTTCTTCTAGGACAGACATAAAGAAATTATCTACATATAATCTCTCACTCCTGGATGGAGTTAAATAAAACACAAAATCCTCAAAATATGAGCTTATGAATGAAAATTTCTTTTTTTAAGATTTTTTATTTCAGAGAGAAAGAGAGAGCATGAGCAGGGAGAGGGGCAGAGAGAGAGGGAGAAGAACATTCCTCACTGAGTGGGAAGCCCGATGCAGCGCTCAATCCCAGGACCCCAGGATCATGACCTGAGACAAAGGCAGACACTTAATTGGCTGAGCCACTCAGGCACCCTGAATGAAAATTTCTTATAGGAAGTGATGCCTCTCTCAACACCTCCAACTCCTCTCCCCTGTTTCCCTCCACCACACACCAAGGAAGAATCTCCTTTTGGTCCAACTACCATTCCTACCACAGCCAGCTTTAGGATTTTATTCAGACCCTTTTCCTTTTCAGACATTTCCCTCTCCCTTCCTCCTTGAGATAGAATTTTCCAATGTGCCTTTGGTGAAATCTCAGAGAAACCAAAAGGGAAATAAAGAGAAATCAGAAAAAAGGTCAGGCTTATAAAGTGTGGATTTCAAACTTAACAATAACTAATGATTTTGTTAAACAGGAGTACATTTCACACAAGTTTCCACCCTCAGAATCGTCCTGTGTCCTGCCTCCCTTCCAGAGAAGAGCTTAGGGTCAGATACCCAAATACTGAGCCTTTCTGAGTAGCAATGGGGAAGAAGCAGGGAATATGGCCCTTTCTTTCTTAGCCCTATAGCATCCACATTTCTCCAGGTATATAATTATATAATAAAATAGGCCAGACACAACCGTTCAGCATTTGTTCCTATGCTTCTTTTGGAAAATACTGAAAGAAATTCTTTTTCATAAACTTACAGAACTTCAGAGCTTAAAGAATCCTTAGACATCATTACATTAAAACTCTCTACATTATAGATGAAGAACATGGGTCCTCGTGGTGGAAAGTTACTTATCCGGGGTCATCTCACAGCAAGGCAGTGACAGGAAAGGAACTTGAAACTGACAAGAGCCAAGCAGTGTTAAGAGTTTTCCTTCTGAGGACAGTTTCTGATTTATGGAAAGGCTGGCAGAGAACAAAAGAGCACATGGAATCCGAAAGTATGATGGAAGGAAATTTGAGAGGTGTTTCTCAGAAGTCTTTTGAGATCTGCCACTGCCATCCTAGCTCCCGGGTGGGTGTGCCAGCTATGTCTGCTTTCTTCCTCCTCTTCAGGCCATCCCATCCTGGAAGCACCTGAGAGTGTGACAGGGCCTTGGAAAGGGGATGTGAATATTCCCTGCACCTATAGTCCTCTGCAAGGCTACACTCAAGTCTTGGTAAAGTGGCTGGTACAACGTGGCTTGGACCCAGTCACCATCTTCCTACATGATTCCTCTGGAGACCATATCCAGCAAGCAAAGTACCGGGGCCGCCTGCAAGTGAACCACAAGGTTCCAGGAGATGTGTCCCTCCAGCTGAATACCCTGGAGATGGATGACCGGAGCCACTACACATGTGAAGTCACCTGGCAGACTCCTAATGGCAACCAAGTGGTGAGAGATAAGATCATTGAGCTCCGTGTCCAGAAATGTGAGTGACCGTGATGATAGGAAAGCACTGATAGACAAAGACCAAATAGAGGACTATAATACTAGAAAAGCTTTAGAAACCCAGAGAATTTCGTTTGCTTGTACACAGGCTTTCTTCAGTCATATGTGCTAATCAGGAAAAGTGGACAGGCAGAGGATCCTCTGGGTCATCACTCTCATAGTATAATTTAAGAAATGTTGGGAAAGGTTCCTGGCCTTCAAATCTCTACCCCTTCAAGCATCCCAGAAATTCTAGCATCCACACCCTAGTTGCCCTCCTTGGGCTCTGGGTTTTAAAACTCATAAAAATGAGTATATCTATCTAATCAGGATATTGGAGAGTAAATAGATGCTGACAGAGAAGCTCTGGGGAAAGGGATACTCGGGTTAGCCAAGATACATTTTGCTGACTTGACAATTTTATGACAGTCTAGCCCTGATAATCCAAAACTGCAGATAATAAAAAAACTCTATCTACTAAAGCCTAAAAAAAAAATCTATATATATATATATTTTTTTTTTAAAATCAGTTTATTTTTAACTCCAAATAATCCAAAACTGTATATAACACAAAACAGTACCTAATCTTCCAAAAGAAACTATTTTTAATTACATTATCCTATTTCTTACCCCCTTCCAAGTTAGGAGCTCCTTTTAGTTCCCTTTGCATATATATAATTATCCCTATACCCAGCAAGTATGACTCAGTCTTGTCTTCACATATCTTTGTAACTTCCCAGAGCCTCCTCTCTTGTTTTCCCTTTGCAGTCTCTGTTTCCAAGCCCACAGTGACGACTGGCAGTGGCTATGGCTTCACAGTGCCCCAGGGAATGAGGATTAGCCTTCAATGTGAGGCTTGGGGTTCTCCTCCCATCAGTTATGCTTGGTACAAGGAACAGACCAACAATCAAGAACCCATCAAAGTAGCAGTCTTGAGTACCTTACTCTTCAAGCCTGCCATGGTGGCCGACTCAGGCTCCTATTTCTGTACTGCCAAGGCCCGGGTAGGCTCTGAGCAGCGCAGCAACACTGTGAAGTTTGTGGTCAAAGGTAAGCAACCCTTTCTCTTGGTGATCCTAGCAATGGACCACCTTGCACTGGAGATACCTGTAAAGTAGTGCCTTTATTCCAGAAAAGAGAGTTTGTGTGTGGGGGGAGAGAGGGTGTCCTGGTTGTACAATTGCAAAGAAAGAAAAATTCTGGACTGATGATAATAAAGCTGGAGACAATGCCTGCCATGTTATAAGAAGATGAAGATGGTAAAGGGAAAAGTGACATTCACTAAGCAAATCACACTTTCCAGATACAATTCCCAAGAACTCAACACACATTCTATGTTGAATCCCATGTCTATCTCACGAGATAGCTATCATTATTCTCATTTTACAGAAGGAGAAACTGAAAATCAGAAAGGGATTTTTTTTTTTTTTTTTTTTGCCCAGGGGCTCACAGTTAGAAAGTTCAAGTTGGAACTTTCACACAGGTCACATACTCTTTCCATCATGTCTGATTGTCTCTTATGGTTGAATCTTAGCTCCTGGTCACCCTTTGGAATCTTTTTTATTTGTTCTTTTTTTTTTTTTCAATATAGTCGACACACAATGTTACATTAGTTTCAGGTACACCACATAGTGATTTGACAAGTTTATACATTATGCTATGTTCACCACAAGTGTAGCTACTTACATCACTATTATAATATTATTGACTATATTCTTTTTACTGTGTCTTTTATCCTCTTTTATTCTTAACTGGAAGCCTGTATCTTTCACATCTCCACGCATATTTTGCCCATCTCTCCACTCTCCTCCCCATCAGTTTGTTCTTTGCATTTATAGGTCTGATTCTACTTTTTATTTATTCATTTTTTAGGTCCCACATATGAGTGCAATCACATGGTGTTTGTCTTATTTATTTATTTATTTATTTATTTATTTATTTATTTATGAGAGAGAGAGAGAGAGACAGAGAAAGCACAAGCAGGGGAGGGGCAAGGACAGAGGCAGAGGCAGAGGGACAAGCAGACTCCCAGCAAAGCAAGGAGCCTGACCTGGAGCTTGATCCCAGGACCTTGAGACCATGATCTGAGCCAAAGATGGACACTCAATCAACTGAGCCACCGAGGTGCCCTAGTATTTGTCTTTCTTAGTCTGACATATTTCACTTAACATAATGCCCTCTAGGTCCATCCATGTTGTCTCAAATTACATGATTTTATCCTTTATTATGTCTGTGTAATATTCCGTTGTATATATACACTACACCTTCCTTATCTATTTGTCTATTGATGGACACTTGGGTTGCTTCCATATCTTGACTATTGTAAATAATGTAATAAACACAGAGGTGCATATATTTTTTCAAATTAGTGTTTTTATTTTCTGTGAGTAAATTCCAAATAGCAGAATTATTGGATCATATAGTATTTCTATTTTTAATGTTTTTTTGAAAAATCCTCCATACTGTTTTCCACAGTGGCTCTACCAGTTTACATTCTCACCAATAGTCTATGAGGGTACCTTTTTCTCCACATATTCACCAACACTTGTTATGTCTTGTCCTTTTGATTTTAGCCATTCTGACAGGTTTAAGGTGATATCTCATTGCTCTTTTTGTTTGTTTTGTTCAGTGAGGATTTTTTATTGTTATTTTATTGTTTGTGTTTGGATTTGTTTCATGAAATAAAGCCCATATATCCACATAGTTCCTTTAAAGATCACCTCCCTAATCTTCTTCCTAAAGTCAAATGCAAGTTCTGTGAGGTCTCAGTGAAGATTGACTCTGGTTAATCGAGGTCTGGCTATTTCTTACAGCATTATCCTGGGAGCATTACAAACTATGTACATAAATACTGCATGCTGGGGTTTAAATGAACAGCCCAGCAGTGGTACGTCTAAATGATTCTTGTTGCCTTCCAAGAGGTCTCCTTGGAAGGGAAGACACTTATTCCAACAAGGTTGCCATTGCCCAAGACATGTTGGGAGCTAACTGCTTTTGGGGACTTATCCTCAGAGCCACCTGAAAATTACTATCCTCAGAAACTAGCTCTGTATAAGTAAAATGAACAAACTGGCTCTCACTATTTGGATTAGGAGACTAATGTTGGTTTGAGACTCCTGTGTTTGCCTGGAAGCATTTGTTTCCCAAAGTTGAGTTGTAATGAGTATGTGTATGCTATAGATTCTGGTCTGCTAGTCATTGGGGGAACAAGGGCAATCTCACTCGTAGAGAATTTATGGCCCAGTTATCTGGGAGTTGACAATATGGTCAAGCAGAGAGGGCATAGCATGGCCAGAAAGTCTAAGAATGTATACTTCATAAAACCCTAAGTTGAACATTCTCATCTTTCTGAGTTAGTTCCTAGCCCATCTGGGAAGGACCTTGCTTGCGACCTATCAACCTCTCTATTCTTTATCAAAATTTAAGCTTACAGGCAATAAAGCTGTTAGGCAGTGCTTACCATTGCCCCCTACTGATGAAAAACGAAACAGGCTCAGAGAAGTTACTCTCAGCTTTGTACCCTTCCCTGCTCTCTGAGCCTTCTCCTTCCTTCTTTATCTCAACCTGGTTCCATGATTCTGGTTCCCTGTTTCATCTCTGACCTACATAGCTCTCAACTGTCATCCCATTGCCTTATCCTCTACGTTGTTCCTAAGTTCTGGAATGGCCCTGTATGCCTTGCCCTTTTTCACACTCTTGGACTGCTAAGCTCTCATAAAACAAACAAACAGCAGAGATGCATTGGTCTCAGTTTAGTTTCATGCTAAACTGATGTCAAATGTCTATCCTCATGATGTTTACCAGTTTGCTCATTTTTGTCCCATTCCTGATAGCAGTTGTTCAGAACAATTTCACTTTACTTTAGGCCTCCAGACCTGCTCTCAGAATATGAGGTTAAGCTTCTCTTTCTTTGAGAATATCCAGAGCCCCTTCAGTTGTGAATTCTATCAACTACCCTCTCTGCCTTGACATTTCCCTACCTATTCCTTCTTGGCCCAGAGTAAGATGAGCCTTTCTTCTCTCCACAGCAAACCCTCCACCTGTGCTTTTAACCTCAACTAATCTAATTCCCTGACCCACCTATTACTCTATGCCTAAGCCTAATATGTTTGTATGCATGCATGTATTATTATAATATATATGTATTTGAGTCTAATATGTGTATATATATATATATATATATATATATATATATATATATATCTGTAAATAACATCTGCCACTCCATCTCTCTCCTATGACCACTACCCACCTTCTGAAAAAGGTAGTTTCCACTGGATGTCCCTCTTGATTCACTACAATATAACTTCATAAACTGGAGTCATCACTGACCTCCAGTAACTGCCAAAATCTTCTCCAAAGTGGATGTATTATTTTACATTCTTATCAGCAATATATAAGGGTTGCAATTTCTCCACATTCTCATCAATTTCTTTTCTATTTTATTAAATTATAGCAAACTAAGTGGGTGTGAAGTAGTATCACACTGTGGTTGCAGTTTGCATGTTCCTAATGACCAATGATGTTGAGTATCTTAACAAGGGCTTATTAACCATTTGTATGACTTCTTTGGAGAAGAGCTTATTAATATTATTTGCACATTATTTTTATTGTAGTGTAGTTGGCATACAATATTATATTGGTTTTGGGTGTACAACATGGTGATTCAACATTTATAAACATAATGAAGTGATTGTCATGATAAATCTAGCTACCATCTGCTACCATACAAGGTTTTTTTAATTTTTCTTATTTATTTTTTTACAAGGTTTTTTTTTAATTTAATTTTATTTTTTCAGTGTTCCAATATTCATTGTTTATGCACCACGCCCAGAGTTCCATACAATAGGTGCCCTCCTTAATGCTCAACAATAGGCTGACCCAACTCCCCATGCCCCTCCCCTCCAAAACCCTCAGTTTGTTACTCAGAGTCCACATTCTCTCATGGTTCTCCTCCCCCTCCGATTTCCCCCAATTCACTTTTCCTTTCCTTCTCCTAATGTCCTCCATGTTTTTCCTAATACTCCACACGTAAGTGAAACCATATGATAATTGGCTTTCTCTGCTTGACTTATTTCATTCAGCATAATCTCTTCCATCCCTGTCCATGTGGACACAAAATTTGGGTATTCATCCTTTCTGATGGAGGCATAATATTCCATTGTATATATGGACCATATCTTCTTTATCCATTCGTCTGTTGAAGGACATCTTGGCTCTTTCCACAGTTTGGCGATTGTGGCCATTGCAGCTATGAACGTTGGGGTATATATGGTCCTTATTCTCACTACATCTGCATCTTTGGGGTAAATATGCAGTAGTGCAATTGCAGGGTCACAGGGTAGCTCTATTTTTGATTTCTTGAGGAATCTCCACACTGTTTTCCAAAGGGGCTGCACCAACATGCATTTCCACCAACAGTGTAAGAGGGTTCCCCTTTCTCCACATCCTCTCCAACATTTGTTGCTTACTCGTTTGTTGATTTTGGCCATTCTAACTGGTGTGAGGTGGTATCTCAGTGTGGTTTTGATTTGAATCTCCCTGATGGCTAATGATGATGAACATTTTCTCGTGTGTCTCTTAGCCATTTGTATGTCTTCTTTGTTTTTTTATTTACCCAAATAATTTTATTTTTTCAGTCTTACAAGATTCATTGTTCATTTTTCCCCCAAATACTTTTGTTATATTTTTTCACTGTTACAAGACTCATTGTTCATGTACCACACCCAGTGCTCCATGCAATATGTGCCCTCCTCAATACCCACCACCAGGCTCGCCCAACCCCACACCCCTTCCCCTCCAAAACCCTCAGTCTATTGCTCAGAGTTCACAGTCTGTCATGGTTCATCGCCCCTCTGATTTCCTTCAATTCACCCCTCCCTTCCCTCACACAATGTCCTCCATGTTTTTCCTTATGCTTCACACATAAGTATGTCTTCTTTGGAGAAGTTTCTGTTCATGTCTTCTGCCGGTTTTTGACGTGATTATCTGTTTTTTGAGAGTGGAGTTTGAGGATTTCTTTATAGATCTTAGATATCAGACCTTTGCCTGTAGTGACATTTCTGAATATCTTCTCCCATTCTGTGGGTTGCCGGTTTGTTTTGTTGACTGTTTACTTTGCTATACAGAAGCTTGTTATCTTGATGAAGTCCCAAAAGTTCATTTTCATTTTTGTTTCCTTTGCATTTGGAGACATGTCTTGAAAAAAGCTGCTGTGGCCGATGTCAAAGAGGCTACTGCCTATGTTCTCCTCTAGGATTTTGATATTTTCTTGCCTCATGTTGAGGTCTTTTATCCATTTTGAGTTTATCTTTGTGTATGGTGTAAGTGAATGGTCAAGTTTCATTCTTCTATATGTAGCCGTCCAATTTTCCCAGCACCATTTATTGAAAATACTGTCTATTTTCCACTGGATATTTTTTCCTGCTTTGTCAAAGATTATTTGACCATAGAGTTGCGGGTCCATATCTGGGCTCTCTGTTCTGTTCCACTGGTCTATGTGTCTCTTTTTGTGCCAGTGCCATGCTGTCTTGGTGATCACCACTTTGTAGTAAAGCTTGAAATCAGGCAACGTGATGTCCCAGCTTTGTTTTTCTTTTTCAACATTTCCTTAGCAATTCAGGGTCTTTTCTGGTTCCATAGACATTTTAGGATTGTTTGTTACAGCCCTTTGAAAAATGCCGGTGGAATTTTGATCGGGATGGCATTGAAAGTATAGATTGCTCTGGGCAGTACAGATATTTTAACAATGTTTGTTCTTCCAATCCATGAGCATGGATTGCTTTTCCACCTTTTTGTGTCTTCTATTTTTCATGAGTGTTCTGTAGTTCCTTGAGTACAGATCCTTTACCTCTTTGGTTAGGTTTATTCCCAGCTATCATATGGTTCTTGGTGCTATAGTAAATGGAATTGATTCTCTATTTTCCATTTCCATATTTTCATTGTTAGTGTATAAGAAAGCAACTGATTTCTGTGCATTGATTTTGTATTCTGCCACATTACTGAATTTCTGTATGAATTCTAGTAGTTTGGGGGTGGAGTCTTTTGGGTTTTCCATATAAAGTATCATGTCATCTGCGAAGAGAGAGTTTGATTTCTACTTTGCCAAATTGAATACTTTTATTTCTTTTTGTTGTCTGATTGCTGTCGCTAGGACTTCTAGTACTATGTTGAACAAGAGTGGCGAGAGTAGGCATCCTTGTCGTGTTCCTGATCTCAAAGGGAAGGCTGTCAGCTTTTCCCCATTGAGAATGATATTCGCGGTGGGTTTTTCATAGATAGATCTTATGAAGTTGAGGAATGTTCCCTCTATCCCTATACTTGGAAGAGTTTTAATCAGGAATGGATGCTGTATTTTGTCAAATGCTTTCTCTGCATCAATTGGGAGGACCATGTCATTCTTCTCTCTTCTCTTATTGATTTGTTCTATCACATTGATTAATTTGCGAATGTTGAACCACCCTTGCATCCTAGAGATAAATCCTACCTGGTCATGGTGGATAATCTTTTTAATGTATTGTTGAATCTTATTAGCTAGGATCTTGTGAGAGCATCTTGTCATCCATATTCATGAGGGATATTGGTCTGAAATTCTCATTTTGATGGGATCTTTGCCTGGGTTGGGGATCAGGATAATGCTGGCTTCATAAAAAGAGTCTGGAAGTTTTCCTTCTGTTTCTATTTTTTGAAACAGCTTCAGGAGATTCTCCTGAAGGTATTATTTCTTCTTTGAATGTTTGGTAGAATTCCCCCAGGGAATCTCTCAGGTTCTGGGCTCTTGTTTTTTGGGAGGTTTTTATCACTGCTTCAATCTGGTTACTAGATATTGGTCTATTCAGGTTGTCAATTTCTTCCTATTTCAGTCTTCAAAGTTTATAGGTTTCCAGGAATACATCCATTTCTTCTAGGTTGCTTAAATTATTGGCATATAACTGTTGATAATAATCTGTGATGATTGTTTCTATTTCCTTGGTGTTAGTTGTGATCTCTCCCCTTTCATTCAAAATGTTATTAATTTGGGTCCTCTCTTTTCTCTTGGATTAGTTTAGCCAGTGGTTTATCGATCTTATTGTTTCAAAAAAGCAACTTCTAGTTTCATTGATGTGTTCTACTGTATCTCTGGTTTCTAACTCATTGATCTCTGCTCTAATCTTGATTATTTCCCTTCTTGTGTGTGGGGTTGGCTTAATTTGTTGTTGATTTTCCAGTTCTTTAAGGTGTAAAGAGAGATAGTGTATTCGGGATTTTTCCGTTTTTTTGAGCGAGGCTTGGATGGCTATGTATTTCTCCCTTCGGAACCGCCTTTGCCATATCCCATAGATTTTGGACCAATATGTCTTCATTCTCATTGGTTTTCATGATTTGTTTAAAGTCTTCTTTGATTTCCTGGTTGAGCCAAACATTCTTGAGCAGATTGGTCTTTAGCCTCCCAGTGTTTGAATTCCTTCCAAACTTTTTCTTGTGGTTGAGTTCCGGTTTCAAAGCATTGTGGTCTCAGAATATGTGGGGAATAATCTCAATCTTTTGGTATCAGCTGAGTCTTGGTTTGTGACCCAGTATGTGGTCTATTCTGGAGAAAGTTCCATGTGTGCTCGAGAAGAGTGAGTGTTCTGTTGATTTATGGTGGAATGTTCTGTATATATCTGTGAGGTCCATCTGGTTCAATGTATCATTCAAAGCTCTTGTTTCTTTATTGATATTCTGCTTGGGTGATGTGTCTATTACTGAGAGTGGCGTGTTAAGATCCCCTACAATTAATGTATTCATATCAATATGACTATTTTGATTAACATTTGGCTTATGTAGTTGGCTGTTCCCATATTGGGGGCATAAGTATTTACAATTGTTCAATCTTCTTGGTGGATAGAGCTTTTAAGAATGACGTAGTGTTCTTCTGTACCTTCAATTACAGTCTTTAGCTTAAAATCTAATTTATCTGATATGAGAATCGTTACACCAGTTTTCTTTAGAGGCCTGTTGGCATGAAAGATGGTTCTCCATCCCTTCACTTTCATTCTGGATGTATCTTTCGGTTGCAAATGTGTCTCTTGTAGACTGCATATGGACAGGCCCTGTCTTTTTATCTAGTCTGCGACCCTGTGCCGTTTTATGGGAGCATTTAGGCCATTCACATTGAGAGTGATTATGAAAGATAAGTTTTTGTTGACATCATGTTGCCTGTGAAGTCCTTGTTTCTATAGATTGTTTCTGTAAATTTCTATTCTATGTCATTCTTGGAATCTTTCATCTTTTATAAACCCCCCCTTAATATTTCTTGTAGTGCTGGCTTGGTGGTCACATACCCTTTTAAACCTTGCCTGTCTTGGAAGCTCTTTATCTCTCCATCCAGTTTGAATGTCAGCCTTGCTGCATAAAGTATTCTTGGCTGCATGTTGTTCTTATTTAGTGCCCTGAATATGTCTTGCCAGCCATTTCTGGCTTGCCAGGTTTTTGTGGACAAGTCTGACATTATTCTTATGGACCTTCCTCTGTATGTAAGAAATCTCTTCCCCCTAACTTCCCTCAGGACCTCTTGTCTAAAATTATGAGTCATGAATTTCACAATCAAGTTTCTGGATGTTTTTCTAGACTCATTGATCTTGGGGGGTGTCCTTTCTGCCTCTAGCACACGAACACTTGTTCCATACCCTAGATGGGGGAAATTTGCATCCAGAATTTGTTCAGCTATATCTTCTAGTCTTCTCTCTTTCTCCATCTCCTTAGGGATCCCAATAATTCTGACATTCGAACATCTCATGGCGTCATTTATTTCCCTGATTTTGTTTTCATGGCTTCTAAGCTGTTTGTTCCAGGCCTCCTCATGATCCTTTTTCTCTATCAGCTTGTCCTCTAGATCACTAATTTTATCTTCTTCCTCAGTTACCCTAGCTGTTACAGTATTTAAATTAGATTGGGTCTCATCGATAGCATTTTTAACTTGTGCCAGATTGGCTCTCACTTCTGTCCTTAGAGATTCTATGTCGTCATTAATGTTTTTCTCCAACCTAGCCATTGCCTGGATAATTGTTACCCTGAATTACCTTTCCGACATGCTATTTATGTCCATATCCAATAGTTCTGAGGGAGAAGGCGCAGTCTCTGAATTTTTCCTCTGTTGGGTGTTCCTCCTCCTAATCATTTTGGTGAGAGGTGGTTGAGGGGATGTATACTTGAATATATCGACCACAATCCAGGCAAGCTGCATCCTGGAAAGTTTCAGAGCAATCCAAAGTCCCCACCAAAAAGAAATAAATAAAAAAAAAAAAAAAAGAAAGAGAGAGAGAGAGAAAGAGGAAATAAAAAAGAGAGAAAACCCAGCCAAAATGAGCTCCCAAAGTAAGATTTATAGGGTATATAAACAAACATGAACAAACAAACAGACCAACAAAAGTAAATGATAAGAAAAAAAAAAAAAAAGAACCCAGCCAAAATGAATCCCAAGAATAAGGTTTATATAATACCAGAACAAAAACATACAGAGAAATACTGATAGAAGAATAAGATGGGAGGGTGGTTATAAATCCTCTATGTGGGTGAGGAAGGTTATTTCAGTTCTTCCTGGGTGTACCTTGTTATCTTTGTTAAAGGAGTCAACCTTCCAGAGATACAAGGAAATTAAAACTGGTTTATATATAGGGGTAGTATTGAATAGGGAAAAAGGATTACCTTGAAGCTTATATCTATATGTATATTAAAAAAACAAAAAGGGTGCCCGGGTGGCTCAGAGGGTTAAGCCTCTGCCTTCGGCTCGGGTCATGATCCCAGAGTCCTGGGATCGAGCCCCACTTTGGGCTTGCTGCTCAGCGGGGAACCTGCTTCCCCCCTCTCTCTGCCTGCCTCTCTGCCTACTTGTGATCTCTCTCTCTGTGTCAAATAAATAAATAAAATCTTAAAAAAAATAAAAGAAAAGAAAAAGAAAAAGAGGTACAAGTATATGTATGAAAAAGTTCAGGTTAAAAATTTATTATGGAAATAGTTTTATTAAACCTCTAGTTGTAATGGTAAGTAGGTTAAAAAAATTAAAAGAACAAGAATCGTGAGAACTAATTAAGAAAAATAGTTGTTTCTATGAAATATACAGGTTTTAGGGCAATTCTGGGAGTTTAATATATTGTTTTCCCCTGTTGTTGGGGTTTTACACTTTTATGGGGACGCTGTAGTTATTGTTCTCTTGTTTTTGGCTTGTCTTCTAGGGGAGAGGCCTGTCACATTGTTTTCCAGTCAGTCTTGCTTGGTTTGAGTTGCCCAGCCACCTATCAAGGGGCAGGGCTCTGTGGAAACTGATTTTTCAGGCTTTTGCTCTCTGGAGGTTTTTGATCTTTGATGGCTTTCTGCGGATTTTTAGAGGGTCAGAGTAAAGAATCTGCACCCAGACCTCTGCCTCAGAGAGAAGCCTCAGACTGTTCGCCTCTGGATGCTCCAGAACACACAGACTCCTCCTCTGTACAGCACATAGCGCAACCTCCTCTGCACTCTGCTGCACAGTGCAACCTCCCACAGGTGGAGTGCACTTCCAGCCACTGTTCTAGTGGTCACCCGAGGCCCCCAATTGTCTCTGCACCCTGTGCAACTAAAATCATGAGCAATATTGGTCCGGGGAACCCCCTTCCTGTGGCTGCCTTTGCTGGGACTGCTTTCTGGGGTCCAGACCCACACGGGGAGTGCGCAGACCCCATGGCTGCAAAGGTTGCAGAAGGCTGCTAGCAGAGGGATTCCGATCTGAGATCGAGCCGGGTTCTTTCAGGTGTGGGCTGGGAGCACTGCGGCAGATCTTTTACCTTTTTGGTTAGGTTTATTCCTAAGTATCTTATGGGTTTTGGCGCAGTGATAAATGGGATCAATTATTTTTTTAATTTAATTTTATTTTTTCAATTTAATTTTATTTTTTCAGTGTTCCAAGATTCATTGTTCATGCACCACACCCAGTGCTCCATGCAATACGTGCCCTCCTCAATACCCACCACCAGGCTCAACCAACCCCCACCTCCCTCCCCTCCAAAACCCTCGGTTTGTTTCTCAGAGTCCACAGTCTCTCATGGTTTGTCTCCCACTCCAATTTCCCTAATTAACCCTTTCCTTCTCCCAATGTCCTCCATGTTTTTCCTTATGCTCCACATGTAAGTGAAACCATATGATAATTGACTGTCTCTGCTTCAAAATGGGATCGATTCTTTGACTTTTCTTTCTGCTGTTTCATTATTGGTGTATAGAAATGCAACAGTTTACTGTATGTTGATTTTATATCCTGTGACTTTGTTGAATTCATGTATTAGTCCTAGCATTTTATTGTTTTTTTTTTTTTCAGGTTTTCTACATAGAGTATCATGCCATCTACAGTGAAAGTTTTACTTCTTCCTTGCCATTTTGGATGCCACTTTTTTTCTTTTTGTTGTCTGTTTGGTGAGGCTAGGTCTTCCAGTACTGTGTTAAATAGTAATGGTGAGAGTGGACATACCTCTCTTGTTCCTGATCATAGAGGAAAAGCTTTCAGTTTTTCCCCATTGAGGGTGATATTAGTTCTGGGTCTTTTGTGTATAGCATTTATGATGTTGCAGTATATTCCTTCTATCCTTACTTTCTTGAGGGCTTTTATAAAAAAATGGGTGGCATGTTTTATGAAATGCTTTTTATGCATCTATTGAGAGGATACTATAATTTGTACCCTTTCTTTTATTAATGTGGTTTGTCACTTTAATTAACTTACAGCCCAAGGAGTAAATCTCACTTGATTGTGGTGAATAATTCTTTTTTTCCCAAATAATTTTATTTTATTTTTTCAGTGTTACAAGATTCATTGTTCATGTAACACACCCAGTGCTCTATGCAATACCTGCCCTCCTCAATACCCACCACCAGCTCGCCCAATCCCTCACCTCTTCCCCTCCAAAACCTTCAGTTTGTTGCTCAGAGTCCTCAGTCTCTCATGGTTCCTCTCCCCCTCCGATTTACCCCCATTCACCCTTCCTTTCCCTCTCACAATGTCCTCCATGTTTTTCCTTATGCTCTACACGTAACGGAGACCATATGATAATTGACTCTCTCTGCTTGACTTATTTCACTCAACATAATCTCTTCCAGTCCAGTCCATGTTGAAACAAAAGTTGAGTATTCATCCTTTCTGATGGAGGCATAATATTCCATTGTATATATGGACCATATCTTCTTCATCCATTCATCTGTTGAAGGGCATCTTGGCTCTTTCCACAGTTTGGCGATTGTGGCCATTGCTGCTATGAACATGGGGGTACATGTGGCCCTTCTTTGTATTGCATCTGCATCTTTGGGGTAAATACCCAGTAGTGCAATTGCAGGGTCATAGGGTAGCCCTATTTTTAAT
>CM052901.1:59803704-59824077 GCA_028534135.1 Potos flavus
AGAGAGCCTGATGTGGGGCTCGATCCCAGGACCCCGAGATCATGACCTGAGCCGAAGGCAGAGGCTTTAACCCACTGAGCCACCCAGGCGCCCCTAATTGTTTGTATTTCTTCAGTGTTGATTGTGATCTCTCTTCTTTCATTCATGATTTTATTTATTTGATCTTACTATTTATTTTATTTATTCCTTTCTCTTTCCTTATTGATAAGTCTGGCTAGGGGTTTATTGATCTAAATAAGTCTTTCAAGGCCCAGCTCCTAGTTTTGTTGAACTAGTCTACTTTTTTTTTTTATTTCTATATCATTGAGCTCTGATATAGTCTTTATTACTTCTCTTCTCCTGCAGGATTTAGGCTTTATTTACTTTTCTTTTACCAGTTCCTTTGAGTGTAAGGTTTATTGTGTATTTGAGGCTTTTCTTGTTTCTTGAGAAAGACCTGTATTGCTAAATACTTCCTTCATAAGACCACCTTTGCTTCATCCCAAAGGTTTGAAATGTCATGTTTTCATTTTCATTTGCTTCCACGCATTTTTTATTCTTCTTTATTTTTTTAATTTAATTTAATTTTTTTCAGTGTTCCAAGATTCATCATTCATGCACCACACCCAGTGCTCCATGCAATATGTGCCCTCCTCAATACCCTCCACCAGGCTCACTCAACCCCCCACCCCTCTCCCCTCCAAAACCCTCAGTTTGTTTTTCAGAGTCCACAGTCTCTCATGTTTCATCTCCCCCTCTAATTTCTCCCAAGTTTTTTCTTCTTTAATTTCTTGGTTGACCCATTCATTCATTCTTTATTAGAATGCTCTTTAACCTCCTTGTATTTGTGTTTCTTTCAAATTTGTCTTGTGATTGACTTCAAGTTTCAAAGCATTGTGGTCTGAATATATACATGGTATAATCTCAGTCTTTTGCTACCAGTTGGGACCTGATTTGTAACCCAGTATGTGATTATTTTTTGGAGAATGTTCCATGTGCACTTGAAAAGAATGTATATTCTGCTGCTTTAGGATGAAATGCTCTGAAAATATATGTTAAATCCATCTTGTCTGTATGTTATTGAAAGCCTTAAAAAAAAAAAAAGCCCTTGTTTCCTTGATGATCTGCTTAGGTGATCTGTCTTTTGCTGTAAGTAAGGTATTAGTGTCCCCTACTCTTATTGTATTATTATCAATGAGTTTCTTTAATTTTGTTATTAATTTATTTATATATTAATTTGGCTGCTTCCAATTTAAGGCAAAAATATTTACAATTGTTAGATCTTCTTGTTGGATAGGCCCTTTCCTTATGATACAGTGTCCTTCTTCATGTCTTATTACTGCCTTTGGTTTAAAGTCTAGCTCTTTTGATATGTGGATTGCTACTGCAGCTTTTTTTTTTTAATGCCCATTAGCATGGTAAATGGTTCTTCACCCCCTCACTTTCAATCTTGAGATTTCTCTGTGTCTAAAATGAGTCTCTTGTAGCCAGTATATTGGTGGGCCTTCTTTTTTTTAATCCAATCTGGTACCATATGTCTTTCGATTAAAGTATTGAGTCAACTTACATTGAGTAATTATTGAAAAATATGAATTTAGTGTCATTGTATTGCCTATGAAATCACTGTTTCTGTAGATTCTTTCTGTTCCTTTCTGATCTTTGTTACTTTTTGGCTCTCTCTTCACTCAAAGGATCCCCTTTAATATTTCTTGCAATGATACTTAAGTGTTAAGAAATTCCTTTAGTGTCTGCTTGTTCTGGAAACTATCTCTCCTTCTCTTCTGAATGACAGCCTTGATGGATAAAGTATTTTTGGCTGCATATTTTTCCCATTTAGCACCTTGAGTATATCATGCCAGTCCTTTCTGGTCTGCCAGGTCTCTGTGGATAGGTCTGCTGCCAGCCTTATGTTTCTACCCTTGTAGGTTAAGGACCTCTTGTCCCAAGCTGTTTTCAGGATTTTCTCTTTGAAATTTGCAAGTGTTTTTATCTTATGTCAAGGTTGACCTATTTTTATTAACTTTGAGGGGATTACCATATACCTCCTGGACTTGAATGCCTGTTTCCTTTCCCAAATTAGGGAAGTTCACAGCTACAATTTGTCCAAATGAACCTTCTGCCCCTCTCTCCCTCTCTTCATCTTCTGGCACCCCTATTATCTGGATAGTAGTTTGCTTTATGGAATCACTGAGTTCTCTAAGTCTCCCTTTGTGATCCAATATTTGTCTTTCTCCCTTCTTTTCAGCTTCCTTATTTCCCATCATTTTATCTTCTATATCACTGACTCTCTCTTCTGCCTCATTTATCCTCACTGTTAAAACCTTCATTTGTGACTGCATCTCGGTAATGACATTTTTAATTTTGGCCTGAATAGATTTTAGTTCTTTTATTTCTACTGTAAGGGATTCTCTAGTGTCCTCTATGCTTTTTTCAAACCTAGCTAGTATCCTTATAATCATTGTTTTAAATTCTGGTTCAGATATCTTTCTTGTATATGTACTGATTAAATCTCTGGCAGTCAGTACTACCTCCTGTTCTTTCTTTTGGGTTGAATTTCTTCATCTTGTCATTTTATCGAGAAAACAAATAAGAAAAAGAAAAGACAGTAATAACAAGAACAACAGAGGAGGGAAAACAGGAACAAAAACAACAAAACAAAATAAGAATCAAACAAGAAACAAAACAGATGTATACAAAAAAAAAAAAAAAACTAGATCCTCAGTGTGTTTTGGTCTGCTTGTTAAAAGAAACTAGATCCCAACTACTTAAAAGAAACATATCCCCAAATAGGATACAGGATCTTGTGTGTGTGTGTGTGTGCAAAAATATATATACACAATGAAACTAAACAAAAATAATATATATGTATATATATATGTGACATATGTATAAAATAAAAATTGAAAAAGAGTAAAAAAGAATTGAAAGAATAAAAAAAATCACTGAAAATAATACTGAAAGGCTAAAGAATTTATTTTATTTGTTTTTTAAAGGATTTTATCCATTTATTTGACAGAGAGAGAGAGAGAGAGAGAGAGAGAGATCACAAGTAGGCAGAGAGGCAGGCAGAGAGAGAGGGGGAAGCAGGCTCCCCGCTGAGCAGAGAGCCTGATGTGGGGCTCGATCCCAGGACCCTGAGATCATGACCCGAGCCAAAGGCAGAGGCTTTAACCCACTGAGCCACCCAGGCGCCCCAAGACTAAAGAATTTAAAGACACCCATAAATGCTGCATTTTGTTTTCCCCAAGAGCTGAAGATTTTCAGTTCTCTATTACCTGTAAACTTTGTGATAGACAGTTTTCCTGGTGGTCTTCTGCAGGAGATGCCTGTTGAGATGATTCTCAGGTGCCTTTGAAGTTGTGGAAATGTGCCTTCCTTGCCAGGGGGCCAGGCTCAGTGTAAGTGGCTTCAGAATCCACTATATGATGCTGTTTTGCTCTCTGAAGGATTTCAGGACTGATGGGAGGAAAGAAAATGGCAGCACTCCACTCTCTAACCCTGGAGCTGAAGTTTTGTGCCCCCCACTCTTCAGTGAGCTGTCACGGAGAAGCAATCACTTTTATCTCCCCGGTTTCTGTCTGAACTCTGTGTTCACCCAGCCTGTGATCTGTGATTGAGCATTTTCATCTGAGGCATGCAACTGAGTTTCAAGACTACAATTTTTTTTTAGGATTTTATTTATTTATTTGAGAGAGAAAGTGAGAGAGAGCATGAGAGGGGAGAAGATCAGGGGGAGAAGCCAACTCCCCACAGAGCTGGGAGCTGGATGCGGGACTCAATCCCGGGTCTCCAGGATCATGACCTGAGCCGAAGGCAGTTGCTTAACCAACTGAGCCACCCAGGCACCCTCAAGACTACAATTTTTAAAGACTTCTGCAGCACAGACCATGCTGTTCCTCCCAGTGCAAGGGGTGGATCTTGCCACAACTCTGCCTTTTGCTGGGTCCCTCCCAGGAGAATGATGGCATGACCATGCAGCAGTTTGCAGTTTATGGCAACACAGCACAGAAAGATGGCACCTAAACTCACTTTTTTCAGTTGGCTTCTCCATTCTTATGACTGGGAACTCTGCCAAACTCAGACACCCTTGTTCTTCTTGTGACCCTGAGAGTCCTGAGACCATTCTGTGCCACCTGGGATTCTTCTCTGCTTTGCCACTTGAGCACCTGTAAGCCAGGAATGTTCCTTACTGCAGCAGACTTCTGAAAGTTCTGATTTTGTGCTCTGCTGCTTATCATCTTTTGTGATAGCCTCCTTAAGTAGGCTCCCTCCCCTCCGCCGTATCCTCAGATATATCAGCCTGGATTCGAGTTTCTGCACCTCCTACCTTCCAAAAAGTGGTCACTCTTCCATTAGTAGAATTGCAACATTTCTTTTCTCAGATCTCTGATTGATTTTTTAGGTGTTCAGAATGATTTGATAACTATCTAGCTAAATTCCAGGGTCCAGATGAATTTAGGGTCCCCTACTCCTCCACCATCTTAATGTCTCTTCCCACACACTTAGGTTTGTCTTGATTAGATCCCTAGCCATGATCTCTTGCAGTTCTTTCTTTTGGAATGAATTCCTCCATCCTGGCATTTTTCTTAGACCTCTGTTTACTGTGTGTTAGGAAAAGCTATTATGTTTCCTGCTCTTGAGAGTAATAGTTATATTAAGAAGAGGTCATATACTGTCCAGAGCATGGTGCTTTAGGAAGGTTTTTTGGTGTATGCTGTGTGCACTCCACTCTTGTGTTTTGGCTGCTCTTTCCTTCTGATCAGTCCTCTGCAGAGTTTCTTCTTGCTTATAGTATAGAGTGTTTGGACCTGGTCCAGTGTGTGCCGACTTTTAACTAGGTGTGTTTTGGGGTGCTTGTTAGAAAAGGCTAGGTCCTATTTCCCTGAGAACTGAAGCTTTGCAGTACTCTATGATCAGTATACTTGATGCATGCAGGGGTGTTGTGCTGGTCTTCTGGGGCAGGGTCCTGCTGCGCTGGTTCTCAGGCTACTCATCCTTGTATAGATGTACCTGCAGGGTGCAGTAGTGTGGGTTTTGGGGTAAGCTGCTCCAGCCTCCACTGAGAGCACTGTGTTGCTCACTGAAGTCTGTCCTTTCTGATGGGCAGGGGTAAAATGGTGCCACCCCATTCTCTTATCCCCAGAAAGGGAAGTTTTCACCTGTTGCTGTTTGGGAAGTCCTCACAAAGAGTGAACAATCTCCCCTCTTGTGTCCCCTCTTGTGCCTTCATTCTGTCTGTGTCTGAGTCTTCTGTCTACCTGGTGGCACTTTACTCCTGTGTCTATCTCAGGCATGTGGCTGGGTTTCAAAGCTCCAAATTTCAGGGATCTGGCACAGGCCATACCTGCACTGGTCCTCTGGGGGAGCGTTTCATCATGCTGTGGTTGCTGCATTTTTTCCCAGAAATGCAGTCACATAATCATGTGGGGCGAGGAGTTTACAGTAAAGCACAGCCAAAAGCTGGCTTCCAGGTTAGCTGCCCTCAGTAGTTGCCTCGCCTGCTATGCTAATTAATGGGGCCACACAATAGCACCCACATTCTCTTTTGTCCCCTGAAAGGCAGTGCCACTTCTCCCAAATGCACTCCAAGAAAGGGAACTGTTTCTCCCCATGCAACCTAGGGAATCCTCAGACCACACTATCTGTTCTTAGGCCTCTGCCTTCCTTCTCCACAGGAGCAATACTAAGCCCACCAGGCACAACCATGTTAATGCTGCAGACTTCTAAAACTTCAGACTTTGAGCTCCCCTGCCTATAAAAACTAGTGCCTCCGTGCATTATTAATATTTGGATGCATGCGATGCCAGCACGGAAATCGGTCTTCACAGATATTGCAGTTTTCCAGAAAACACTCACAAACCAATAAATGTAACAGACAACATTCCATTTGTTAATGGACATATGTGAATAAGCAGCGTAGAAAATAGGCTAATATTAGAAAATGGTTAAGTCTTTAACAACTTCGAATGTGGTTATATAAATGGACACTGTCAATGTTCATAACTTAAACCTGGGTACCTGGTCAAAGTACTGTTTGGGAAACATTTTATTAAAATTGAGCTAAATTGTCTCAAGTTCTTTTATTCATATAATAGAGGTTGAAGGAATGGGGGAGATTAACAAAACAAACAAAAAAATACAAAAAACAAAGAACAACAAAAAAAAAAAACTAGTGATAGTCAGCCCCTCTTTTTCTCAGCCAATGGTTTTGGGGAAGAGTTTCTTTCTTTCTTTCTTTCTTTCTTTCTTTCTTTCTTTCTTTCTTTCTTTCTTTCTTTCTTTCTTTCTTTCTTTCTTTCTTTCTTCTTTCTTTCTTTCTTTCTTTTGTCCCTTGCACCCTGCTTTCACTTTTTCTCTTTCTCTTTCTCTCTCACTTCTCTCTCTGTGATAAGGGGTCTCTTGCTTCTGCAGCACCTGCAATTCTTTCCTCCCCCAAATCAACTCTCCACATCTCCTACCTTCCACAGTGTGGCCATTTTTCTGCCTCTAGATGTGCAGTTTGTTCTCTCAGTCCTCAGATTAACTTCTTGGGTGTTCGGAATGATTTGCCATTTATCTGGGTGTGTTTGAGGGACAAGGCAAGCGTAGGGTCCCCCTACTACTCAGCCATCTGGAGACTATGTAGTTGTCTTTTAAAATCAGATAGAAGAAAAGTAGTTACAAACAAAAACCATTTATAGTCTTTATATTTACTTATGTAGTTATCTTCACTGATACTTTATTTCTTCATTTCGATTCAAGTTACTACCTAGTATCCTTTTGTTTGAGTTTGAGGAATTCTTTTTAGGATTCCTCATAGGACAAATCTGCTGGTGACAAAATCTCCCAGTTATTGTTTATCTCAGAATGCTTTAATTTCTCCTTTGTTTTTGCTAAATATAGACAGTTTTGCTAAATATAGAATTCTTGATTGATGGGATATTTGTTTTAGAACTTTGAATGTCATCTCAGTGTGTCATGGCTTACCTTGTTTCCAATAAGGAATCAGCCATAATTTTTTTTTCTTTAAAGATTTTATTTAAATTCAAGTTAGTTCACATATAGTGTAATATTGGTTTCAGAAGTAGAGTTTAGTGACTCATCAGTTGCATGTAACACCCAGTGTTCATTACATCAACTACCCTCCCCAATGCCAATTACCCCATCTCCTCCAGCAACCCTCAGTTTTTTTCCCTATAGTTAAGAGTCTCTTATGATTTGACTCACTCACTATCTTTATCTTGTTTGTCTTCCCCTATGTTCATCTGTTTTGTTTCTTAAATTCTGCATATGAGTGAAATCATATGATATTTTCCTTTCTCTGACTGACTTCTTTCCCTTAGCATAATACCCTCTAGTTCCATCCACATCATCACAAATGACAAAATTTGATATATATATGTGTATATATATATATACACATATATATATATGAATATTAGCCACCAAAAAGAATCAAATTATATATATATATTATATATATATATATATAATATATATATAAAACATCTCCCTTATCCATTCATCAGTTGATGAATATTTGGGAACATTTGGGCTCTTTCCATGTTTTGGCTATTGTGGATAATGCTGCTATAAATACTGGAGTGCATGTGCCTCTTCAAATCACTATTTTCTTTATCCCTTAGATAAGGGCCTAGTAGTGCAACTGCTGGGTCATAATGTAGTTCTATTTTTAACTTTTTGAGGAACCTCTTTCCTGTTTTCCATAGTGAGAAATCAGTCATAAATCTCATTGAGAATCTCTTATAAATGATGACTTGATTCTCTCTTGCTGCTTTCAATATTGTTGCATGGTTTTGGCTTTTAATTATGTGTCTAGATGTATATATTTTTTAAATTTTCCCACATGGAATTCATTGGGCTTCTCATATTTGCATAAAAATGCGTTTCATCAAATTGGGGTTTTATTTTTTATTTTTTTCAATTACTTTTATTTTATTTTTTCAGTGTTCCAAGATTCATTGTTCATGTACCACAACCAGTGCTCCATGCAATACATGCCCTCCTCAATACCCACCATCAGGCTCGCCCAACCCCCCTCCCCCTCCCCTCCAAAACCTTCAGTTTGTTGCTCAGAGTCCACGTTATTTAAAAATAATATTCTGTCCTTTTCCATCCTGTATTTCTAGGACTTTTATTATGTGTACATTGGTACACTTGATGTCCCACAGGTCTCTGAGGTACTGCTCATTTTTCCTCATTCTTTTTTTTTTGTTTTTGTGGCTAATCTCAATTCTCATTTTTTCAGGTTTATGGATTCTTTCTTTTGCCACTTTAATCAGCTCTATTAAAATTTTCTCCCCTTCATGATTTTTTTTTCTTTTTGGTGATTTTACCTTTCCACTCCAGTATTTCCTCTTTTATAATGTATGTCTCTATATTGATATTCTCTGTTTGGTTTGAATCGGTTTCAGTTTTTCAGTTCTTTAGGCATGGTTTCCTTCAGTTTTTTTTTAACATATTCTAAAATAATTTATTCAAAATCTTTGGTTAGCAAATCTATACCTGTGCTTCTTCAGAAACAGTTTCCATTTATTGATTTTTTTTTACCTGTTTATGAGCTTTCCAGGTTTTTTAATATCTCATATTTTTTGTTGAAAACTGGAGCTTTTAAATAATATAATGTGACAATTATGGAAGTCTGATTCTCACTCTTTCTCCAGGGTTTCTTGTTGACATTGCTTGTTGTGCTAATTGCTGTTTATTTGTTTAGTGACTTTTCTGAATTAATCCAGTATAGTTTTTTGTATTCTTTGTCATAGATGGCCAGTGAAATCTCCATTAGATTAGCTTAGTGGTCAACTAATGATTGAATAGAGATATCCCTAAATACATAAAACCAATAAATCTCCCAGTCTTTTCTAAAGGGCTCTGTTGCCTGTTGAAATATGTCTTCAGCACTCACCCAGGCAGCTTATAATGGTGCCATAACCTTTACTCCTTGCTTACATGGAGTCTTAAGGCCAGCCACAGGTAAAAGCTTATGACCTTCTCATGTCTTTCCTGAACATGATTATAGCACTATGCTTGGCAGTGACCTTCCAGATTCTTAGGACTCTGAGAAACAAACAGGGTTTTGGAGGGGAGGGGGGTGGGGGGTTGGGTGAGCCCGGTGGTGGGTATTGAGGAGGGCATGTATAGCATGGAGCACTGGGTGTGGTGCATGAACAATGAATCTTGGAGCACTGAAAAAATAAAATTAAATTTAAAAAAAAGAATGTCAGAGATTTTCAAAGCTCCACTTGACATTTCATTCTTCAGTTTTCCTTTTTAAGTTTTTTGGTCAGTCTCTTGTCTCACTCAACTGTTATCCATTGTCTCAGGCAGTTGTGTGAAACATATACCCTTTTCCCAAGGGAGAGTTTTAGCACTGGATAACCAGTAAAGACAAGCCTTTTGAGTCAGGAAACCATTGCACAAGTAAAATAATGACAGTTGTTTGGGAATTAATCTGTTCTGCTCACTCAAAGCTACTATTGTCCTGGGGAGAAGTAAAGGGGTTAAGGAAAGTTCAGATGGCACAAAATTGCTATTATTAACAGCAAGGAAGTGTTTTGTTTTATTTTATTTTTATAAAAATGTCCCCTGGATTGATGCAAACCTTTGGTTATTTTTTTAATTTTGGAAAAAATACTGATTTTTAAAAATTTTGTCAGTTATTGTATTGCTCTTGTGAAGAAACAAGTGTCCAGAGGTCATAACTCTACCAATCTCATTGACATCAACCATAGCCACCTTCCTTGTAATACTTTCTAAGTCCCTCTCAAGCAAATTAATAGCTAAATTTCAGAAGTTAGTAGAAACAAAATGTCTTTCCATTTCATGTTGAAAGACACTCTGGACTCTAGTTACACATTCCTTGGGAGTCTATGAACTCCAGTTTAAGAATCCTACCTTAAAATGAAGAATGAACAGGTAACACCCAACTTTCCAGCATCATGAGAAAAGTGTTAAGAGAGGTCCACGTATAGACCTGACTGACCTTTACTTACTTCCTCTTAGTTAGCTTTCTTACTTACTTACTAATTTCTCCAGGGCATTCAACTGTTCACTCAAGGGTGCCAGCGCCCTTGACTGGGCTCCCTTTTCCTTGCAGACCCCTCAAAGCCAATTAAGAATAAGACTGAAACACCTACAACCATGAAATATCCCTCAGAAGGTGAGTTTCACTATAGTTTGGGTGTAATAGAGTCCTGAAACGATGCCATAGAAGCTAAAGGAGGAGACTCCATGCCATTATATGGGTAATAAGAGGTCACTGGGTTCATCAGAGAACACATGGCAATAACAGAATGGAAATGAAAGAAAGGTAGCAATGATTAAAAAGTTGTGAAAAAGTAGAATCATAAATATGTGTACTCCTCTTTGTGAAAACTTCTGAGGCAAAAGAGAGAGTTGGAATACGCATGTGGGAAAAGAGAAAGCTCTGACTTCTGTTTTGCTCCTAATATGACTTTCTGTGGGACTTTTGATATGTTGCACCACCCTCTCAATGGGCCGCTTTCCACCATTAACAATAAGAAACTAAGATACCTCATCTCATAGTAATGCTGATCAATATATGACCAGGAATTCTGGAAAGTTCATCATTGATGCCCAATGAAGTTACCCAAACTTTGCAGTCACCCTCTACCTCATAGTTCTTGGCTGGAAGAGAGGTCTCTGAGCCTAAAACTTTGTTCTCATAGCAACATCTACAATTAACCTGATTTGGAACTGGACCACTGAAGTTGATGGCTACTTTGGGAAGACCAGTGCTGAGCCAGGTAAGGAAAAGTCAGGATTTCTATCCTTCCTTTTTGGCTCTGAACTTTGCAACTGAAACTTCCCACAATACACACTGTTCTGTGGAATTTAATTCTTCAAAACATTGCCACACAATGGTCAAAGGCCCTGGAGATGAGCAGGGTGGGTGCTATGGACAGGCAGAGATACAAATTCAGTAATGAGCAAAGACAAAGTGGGCTTAAGTGATAGATGTGTTCTTAGCTGGTCCTCTGTTGCCATAGTAATACACCTCCCTAACACTCTAAGCAAGAATAGGAATGGGACCGTGACCTCAGCCAACTTTCCTAGGGAGATGGGCATTGGACTACATAAGGGTAATTTCAGGGCTTCATTACTTGAGCTCTTAATCAGGGCTCACCAAGCAGCTTGCACTGATTTCAAGGATCCCTATGTCATGTTCTCAAAGATCCAAACCCCAAAGAGTAGCCATTGCTGCTATGAACATTGGGGTACATGTGTCCCTTCTTTGTACTGCAACTGCATCTTTGGGGTAAATACCTGGTAGTGAAATTGCAGGGTCATAGGGTAGCTCTATTTTTAATTTCTTCAGGAATCTCCACACTGTTTTCCAAAGTGACTGCACCAACTCCATCAGTTTATAGTTTTGGTTCTCTCATTCCACCGTAAAGCAGCAGAATACACATTCTTTTCAAGTACACATGGGACACTCTCCAGAATAGATCACAAACTAGGTCAAATATAAGGCCGGTAAAAAAAGACTGAGATCATACCAAGCATATTTTCTGACCACAATACTATGAAACTTGAAGTCAAGTACACGAAAAAAAAAATTAGAAAAACCACAAATGGGGTGCCTGGGTAGCTCAGTGAGTTAAAGCCTCTGCCTTCAGCTCAGGTCATGGTCTCCGGGCCTGGGATCAAGCCCTGAATCAGGCTCTCTGCTCAGTGGGAAGCCTGCTTCCCCCTCTCTCTCTGCCTGCCTCTCTGCCTACTTGAGATCTCTCTCTGTGTCAAATAAATAAATAAATAAAATCTTTAAAAAAAGGAAAAGAAAAACCACATATACATTGGTATGAAAGAACATGCTACTAAACAATGAATAGGTCAACCAGGAAATCAAAGAAATGTAGCTTGAGTTCTCTCAGCTCCAACCATAGTTCTGAGGACCACAAATACCAGATTTTTAAAATTTATGTTTTAAATTCAAGTATAATTAACACACAGTGCTATATTAGTTTTAGGTATATAATGTAATGATTCAACAATTCTATACATTGCTCAGTGCTCATCATGATAAGTGTACTCTTAATCCCCTTCACCTAAATAGCCCCTGATGGCAATCACCAGTTTATTCTCTATATTTAAGAGTCTGTTTTGTTGTTGTTGTTGTTGTTGTTGTTGTTGTTTGTTTCTTGTTCTCTTCATTCATTTACTTTGTTTCTAAAATTCCACATATGAGTAAAGTCATATGGTATTTGTCTTTCTCTGATTGACTTATTTCACTTAGCATGATACTTTTTAGATTCATCCATGTTTTTGCAAATGACAAAATTGTATTATTTTTATGACTGAGTAATATTCCAGATTTCTAAGACAAAGTATTTAGGGATTGGTAAAAATAAAGTCAGCTGCAGCAACAAATCCTAAGGACAATGGAATTCCTACCCCTCTCTATCCCTTAATCTCACCCCCTAGATTCAGAATATTGTAACTACAGTACATTAGACATTATACAATCTTTTCATTGAACTTATGGGAAAACAAAATGCTACTAAATAATCTGAGTTGTCACTGTATTAATTTTTCCCTGACAGCTATAAAAATTAGTGCCTCAAACTTAGTGCCTTAAAATAATGCAAATGTATTATCATACACTGCTGGAGATCAGATGTCTGACACAGTGAGATAAGATCAAGTTATTAGCAGGGCTGTGTTTTTTTCTGGAGGCTCTGGGGAAGAATCGGTTTCTTTGTTTTTTCCAGCTTCTAGAAGCTACACACATTCCTTGACTTTCGGCTGCCTTCCACCATTTTCCGAGCTAGCAATGTAACATCCTCAAGTCTCTCTTTAACTTCGATCTCTTTTGTTTCCCTCTTTGACTTTTAAATGACCCTTTTGATTACATCGAGCTTGCCCTGGTAATCAAGCTAATCTCCCCATCTCATGGTCAGCTAATTAGCAACCTTAAATATATCTGCAACCTTAATTCCTCCTTGTAATTTAAACTAAAATACTCACAGATCCTGGGGATTTGGATATGAACATCTTTGAATAACCATTATTTTGCCTACCACAGTCATACAAGAAGTAAATAACAGATCCAGGACTGGAAGCCCAGTCCAGTGGTTTCTATGAGTTTGTAGGCACAATTGGGATAGCTATTTAGAAGACTCTGTGGAAATATGTTTTAAAGAAAAAGAAATCTGAGTACTTGCCCAGAGAGTGTGAATAAAAGAATTATTTAAATGTTTTTAAATTTAAATTCAATTTAGTTAACATATAGTGTATTATTAGTTTCAGGGGTAGGATTTAGTGATTCATCAGTTGTATATAACACTCAGTGCTCATTACAGAAAGGGTCCTCCTTAATGCCTATCACCCAATTACCCCATCTCCCACCTACCTCCCCTCCAGCAACCCTCAGTTTGTTTCCCAGAGTTAAGAGTCTCTTATGGTTGGCCTCCCTTTCTGTTTTTATCTTATTTTATTTTTGCTTATCTTCCCTTATCTTCATCTTTTTTTTTTTTTAAGATTTATTTGTCAGAAAGAGAGAGAGCACAAGCAGGGAGAGTGGCAAGCGGAGCAGGCATAGGGAGAAGCAGGCTCCCTGCTGAGCAAGGATCCCTATGTGGCACTCCATTCCAGGATCCTGGGATCATGACCTGAGCTAAAGGCAGATGCTTAACCGATTGAGCCACCCAGGTGTCACTATGCTCATCTTTTTTGTTTCTTAAATTACACATATTAATGAAATCATATGGTGTACGTATTTTGTTTAGCATAATACCTTCTAGTTCCACCCACATCATTGCAGATAGCAAGATTTCAATTCCTTTTGATGGCTGGGTAATATTCCATTATATATATACCACATCTTCTTTATCCATTCATCTGTCAATAGATGTCTGAGCTCTTTCCACATTTTGGCTATTGTGAACATTGCTGCTATAAACATTAGGGTGTGTTTGCCCCTTTGAATCACTGTTTGTAACTTTTGGATAAATACCTAGAGGTGCAATTGCTGGGTTGTAGGGTAGTTCTATCTTTAACTTTTTGAGGAACCTCCATGATGTTTTCCAGAGTGGTTGCACCAGTTTCCATTCTCACAGTGTAAGACGGTTCCCCAAGGGGGGAATGTTTTGGCTAGAAGTAATTGACCAGAATATCAATAACGAAGCTTTTTTGTTAAGTGGGAAGTCAAGGTACTACTTTCTCTTTAAGAGTGGGTGAAAATCCCTAGTCTTAGCCCCATGGAAAGCATGGAGGACTAATTCAAATGCCCAGGCCAAACAGCCATCAGTTAGTGGGTTTGGAAGAATGTGTTTATAGTCTAGCCTCTTTCCAGTCTTTCTCATAGATCTGGGGTCTTGTTTGTCTCTCTGGCTAGCTAATAAAGCTAGGAGAAAATTAAAAATGGAAAAAAAAAGAGTTATGGGCTGTTCTGGGCTGATCCTTGGAATCTCTATTTCTGAACTCATTTTCAACTGTATACCTCTTGGTCTTGTTTTGCCTTCTAGAAAAGGGCCTGCCTATCTTCTCCATTGTTCTCATCATTTCTCTGTGCTGTATCGTGGTCTTCATCATGGCTTATGTTATGCTCTGCCGGAAGAAATCCCAACAAGGTGAGTGATGAGTATGACTGAGTGACTTTGCTCATTAATTCATTCTGAGAGCACAGTTAAGCATAAATTGTATCAGCCACTATACTATGCACTTCAAAAGACTCTCAGCATAGTTTGGGATTGAAGGTTAGGGTGCATAGAGACAAACATGCAAGCCAATAATAGCAATATGATTTATTGAAGTTAATTCACATATCTTTGGTACCAAGCCTAGTACAAGCCATCTCTGTAATGGATTGTCTAACAAGGATGCAAGAGAAACAGAAGTCACAATCCTTGGCCTCAAGTTGCTTAGAATTTATTTAGAAGATTCAAAGTAGAAACTTGAAGTTTATTAATATCCATACATAGCAATAAAGGCTATAGACTCAAAGCCTGGAGAAAACAATCAATGCTAAAGGTTTCCAGAGAAGAAGAGAGTCAGAGCTGAAGTGATTAACAAGGACTTTTAGAAGGAGATGGAACTTAGACCAGGCCTTGGAGGATGAAAACAAATTAGAAGGCAGCATTCCAGGAAGGAGGAACTACAAGAGTAAGGTGCAAATGTTTAAAAGATGACTGTGAGTGGGGTTGTCAATGTAGAAAATACATAAATAAATGCAGGGGGAAAGGAAAGTTTACTTCTGATTATAGTGTCTTAAATAACAGGCTAAGGAACTTGGAAATTTTTCTCTAGGCCTTGCAAAGGAACTAGAAGTCACCATTTTTTCTTTTTTAAGCAAAAGAGTGACATTATGAAGGTGCAATTGTCAGGGCCATTTAACAACTGTGAGCCAACAGAGGAGGAAAGAGAGTTTGGGTGTTGATTTCTTTTTTTCTTTTCTTTTTTTTTGGGAGGGGGCGTTGATTTCTAAATAAAACCTAGTTACACCTCAGTACCTGCTGCACTCACCATTTTACCTAACATTAGTGTCTTTATTTCCATAGCAGCTCCTATTCCCAAGTAGCCTGGTTTCCACCATGACTTTCTCCAGCCAAAAGGGAGAAAGGAGCCTTGAGTATTTCCTTCTCCTGGGTCTTAAGTATAAGCTCTGGTTCTGGCCAATTAGCATGGCTATGACTCATGAGGCTGAACTTGAAAGGAGAGATATCTCAGGTAGCCACAAATCCCAAGAATACTGAAAAATATTCATCATGGTCTCGATGAGACTAGGTATAAACTGTAACCATATTTTATTGCTTCTGTCTCAAAAACCTTCCAAGGCTTCTCATGGCCCAGGGGATAGAAGTCAAAATGTTGCATTCCATTTAAAGTCCTCTCTGATATAGCCTATCTTCTTTACCCCCACCACTCCTTATTTTCATTTCCAATCACTGAAGTCCAACAGGCAAATAGGCCACACACTGCATGTCCTTATGTTTTTTCCCTTCTGGATTGCCTTCCCAGAATTTCTATTATTTCTCTGTAAGAGAGAGATAGCCTTGGACCATCAATTCAATTTAACATGTAGTTAATTTTGCCCGCTATGTGCCAGGCAGTGAGCATATAAAATGAAAAAGACAACACCTGTGTTATGGGAGCTACCAGGTCAGTAGGGGAGGTAAGACATGGAAACACGTGGCTGTATCACAAAGTATAAGGTGTATGGCATGCTCTGTTTGCTTTGTTGTGGTTTAATTCATCCATTCCCAGTTGTATTCCTGTAAGATTATAAACTCCTAGAGGGCAGTATCAAGAGGCATCCATATTTGTACCAGGTTATAGAACCTTTAAGCCTGCACGGAATGTAGATAGTTCTCCTCCACAGACACTAGGGGGCAATGGTGATCTATTTAAAGACCTTTCCTGGGTGCCCAGTGGAGATGAGTGCATTTGGGAATGGCTTTGGTCATGGTCCCTGACAGATTAATTCAACCCCTTCTGCCTGGGCTCTGGCCTGCCACCTAGTTTCCACAAAAACTCCCTGGAATCTTTGGCAAGATTCCTGGGTGGCGAGTGGGTCTAGTTTCAGTGTCCCTTACCCTACCACACCAAGCAACTCTTCCAGCCCAATGTCCTGAGTCGGAGTATGCCAAAGAGGATAGTAACCAAGCGCGCTTCCTCTACCTTTCTCCAAGAAATCTGTATCCCTGTGCTTCAGTTTACCTTCCCAATACCTCCCAATTCCCCTGTCTGTCTCCCCTTCCCTCATCCTTTGACTGGTAACCAGTGTCCACATTTGGCCCTTGTCCACTTCCCATGGAGACTTCTGACTTGATTCCTCCTTCTTTTCTAGAGCATGTCTATGAAGTGGCCAGGTAAGACTGCCTCTGCTCTTCCATCTTCTGAATCCTTCCCTACCCTCATTCTGTTAATCACTGGCATGGAGGAAAGGGAGGTTGCCATAAACCCAATTCAAAGCAAAAAGGCCTTCAGGGTCAGGGCACTGTTTTCTTCCCTCTCTGAAGAACCTCCTGAGGTTCTTTCTTGGCTCACTGATCAAACAGGATAATCCAGGTCCATCAGCCTCCTGTTCCCAGAATCCCTTGATAACAAGAACCTAAGGGTTAGTTGGTAAAAATTGGGACAGAAGTGTGGGAAACTATAGTCCCAGGCTCAAGTCCCTTTTTATGGGTGGTGGGATCTTGGGCCACAGGACACATGCCAGAGAGGCCAGCAATTCTGATGAAACCTGGAGAGTGGCCATTTTTACAAGTGGTTGCTCCAGCGAAGAGCCATCTTCCCAGACTCCAGGCAATGACTACTCCGAGGATCCCTGCCTGGGCCAGGGGAACCAGATCATCGCCCAGATCAACAGTGACTATGCTCATCTGCTGCACACAGTTCCTCCAGATTATGAGCTTTTGGCCACCAAGGACACGGGCGTCTGCTAAAAATGTCCTGCTAAGCCAGGGCCTACTGACATAATTGCCTATTCAGCCTTCTGCATAACCATCTTCCCTGCCACCTCTCCTCCTGGACAACCCAACATGTCTTTCCTGCCCAACACTGAGGTTCCTAAGAGTGACTGGTTTTGCCTAAGAAGTTACAATATGCATTTCAAGCAAGCCTGCTACTGGGTCAGGCCTTTGACCCTTCTATTATCTCTGCTACTGCTTCTCTTTGAACAGCAGAGGGAAGTTCCCATAGCATTAATGATGGTCATCATGCCTAAGACACTGCTCAACTTTGGCCTTTTGCCGCCAGAAGACCAGAGGGAAACTCAGCTTTGCCAGCTCAGAGGGCCAGTTGTGTCCAGGATCACTTCCTTTTTTTTAGGACCAGATAGCTTTTAATTAAGATTTGTATGCAATAGGCCAGGATTCAGTTTTGCTCCTGAACTGTGAGTCTAGTGCTCTGGTATTCTTTTGATGCTCAATAAATATCTAATCATGATAGCAACCTTGGTTGTATTGGTCTTTCTCTCAAGTACCTACCAAGTGATTAAGATGAGACTAGTTGAGATGTTTGGGGACTTGGAATTATAAATAGCACCTTTTCTTTTTTGGTCTTTCTCTTTCTCACCATACCACCTTTACCTTACTTCAGAGGTGGGCCCATCTGGGACACAATGAATTTTTGGCAAGTTAGTACCCAACTGTCTCCCATCCCTTTCTCTGTCACCCTGCCAACTCCACCTGGATGAATCTCTTAAGTCAGTTGGACACCTGAAAATGAAGGATCCTTTCTTCTTCATCATCCACAGATGCAGAGATAAAGGGCTCCCTTTCTTTCCAAAGTATGGATACACCACCCTCAATGATTTCTACCTCCTGGAATCCTAAAATCTTTGCAGTAGTTGTATTCATCATAGGTCATCTTTATCCCCTGGCCTCTTCTTACAATGTAAAGTGAGGGTCAAAGCAAGGAAGTCTTTCATCAAGCATAAATAAGTGAACCTGGTGGTGGGTATTAAGGAGGGCACATAATGCATGGAGCATTGGGTGTGGTGCATAAACAATGAATCTTGGAACACTAAAAAATAAAATTAAATTAAAAAATAAAATAAAAGCAGGCTCTTTTAAAAATTTAAAATTAAAAAAAAAAGCCTAAATGGGAAATAGGAATGTAAGGGTGTGTGTGTGAGAGTGTGTGTGTGTGTTTGTCCATTTGCATGTGTGCACACATGCATACAGCTTTATTTCAGTCTCCTCTGTGAGGACCTATTCTAGGCTGGCTCAACACTACTTCTTTCCCTCATATAATTCATGTTAAATCAACCTCTTTGCTCTTCATGGAAGCTGCTTTTGCCACTTTTGATTCCAGTGCAGTCCCATGGTCAGCTCAGGTTTTACCAAGAGCTTCTCTCCTTTGGGGTGATTACAGAAGTCAATATAGCACAAAGAAATGAACAAGAAGGAATCCTCTGCTTCACCACCATCAACCCGCCAAGTCCATAGTAAAAACTTCAGCGTTTCCCCCCATATGTCAGATTAAGATAGCTGCTGAAAGGAGCAACTTATCTTCCCCATCATGCTTACAAGCCTCTAAAACAGGGACCCACCCAGTGGAAACCTCAGCTTCCTTCACGAAACAGCTGTGTCCAGATCCCACAGCTTCAGAGGAAAAAAAACAACAACAACACATTATCTCTTCCTACTACCCTTAGAGAAAGGAATGACTGGGGTTAAGAAGAGAATTCTAATCATATGTCCATTAATAAAAGGAACCTCAAACCCAGGGACACTCCCCTGTTACCCCCATAGAAGCTATGGACTCCCAGGGATATTTCAGAGTCTCTTGTCTTAAAAAGCTTAGGGATCATTGATTTTAATTCTCCCTTCTTAGAGATGAGGAAATAAAGCCTACAGAGGAACGATAACAATCTAAATTCACACACATCAAGTCGGTGACAGACAAGAGACCAGAAAACAGGTTTGTGAACTCCTAGGAGTATATTCATTGCAGCAGAAAACTTCTGGATATCATTTTTGCCCAAAAACTAATGCTTTTTTTTTCTATACAAGACAGGCCAGTAAGAGAGTCTTGGGTATAAGCTTAGCCCAAAGCTGCAGGATAGGATAAAAAAACATGGGATGATAATATAAAACTGTTTTAGGCAGATGGCTAGTCAGGGAAAGTTAAAAGACTAAAAAAAAGGAGATTCCCAAGAGGGAAAGAAGATATGAGGTCCCTCTAGGGCAGTTTTCCAAGTTTTGGCCAAGAGATGGCCTACAGAAAAAAAAATCCACAATTGGATAGGCATAAGAAATGTTTCATTCTATAGCTCTCTATTGGAGATTTCCAATGCAACATTAGAATATTAAAGGCTCTGAAAATCCTGTAATAAAGCACTTGTATAACTTTGAGTTAACAAATAATTCCAAAACATATTGGCCCTTTGAGCCTACTTTTTTTCCCCTTTCTCCTCCAACCCTGACTATATTTCTCAGGAGAAAAAATCCTCACATACGTTATAGCATTATGATGACCACAGTTTAATTTTTTCACAAAAATCCTGGATGGCATTTTGACCCAAAACCAAGTATAATGGTCTAGTAGAGTCAATCAATCAGTAAACATTTATCGTTTTCTGTAACCAGAGTACTGAGCTATATGCTGGGGTAAGGATGGAAAGGGGAGATAGCAATCAAGAAAACACTGTGCTGTCCTCACAACTTAGTGGGGAATTCAAAAATATCACCTGGAAAAGTTTACTAACAGTTCAAGAGGTGCTATTAGACAATAGGAGAAGAAAGGGGTACATACAAGGACCAAGGCAAGGAGTGTTCGAATGAAGAAGGAAAGAAGTGTAGGTTAACTTTCAAAAGTCCTTGCAGAGACTGGACTTTGGCTGGACCAGAAGTATGAGAAATAATTGAATAGGCAGAAAAAAATGGAGAAAGTATTGCCAGAAGGAAAAAAGACATGGGGAAGAGGAAA
>CM052901.1:59824177-59840541 GCA_028534135.1 Potos flavus
ACCCCCCTCCCTTCTGAAACACTCAGTTTGTTTCCTGGAGTCCATAGACTTTCATGGTTCATCTCCCCCTCTGATTTCCCCCCTTCCTTTTCCCCTTCCTTCTCCTAATGTCCTCCATGCTATTCCTTATGTTCCACATATAAGTGAAACCATATGATCAAACCGTGGAAGGAACCGAGATGCCCTTCAACAGACGGATAGATAAAGAAGATGTGGTTCATATATACAATGGAATATTACTCAGCCATCAGAAAGGATGAATACCCACCATTTGCATTGACATGGATGGAACTGGAGGGGTTTATGCTAAGCAAATTGTGTTTAGAAGTCAAAGCTGAGTCTCAGGAAAGTGGGTTTCTAAGCCCTGTCATGAAGCTTGTGTGAAAATTCTGGTGTCCTTACTGGGAAACTCTGTAGAGTAATGTGAAGAAAGGAAATATGAATCAAAAAGCATTTCCATCCTAGGGCCTTATATACCTTTCCAAGACCATTATCCCCCCCCTCCCAGGTTCTGACAATATAGAAGCAGTATAGGGCTGTAGCTTCAAGAATCACCTCACTTTTCCCCTGGCAACCTCAGATACAATGCTTCAGTTCCCTCAAAGTCACCGAAAATAACTTGTGAGAGCTCAGTTCATGTTTGGCAAGCAATCTTGTATCCAGCTGGCAGTTTATTTATTGTATCACAACTACCCTGGCCTGGAGCTGTTAGGCATATGCCGCACTTGGGGTATTTGACAAACTGACACTCTACCACATGGAGTGTCCAACTCAGCTTGTCAAATACACGGAGCGTGGCACTGCAGGAGGCCAGGCCAGGAACTTCAGTGGGGAGGCAAGATCTTCCTGGGAGGTGTGGCCCTGGAGGGAAAGAAAGAAAAAGGAGTCACACCCTGAGCCCCAGAGAAACTGAAGAGGATAAGGACTAGCTGAAACATCAGAATATGGAAGTGAGCAAAATAGGTATAAGGCTCCCAACCAGAAGATGGATCCTAAGGGAAGGCTCAGTTGAGATTGCGGATGAGGCCCCAGTGCTCAAGTTGGTGTCCTCAGGCCTGCATACTATAGCTATGGCATTTCTTGGGATTCCAAGCTTCAGTAGGCTCCTATGTGCAGTAGGGAGAGAATTTGGTCATTGTCCTGCCTCCCTGGAGGACAATGACCAAATCGACTTGATCAATTTGGTCAACTAAATGACCAAATATAATGACCAAATCCTGCCTCTCTGACCTCAGGAAAGGATTAGATCCCAGATTCAGTGTCCGTACCCCCTTCCCAACCCTCCCACAGTCTTGTGGTTATGAACATAGACTTTGAGGTTAAATATGGGCTTGAATTTTGGCTCTGTAATTAAGCAGCTAGGAAACCTCAGATAAATTATTTCATCTCTCTGAGCTCGTTTTCCACATCCACAAAATGGGTATGAGTACTTACCTAATAAGTTATTGTGAAAATGGCATGAGATAATGTATGTAAAGCCTTTAGATCAGCATTTGATACATAACAAATGTTCAAAAATGGTGGTTGTGCTACCAGAAGGAAAACAAGGGCCATTGACAATTGATTTAACAGGGTCAGGACAGATGAAACAGGAATGCTTTATGGCCTCAGCCTTGCCTAACATGATCCCCCTTGTCCCATCAGGACTCAAGAATGGCAGCTATAAAATGACCATCATCTAGTCTTACCCACTCATATTATAAATGAGGAAACAAAGGTTCATATTGAAGAAGAGAGTTGCTAAAGGTTATACAATTTGTTCAAAATTTGGGCTGTGCCCTATATCACCCCATTGTGCCTTTCACCTTTCTTCATTGGTTCTGTTACCTCCCTGTTACATATATCTCTCTGGGAAAAGGGACATGCATCCACAAGGATGGCAAAAGACAAGCAGTAGACTTGGCAGTGAGGCACAGGGATCTTTCCACCCACAACAATTAGGGAAATGAGGATGCTGCCAGCAGCATGGGCAGGTCTGGAACTCCTAGGGAAATTCCCTTGGCAACACCCAGATCCTGTTGATAAAAATTCCAGGTTGTCTGTGTCAAATGCCTCACCCTCCCTACTGTGGCAATTGATCTGTGACAAAGTAGCTGGCCTATATTAAATACTGGCATGAAAAGTGGCAAACATTGCAAGATTGTCAGGAATAGAAACCTGCCCCATAAGGTCAGAATGCCCTGTCCCAGCTAAGACAAGGCAGAGGGACTTGTCTTTCAGGAACAACAACAATGACGACAACAACAAAAGTTGTTGTTTTGAAAAACAAAACAAACAAAAAACTCAACTCTTTCAGTTTAATGTATGTTGGTGAAAGGGTGACACACTTCTCAAATTTGAGATCTAGGAGTGACTTCAAATATAAGTCTATAAAGAGTTTTTCCCTTACCTAGTCAATCCACCGCAAGCCATCCAGAAGTGTGTGTCTTTCAGTCAAAGTAATAATCTTGGTCACCATATATGGTATAGTGTGAAGAATCATACAAACTTGGATTCTAATGCTACCTTGGGTATCAACTAGCCAATCATGGCATTGGACAAGTCCTTCTTTGAGCTCAGTTGTCTTCTCTGGAAATGGGGACAAGACTTACCTGGCAGAATTGTTAGGAAAGTGTTTGGTGAGCTTTCCAGAGCTTCCTACATAGGTGATCTCAGGCACTTCGGCTCAGTCCTTGGAGCTGTGGGTGGAGGCCAGCCAAGAAAGCTGATTAATGGAGTTTGAGTTCAGGATGGCAAGACAGAGAGAACTGGACTGGTGCCTTTTTGTATCATTACCCTCATTGGCTACCAGCTCCAGTGAGAAGACCTGGATAAACTGGAGGTGTCAGCAGCCTCCTGAAAGCCCTTTTTGACTTCGTAAAAAGAGAGAGAGAAAGAAATATGAAGTGGCTAAAGATTTCTTCTTAGTACATTCAAAGAGTACTAAAAGGCTTAGATACCATGTTACCCTAGTATTAACGGAAGGAGTCAGTGACTGAACTGAAACTAGATGGCCTTGGCCTTTCCATTTTATTCAAAGGTTTTATTTCCACTCTTGATGTTCTAGTCCATGCCTCTCCAAAAGAGTATACATAAGAAAATTAGGTTCATTTGAGGAAGGCTGGTCAGACCCATAGGAAGAAGATGTGAATATCTACATAGTGATATTAAGGAACTCTGAAAGCCCTTCTCTTGGTCTGTCATACTACACAAAACAACATCATTTGTCCCCTGACCTACCCTGGCAAGGTTAACACAACAAACAACAGGACTTGCCCTGCACCTGATCCAGTTGGGCCTCCTCATACATAGTGGAGGTGGTATGGATTTTTTTAGGCATGGTTCATCACCCCATTCAGCCCCACCCAGAAATATTTACTCAACATCACTCTTATGTCCTTTCTCAACAGAGAGTTGACAACCATCAAAATAAGGAATATAAAAACTAAAAGAATATCCAGGTAAATGGCAAAATCAGGGCTGCTACTCAAATTTCCTGACCCCTGAGTCCAGAAAAATATTCCACTTCCATGGGGCTATCTCTTTAAAAGCCTGTTTGAAGAAGAAATGTCATCCTCCCTTCTCAGTATGAGAAGTTTTGGGATAGAAGACCACTGGGAACCTTCCTCTCACCCACCCTTGACCCAGGATCTCTGAGGAGAGTATAAGGAGAATGGGATAGGCACGCCCGAGCCTCAATTTGGGAATCCAAATTGGGAATCCAAGCAGAGAGGACAAACAGATATTATACCTGTTACTGGAGTGGTGCCTTTTTCTCGGAGGAGGCAAAGGTTCCCTGGTGATGAGCCAAACTGCAGAGGCCAGATGTAACTGGGCTTTTTGCTTGGAGCAGGAAGGTCGTGTGTTTTGAAGGGCCTTTGGTGTCTTCAAGAGGAAACAGAAATGAGGAAGATAAGGCTGAGGTTAGCCAACGGAAATCTGGGTGCAAAGTGACAAAACAGTGCTGTTGTGAAAGGGTTCGCTACTGCAGCAACAGTTTCCACTGCCATACACCACCCTCACTAGCCCCCTCCCCCGCCCACTTGTAGCTGACCTCTAACAGATACTGCTTCTCCAAGCTGCAATGAGGGAGCTCCAAGTTGCATTAATGCTTTTCCCAATGTTAATGAGAGAATCCTGGGATGTCACAGCTGAGACATTATCAAATGAAAATCCATGTTGTCAAAATTGAGAAACAGACCATCTGAGAGATGAAAGAAAATGACTGATATCAAAAAGCAAATTAGTGGCATAGTTGGAATTTAAATCCACTTCTATCAACTCCAAAACATGGGTTCTTTCACTGTCAGAGTGCCTCCTCATCCTGAAATACCCTTTCTACTTCTCTTTGGCAAGGCTTCTCACCTGGCACAGCTACGTAATTTTCAGGGCCTAGTGTAAAATGTAAATGAGGGTCCTGCTATTAAAAAAAATAAGAATTTCAGGATGGTGACAACAGAACATCAACCCCTACTTGTGTGGGGTCTTCTAAGCATGGAGACCTGGGAAATTTTACAGATCCCGTGCCTATGAAGCTGGCCCTTGCTGGCACAGCTCTGATTATAGATCATATTTTGGCATCCAGCCACTTACAGAAAGAAGGAAAGAAGGAAATTCACATCTGTTAATAATAAGATTATGTGCTTTACATGTGTTATCTCATTTAATCATCAACTCTCTGTTATGGTATTATCATCCCTATGAGAGGATGAAGAAACTGAGGCACATAGAAGTGAAATGACTTTCCTACAAACACAAAACTAAAAATTAATGGAGAAGACAGAATTTGCATTCAGATCTTTTTTACTCCAAACATTAAGCATTTTCTACTCTCCCACAATGGCTACAAGGAGAGAAGAAAGTAGTTGACCTTGAGAAGGAAAATATGGTACAAGACCCTTAAGTTCAACTGTGACTTTCAAGCTTCATGAAAAGTGTGAGAAGAAAGTGAATGACTTCCTAGCACCATGTGTTTGCAATCCTTGGGCAGTCCCCATTCAGTCTAGAAGACATTGGATTTCCATTATGCAGTGCTCTGCAGCATGAATCTTGATAACATGGCAGAAGGGAGAGGCAAGGGGCACCTGGGTGGCTCAGTGGGTTAAAGCCTCTGCCTTAGGCTCAGGTCATGATCTCAGAGTCCTGGGATCAAGCCCTGCATCAGGCTCTCTGCTCAGCAGGGAGCCTGCTTCCCCCATCTCTCTGCCTGCCTCTCTGCCTACTTGTGATTTCTCTCTCTCTCTATGTGAAATAAATAAATAAAATCTTTAAAAAAAAAAAAAGAAGGGAGAGGCAATTTTTCAATGCTTTTAGGGTATACTTGTGATTGCTTTCAATGATTGCAGTGCTCAAGTCCCAGTCCTTAATCTACATAACAGAAGTAGTACCCTGAACAGTGCTCAAGCCCTGGTGAATAATCTATTCAAGCTATATACAGTCTTATAAATTAAGGTTCAAGAGAAAAGACTACATGCTGGAAGGCCGGAAGGAGTCTTGTACCCTAGTCCCAGATCTGTTAGCTCTGTTTCCTCCCTTAGCTTTGGTTTTCCACTTAATCAATAGAAGCTTGACTAGATGATCTTAGTGACCTCTCCAACTCAAATATTCCCTGGTTTCTTTTTTTTTAATTTTTTTTTAATTTTTTAATTAACACATAATGTATTATTTGCCCCATTCCCTGGTTTCTTTATAAACCTCTCTATCCCTGCCCCTCCCTCACTGTGGGATTCAGCTTAGGAGAGATTCCCACTTGCAGTTACACTAATCTGCAGAAACTTCCTTCTACCAGAATGATTTATTGGTTTTGTCCTCGAGACCAGTTTCCCCAGATATGGCTTCTAGAAAGATTCAGTTCCTTTTTATTTTTGGTTTCTGACTAAAAGCTTGGGGTACAGTCAGGATTGTCCTGTGGGCACTTTCTTAGGGAGGGACTCCCTCCTTTCTACTCACTCCACAGAGATTGAGTAATTTCAGCTGCCCACTCCTTTTTTTCTCGTCTATCAGTTAAAATGATCTACTAGCTTTTTAACAGGGGTATTTTGGAGACAACGTTTTTACCTAAAATAATAATTAATAGTGATCACTTTTAACCATACAGTATGTCCATGAAAGAGTGCATTGGGAGCCAGAAGGACCTGCAAATCATGCCATCTATGCAGAAGATCTGAATTAGAGCAAAGATATTGGGATCCTTGAAGTTCCTTTTTACCTCACAAGCACAAAGCATTATGAGAAGGGCCAACTTTGCACAAAGGGAACTTACCTCTAGGTCTGTTGTTCCACAAAAAGACACACTGTTCTCTTTTTGACTGCTTTTTGGATGCTTTTTGACTTGGCTAAGCCTATTAAGGGGGATGAGGGAGAAGAAAGTTGGATGGAGAGAGCTGTTAGGCAGTTCTGGAGTCCCACATAAATTAATGTGTAGTAGACACATTAATTTATCCACTCAGTGCCAGAATGGAAAGAACAACTGAATTTTGAGTCATTGTGTCTTGCACTGTAGATTTTAGCTCCTGAGTTATAGACCCACCTCTGTAACTCATTAACTATATGCCCTTGAAAAATCATCCACAGCCTGTCTGAGCCTCAGCCCCACATCATATTGAGGGATTCTTGGGCAGGCATGCACCCAAGGAACTATGTCTTTGAGATAAGTGATTTGAAAAAAGTACAAAGTGCTGTCAGAAGAGTGTAATTATTCTAGGGCAGGGAGGAAGGAGGTAGGTCTTGGGAAAGTAGGATTTTAGCTAGATCTTAAAAGATGAAGAGAGAAAGTAATGATGTTCATTGTCTCTGAAAAGGCTTCTCTGACCACCCTTCTCTTACTGAAAATAATTGCTCCCTGTTATGGTTGCCTCTAGTGTCCAAAGCCTATTCATACCACACTTGTGTGTCTGTCTCTCCCAAGAACTGCCCAAAGTCGGAATCATGTCTGATCCCTTCTTTTCTTCACAGGGCCAAACATGAAATAGTTATCCCAGAACTGCAAGTTGAATAAATTAATGTATCAGTGCCCTACCAAAGGAAGGAATCTTCATAGCCAAAGTTCCCCACATTCCTCAACTTACCAAATCTCCATGAAGTCTTCCTTTTACCTTCAAGTTTATTTCCCTGCTCATTTAATCCCACCTCCTATTGGAAACCTGTCAAGAAAAGTCCCCAAGAACAATTGCAAAGCTGAGGCCACTTCCTGTGTAAGAGGTCAGTGTCTACACACTCCACCTTAACCCCAGTGATTGCTGTGCATATGATTGCACTGGGGCTTCCTCAAGAAACCAAAGGCTGATGCAATTTATAGGGCAACTCCAGGCCAGGATGGAAAAACTTCATGTATACCTGGGCCTGGGGATAGAAGATTTACTGTGATATTCCCCACAAGCCCAGTGACATTGACAAGAGAGGTGACAGCAATTAGCTTACCAACTACAGCTTAACTTCTTTCAACAGGCTGTGTTGAGCACTTACTGGCCGCAAAGTTCTATGCTTGGTACTAAGGGGGAAAAATATACAACAGTCCAGTAATGTATATCCAATAGAACATAATATGAGCTATAAATTTTCTAGTAGCTGTATTAAAATTTGAAAAATAAATAGGTGAAAGTAATTTTGATAATATATTTTATTTAATCTAATGCATCCAAAATGTTGTCTTAACCTATAAGCAATGTAAAAATTTATTAATGAGATATTTTACATTCTTTGAAATATATTGTGCATTTTGCACATACAGTACATCACAATTTGGAGTAGCCATGTTTCCAGTTCAATTGCCACATGTAGCTAGTAGCTAATTGGACAGCATATGTATAAGATGTGGACCCTTCTCTCAGAAACAAGACAGAGGATTATAGGGGAAGGGAGGGAAAAATGAAACAAGACGAAACCAGAGAGGGAGACAAACCATAAGAGACTCTTAATCTCAGGAAACAAACTGAGGATTCGTGGAGGGGAGGGGTGGTGGGAGGCCTAGGGTGCCTGGGTAATGGACATTGGGGAGGGTATGTGCTATGGTGAGTGCTGTGAATTGTGTAAGACTGATGAATCACAGGCCTGTACCCATGAAACAAATAATATATTATATGTTAATAAAAAATAGTTTATAAAGATAAACATATATCAGTGCCCGTGGGGGAAAAAAAAAGATGTGGTCCCTTCCCTCAAGGAATTCAAATAAGTATGTAAAAGTAACAAGTACTATAGTGGAGGTGCATGTCTAGAAAAGAGAATTTCACCAGAAGTTTGGAGACTTGCAACAGGCCAGGAAAGGAAGGGGGAATTGGGGGAAATCGAAGGGGGAGTTGAACCAGGAGAGACTGTGGACTCTGAGCAACAAACTGAGGGTTTTGGAGGGGAGGGGGTTAGAGGGTTGGGTGAGCCTGGTGGTGGGTATTGCATGGAGCACTGGGTGTGGTGCATGAACAATGAATATTGGAACACTGAAAAAATAAGATAAAATTAATTATAAGAAAAGAAAATAGATGGGGATGTTTGGCAAGGGCAAACCAGTTATTTCTGTCATAGATGGAAACTTCTGAAGGATTCTGGGTGTAAGGTACAGGGAGTTAAGAGAAGAATCAATTTGCTTTCCTAAGTCTCTTTTTTTCCCCAAATACTTTTATTTTATTTTTTCAGTGTTACAAAATTCATTGTTCATGTACCACACCCAGTGCTCCATGCAATACATGCCCTCCTCAATACCCACCACCAGGCTCCACAACCCCCCACCCCCACCCCTCCAAAACCCTCAGTCTGTTGCTCAGATTTCACAGTCTCTCGTGGTTCATTGCCCCTCTGATTTCCTCTAATTCACCCCTCCCTTCCCTCTCACAATGTACTCCATGTTTTTCCTTATACTCTACACGTAAGTGAGACCATATTATAATTGACTCTCTCCTCTTGCCTTATTTCACTCAGCATAATCTCATCCAGTCCAGTCCATGTTGAAACAAATTTGGGTATTCATCCTTTCTGATGGAGGCATAATATTCCATTGTATATATGGACCATATCTTCTTGATCCATTCATCTGTTGAAGGGCATCTTGGCTCTTTCCAGTTTGGTGATTGTGGCCATTGCTGCTATGAACGTGGGGGTACATGTGGCCCTTCTTTGTACTGCATCTGCATCTTTGGGGTAAATACCCAGTAGTGCAATTGCAGGGTCATAGGGTAGCTCTATTTTTAATTTCTTCAGGAATCTCCACACTGTTTTCCAAAGTGGCTGCACCAACTTGCATTCCCACCAACAGTGGAAGAGGGCCCCCCTGTCTCCACATCCTCTCCAACATTTGTTGTTTACTGTCTTGTTGATTTTGGCCATTCTAACTGGTGTGAGGTGGTATCTCAGTGTGGTTTTGATTTCAATTTCCCTGATGGCTAATGATGATGAACATTTTTTCATGTGTCTGTTAGCCATTTATATGTCTTCTTTGGAGAAGTGTCTGTTCATGTCTTCTGTCCATTTGTTGACGTGATTATCTGTTTTTTGAGTGTTAAGTTTGAGGAGTTCTTTATAGATCTTAGATATCAGACCTTTGTCTGTAGTGTCATTTGTGAATATCTTCTCCCATTCCGAGGGTTGCCTGTTTGTTTTGTTGATTGTTTCCTTTGCGGTCCAGAAGGTTTTTATCTTGATGACGTCCCAAAAGTTCGTTTTCGCTTTGTTTCCTTTGCCTTTGGAGACATGTCCTGAAACAAGCTGCTGTGGCTGATGTGGAAGAGGTTACTGCCTATGTTCTCAGCTAGGATTTTCTTTTAATTTTTATTAACATATAATGTATAATTTGCCCCAGGGTACATGTCTGCAAATCATCAGGCTTACACATTTCACAGTCCACTAGGATTTTGATAGATTTCTACCTCACACTGAGGTCTTTTATCCATTTCGAGTTTATCTTTGTGTATGGTGTAAGAGAATGGTCAAGTTTCATTCTTCTACATATAGCTGTCCAATTTTCCCAGCACCATTTATTGAAGAGACTGTCTTTTTTCCACTGGATATTTTTTCCTGCTTTATCAAAGATTATTTGGCCATAGAGTTTCTGGTCCATATCTGGGCTCTCTACTCTCTTTCACTGGTCCATGTGTCTGTTTTTGTGCTAGTACCATGCTGTCTTGTTGATCACTGCTTTGTAGTAAAGCTTGAAATCAGGCAATGTGATGCCCTCAGCTGTTTTTCAACATTTCCTTAGCAATTCGTGGTCTTTTCTGATTCCATCCAAATTTTAGGCTTGTTTGTTCCAGCCCTTTGAAAAATGCCAGTGGAATTTTGATCGAGATGGCATTGAAAGTATAGATTGCTCTGGGCAGTATAGACATTTTAAAAATGTTTATTCTTGCTATCCATGAGCATGGAATGCTTTTCCAGCTTTTTGTGTCTTCTTCAAACTTTTTCATAAGTGTTCTGTAGTTCCTCGAGTACAAATCCTTTACCTCTTTGGTTAGGTTTATTCCGAGGTATCTTATGGTTCTTCGTGCTATTGTAAATGGAATCAATTCTCTAATTTCCCTTTCCATATTTTCATTATTAGTGTATAGGAAAGCAACTGATTTCTGTGCATTGATTTTGTATCCTGCCACATTACTGAATTGCTGTATGAGTTCTGGTAGTTTGGGGGTGGAGTCTTTTGGGTTTTTCATATAAAGTATCATGTCATCTGTGAAGAGAGAGAGTTTGACTTCTTCTTTGCCAATTTGAATACCTTTTATTTCTTTTTGTTGTCTGATTGCTGTTGCTGGAACTTCTAGTACTATGTTGAACAAGAGGGGCGAGAGTGGGCATCCTTGTCATGTTCCTGATCTCAAAGGGAAGGCTGTCAGCTTTTCCACATTGACAATAATATTCACTGTGGGCTTTTCATGGATGGATTTTATGAAGTTGAGGAATGTTGCTTCTATCCCTATACTTTAAAGGGTTTTAATTAGGCACGGATGCTGAATTTTGTCAAATGCTTTTTCTGCATCCATTGAGAGGACCATGTGGTTCTTCTCTCTTCTCTTATTGATTTGTTCTATTACATTGATTGATTTGCGAATGTTGAACCACCCTTGCATCCCAGAGTTAAATCCCGCCTGGTCATGGTGAATAATCTTTTTAATGTTCCGTTGGATCCTATTAGCTACGATCTTGTTGAGAATTTGGCATCCATATTCATCCGGGATATAGGTGTAAAATTCTCCTTTGATGGGATCTTTGCCTGGTTTGGGTTCAGGGTAATGCTGGCTTCATAGAAAGAGCCTGGAAGTTCTGCTTCTGTTTCTATTTTTCGAAACAGTTTCAGGAGAATAGGTATTATTTCTTCCATGAGTGTTTGGTTGAATTCCCCAGGGAATCCATCAGGTCCTGGACTCTTCTTGTTTTTTATTTTTTCCCAATTACTTTTATTTTATTTTTCCAGTGTTCCAAGATTCATTGTTCATATACCACACCCAGTGCTCCATGCAATACGTGCCCTCCTCAATACCCACCACCAGGCTCGCCAACACCCCACCCCCCTCACCTCGAAAACCTTCAGTTTGTTTCTCAGAATCCACAGTCTCTCATGGTTCATCTCCCCCTCCGATTTTCCCCAATTCACCCGTCCTTTCCTTCTCCCAATGTCCTCCACGTTTTTCCTTACGCTCCACATGTAAGTGAAACCATAAGATAACTGACTCCCTCTGTTTGACTTATTTCACTCAGCATAATCTCCTCTAATCCCATCCATGTTGGGATTCATCCTTTGAATGAAAGTTGGGTATTCATCCTTTCTGGTGGAGGCATAATATTCCATTGTATATATGGACCATATCTTCTTTATCTATTCGTCTCTTGAAGGGCATCTTGGCTCTTTGCACGGTTTGGCGATTGTGGCCATTGCTGCTATGAACATTGGGGTACATCTGGCCCTTCTTTTCATTACATCTGTATCTTTGGGGTAAATACCCAGTAGTGCAAATGCAGGGTCATAGGGTAGCTCTTATTTTTTTTTTAATTTCTTGAGGAATCTCCATACTGTTTTCCAAAGTGACTGCACCAACTTGCATTCCCACCAGCAGTGTAAGAGGGTTCCCCTTTCTCCACATCCTCTCCAACATTTGTTGTTTACTCTCTTATTGATTTTGGCCATTCTAACTGGTGTAAGGTGGTATCTCAACGTGGTTTTGATTTGAGTCTCCCTGATGACTAATGATGATGAACATTTTTTCATGTGTCTGTTAGCCATTTGTATGTCTTCTTTGGAGAAGTGTCTGTTCATGTCTTCTGCCCATGTTTTGACGTGATTATCTGTTTTTTGAGAGTTGAGTTTGAGGAGTTCTTTATAGATCTTAGATATCAGACCTTTGTCTGTAGTGTCATTTGCGAATATCTTCTCCCATTCCGTGGGATGCCTGTTTGTTTTGTTGACTGTTTCCTTTGCTGAGCAAAAGCTTTTTATCTTGATGATGTCCCAAAATTTCATTTTCTCTTTTGTTTCCTTTGTCTTCGGAGACATGTCCTGAAAGAATTTGCTGTGGCTGATGTCGAAGAGGTTACTGCCTATGGTGTCCTCTAGGATTTCGATAGATTCCTGCCTCACGTTGAGGTCTTTTATCCATTTCAAGTTTATCTTTGTATGGTGTAAGAGAATGGTTAGGTTTTATTTTTCTATATATAGCTGCCCAATTTTCCCAGAACCATTTATTGAAGTGACTGTCTTTTTTCCACTGGATATTTTTCCTGCTTTGTCAAAGATTATTTGACCATAGTGTTGTGGGTCCATATCTGGGCTCTCTACTCTGTTCCACTGGTTTATGTGTCTGTTTTTGTGCCATTCATCTGTTGAAGGATATCTTGGCTCCTTCCACAATTTGGCTATTGCGGACGTTGCTGCTCTGAACATTGGATGCAAGTGCCCCTCTTTTCACTACATCTGTATCTTTGGGGGTAAATACCCAGTAGTGTAATTGCTGGGTTATAGGGTAGTTCTATTTTTAACTTCCTGAGGAAACTCCATACTGTTTTCCAGAGTGGCTATACCAGCTTGTACTCCCATCAACAGTGCAAGAGAGATCCCCTTTCTCCACATCCTCGCCAACATTTGTGGTTCCCTGTCTTGTTAATTTTATCCATTCTAACTGAAGTAAGGTGGTATCTCAATGTGGTTTTGATTTGTATTTCCCTGAAGGCTAGTGATGTGGAGCATTTTTTGATGTGTCCGTTAGCCATTGGTATGTCTTCTTGGGAGAAGTGTCTGTTCATGTCTTCTGCCCATTTCTTGACTGGATTATTTGTTTTTTGGGTGTTGAGTTTGAGAAGTTCTTTATACATCCTTGATACCAGCCCTTTATCAAATAAGTCATTTGCAAATATCTTCTCCCATTCCATGGGTTGCCTCTTAGCTTTGTTGACTGTTTCCACTGCTGTGCATCAGCTTTTTATCTTGATGAAGTAAAAAATTATACACAGATCAATGGAACAGAATAGAGACCCCAAAAGTGGATCCTCAACTTTATGGTCAATTGAGAAGGGAAAAACATCCAATGTAAAAAATACAGTCTCTTCAATAAATGGAACTGGGAAACCTGACAGCCTCATGCAGAAGAATGAAACAGAACCATTCTCTTACACCATACACAAAGAAAAACTAAAAATGTATGAATAGACCTCAGTTTGAGACAGGAATCTGTCAAAATCATAGAGAAGAACATAGGCAGTAACCTCTTCAACATCGGCCACAGCATCTTCTTTCAAGACACGTCTCTAAAGGTAAGGGAAACAAAGCAAAAACGAACTTTTAGACACAGTTTTGAATGTATGGGGAAGGAGGAAAGGGAGAAATGATGAAGTAACTTGTGATAAACTATCACATATATTTGGAAGGAACAAAGCTGCATTTCTTTATAATATATATTCTTCAATTCAGAATGTGGTGGGTTCCCCTATTGTCTTTGATGTTACACACACAGACCATTTTCATCTTCTTAGTCTATCCTCTGGTAAAAAGAAGGGCAAAAATAGTGCATTTTGGGAGGAAAAAGAGACAAAGCCTTGAGCTTGCTCCACAACTAAACATTTTCTAGAACTAGAATGCTAGACCTTGGTTTAGCAATGATTTAGGAGGCAGTTAATTCCTACATACTTCTCTCTAGGGTTAGTTACCATGACACTATTCCTTAATGTTCTTGTCCTATATTTGCATATGTCAGTTTTTATAGGGTCATCTAAAGAGTGTCACCTATCACAATTTGTAGGGTAATAGGTAACTCAGAATCTCCAATATATAAACTGAGATTTTTCTAACCCAAAAGCAGATGCTATGATATAGATGGTCAAATGTCTCTTGCTGTCATGGAGTGCCACAACTGTGGTAGGTGGGAAATAAAAATATCAAAGATACTCAAGTGGGCTTTTGCCTGGTGACAAGTATTTCAGGTTGTGATGTGATGCCTTGTGCTATAGAGACAAAATCATTGAGCTTGCAGTTCAAAGACCTGGCTTTGAATTCCAATTTACCACTTTCCAGCTATAAGGGCTTGGGTGAATTATTAATATTTCTGACTATCCATTCCCTCATGTCAAGATTGAGCTAAGAGGTAGGTACCTTATGGGATTTCAAGGAAGTGATATATCTGAGAGCTTTTGTCAAAACTAGATAATACAAGGTAAGAAGCAAAAAAAAAAAAAAAAAAAAAAAGGACCCAAAACAAAAACAAAAACCTACATGTCACAATAAGGAGCACCGCTCCTCTATTCTCAGTTCTACGAAGAATAAGAAATGGAAAATGGAGGGGAAAAAAGTTTTTTAGTGCTTTACTATACTAGATATTCTCATATCTATTACATCACTTATTCTTCTCTACAACCCTAAAGAATAAGAATCATTCCCACATCAAAAATTGGGACACTGAAACTCAAAGACATTAAATAATTTCTCTCAAAGTCACATATTTAGTAAGTAGCAGAGCTAAGATTCAAACTTTTATTAGCTATTCCCCTAAGAAAACATGAGAGGGGCTACTCAAGAACTCAACATTTCCTTTGGTTCCTTAAAACACTGCAGGCCAGCCACTCCCTCAGCCTTAGAGAAAAAGGGGTTATTCCACAAGATTACAAGCTCAATGAGAGAAAGAAAAATGTCTATTATGCCCAGTTTTTTTATTTTATTAAGTTGTTATTTTTTTCTAAATTGATTTTGGGAGATCTTTGCATATTAGAAGAATTTTCCCTTTTTATAAGAATTGCAAATATTTCCACTAGTTTATCATTTGCCTTTTGTCTTTGCTTCTAGAATTTGGTACTTTTGTTTATTGCCAGTGTCCACCAAGCTTTTTGAGGGCTGTAATTTTATCTTGTTTACAATATCCCTAATGACTAGAAATATGCCTTGTTTATAGTATGTGCTTAATAAATATTTACTAATAAAAATAATTCTGTTGTGCAAGCCTGAAAATGAGGTGACATCTAAATACTGAATGTCATGGTCTTCCCTTGACCCTGGTTCCTGATGACCTGGGACCTGGAATTAACCAGAATTGATGATTCATTGAAAAAAGACCTAGATAAAGAGTATCAGGAGACCTGAGTTGCAGGCCCAGCTATGCCATGCCTTTTTTTGTATGACCTTGGGAATGTCCCTTCTTTGTTCTTCTTTATAAAGATGGTAGACTAGATAGTCTTTTTTTTTAATATTTGAAAATCATGTATTTGGTAAAGGATTTTTTTTAATTTAGATTAATTTTTTCAGTGTTCCAAGATTCACTAGATAGTCTTTAAGAGCCCTTTTCTCCCATTCATAAATTTTTCAGAGGGTTTGGGTCATAAAGATGCCAAAGATAATATGACTGACTAGGACTTTGTCTCACTGGAACTCATGTTCTAATGAGGGAAAGAGGCACTCACCAAACAGTCTCACAATAAAAATGTGTTATGGACGATACGGGTGTTATGAGAGAAAGTAATGGTAAATCTAATCTGGTATAAGAATTTAAGGAAGTCTTTATTCAAAATTGTTATGCTGAGTGAAATAAGTCAAACAGAGAGAGTCAATTATCATATGGTCTCACTTACGTGTGGAGCATAAGGAAAAACATGGAGGACATTGTGAGAAGGAAAAGAAGGGTGAATGGGGGGAAATCGGAGGGGGAGATGAACCATGAGAGACTGTGGACTCTGAGTAACAAACTGAAGGTTTTGGAGAGGAAGGGGTGAGGGATTGGGCGAGCTTGTGGTGGGTATTGAGGAGGGTAGGTATTGCATGGAGCATGGGGTGTGGTACGTGAACAATGAATCTTGTAACACTGAAAAAATAAAATAAAAGTATTTGGGGAGAAAAATAACGTAAAATAAATTGTCTAAAATTAAGATCTAAAGTTTGATCCAGACTAAATAAAATTCTCTGGGCCTTGGATTCTTTAATATATATATAT
>CM052901.1:59841041-59851143 GCA_028534135.1 Potos flavus
CCTTTAGAGACATGTCCTGAAACAAGTTGCTGTGGCTGATGTTGAAGAGGGTACTGCCTATGTTCTCCTCTAAGATTTTGATAGATTCCTGCCTCACATTGAGGTCTTTTATCCATTTCGAGTTGATCTTTGTGTATGGTGATATTGGTTTGTAATTCTCTTTTTTGATTGGGTCTTTGCCTGGTTTTGGGCTCAACGTAATGCTGGTCTCATAGAATGAGTTTGGAAGTGTTTCTTCTGTTTCCATTTTTTATGGAAATAGGAGAATAGGTATTATTTCTACTTTAAATGTTTGGCAGATTTCCCTTGGGAATCCATCTGGCTCTGGACTCTTGTTTTTTGGGAGGTTTTTGACCATTGCTTCAATTTAGTTACTGGCTATTGGTCTATTAAGATTATCTATTTCTTCCTGTTTCAGTGTAGTTTATGTTTCCAGGAAAGCATCCATTTTTTCCAGGTTGCTTAATTTGTTGGCATATAGTGACTGGTAATAATTTCTAAGAATTGTTTCTATTTCCTTGGGGTTAATCATGATCTCCCCCCATTCATCCATGATTTTATTAATTTGGGTCCTTCCTCTTTTATTTTGGGTGTGTCTAGCCAGAAGTTTATCAATCTTATTAATTCTTTCAAAGAACAAGCTTCTGGTTTTGTTGTTCTGTTCTACTGTTTTTCTGGTTTCTATTGCATTAATCTCTGGTCTAATCTTTATTATTCTCTTCTCCTGCTTGGTTTCTATTTTATTTGTTGTTGTTCTTCTAGCTCATTTAGATGTAAGGTTAGCTTGTGAATTTGGGATTTTTCTAAGTTTATGAGAGAGGCTTATATTGTGATGTATTTCCTTCTTGGGACCACCTTTGCAATATCCCATAGGTTTTGGTATGGTGTGTTTTCATTCTCATTAGTCCATAAATTGTTTAAGTTATTCTTCCATTTCCTGGTTCACCCAATCATTCCTTCATTCCTTAGCAGGATGCTCTTTAACTTCTAAGTGTTTGAATTCCTTCCTTCCTTTTTTTTTTTTTTTGATTGATCAAGGCACTGTGGTCTGAAAATATGCAGGGAATAATCTTAATCTAATGGTATCAGTTGAGATCCGATTTGTGATCCAGTATGTGGTCTATTCTGGAGGAAATTCCATGTGCATTCAATAAGAATGAGTATTCTGTTGTTTTAGGGTGGGATGTTCTATATATATCTGTGAAGTCCAACTGGTCCAATGTGTCACTCTAAGTTCTTCTTTCTTTTTTTTTAAAGTTCTTGTTTCTTTGTTGAAATTCTGCTTAGATGATCTGTCCATTGCTGTGAGTTGAATGTTGAGGTCTCCTACTATCAATATATTATTATCAATATGATTTTTTTTTTTTTTTTTTTTTTTTTGGTTAATAGCTGGCTTATGTAGTTGGCTGCTCCCATGTTGGGGACATAGATATTTACGATTGTTAGATTTTCTTGTTCGATAGAACCTTTAAGTATGATATAGTGTTCCTCTATGTCTCTTATTACAGTTTTTATTTATTTTTATTTTTTTCCCAAATACTTTTATTTTATTTTTTCAGTGTTCCAAGGTTCATTGTTCATGTACCACACCCAGTGCTCCATGCAATACATGCCCTCCACAATACCCACCATCAGACTCACTTATCCCCCAACCCCTTCCCCTCCAAAACTCTCAGTCTGTTGCTCTTGAGTTCACAGTCTCTCATGGTTCTTCGCCCCTCCGATTTCCTCCAATTCACCCCTCCCTTCCCTCTCACAATGTCCTCCATGTTTTTCCTTATTCTCCACACGTAAGGGAGACCATATGATAATTGACTCTCTCCACTTGACTTATTTCACTCAGCATAATCTCTTCCAGTCCAGTCCATGTTGAAACAAAAGTTCTGATGGAGGCATAATATTCCATTGTATCTATGGACCATATCTTCTTTATCCATTCATCGGTTGAAGGGCATCTTGGCTCTTTCCACAGTGTGGCAATTGTGGCCATTGCTGCTATTTTCATGGGGGTACATATGGCCCTTCTTTGTACTGCATCTGCCTCTTTGGGGTAAATACCCAGTAGTGCAATTGCAGGGTCATAGGGTAACTCTATTTTTAATTTCTTCAGGAATCTCCACACTGTTTTCCAAAGTGGCTTCACCAACTTGCATTCCCACCGACAGTGGAAGAGGGTTCCCCTTTCTCCACATCCTCTCCAACATTTGTTGTTTACTGTCTTGTAGATTTTGGCCATTCTAACTGGTGTAAGGTGTTAACTCAGTGTGGTTTTGATTTGACTCTCCCTGATGGCTAATGATGATGAACATTTTTTCATGTGTCTGTTAGCCATTTGTATGTCTTCTTTTTAATTATAGTTTTTAGTTTAAAATTTAATTTGTCTGATATAAGAATTGTTAACCCAGCTTTCTTTTGAGGTCTGTTGGCATGATAAATGTTTCTCTATCCCCTCACTTTCAATCTGGAGGTTCAAAATGACTATAGACAGCATATGGATGGTCCTTCTTTTTTATGAAATCTGAAACCCTGTGCCTTTTAATGGGGGCATTCAGCCCATTCACGTTGGGAGTAAATATCTTTCAGTATTTATGAATTAAGTGCCATTGTATTGCCTCTAAAGTCCCTGTTTGTGTACATTGTCTTTGTTAATTTCTGGTCTATATTGCTCTTGGGGTCTTTCTTCTTTTATAGAATCCTCCTTAATATTTCTTGCAGGACTAACTTGGCGGTCACATATCCTCTCAGTTTCTGCTGGTCCTGGAAGCTCTTTATCTCTCTGTATATATTGAACAACAGTCTTGTTGGATAAAGTATTTTTGCTGCATGTTCTTCTCCTTTAGTACCCTGAATATATCTGGGTTCCCAGGTCTCTGTGGACAGGTCTGACATTATTTTGATGAGGACCCCTCCATACATAAGAAATCTTTTCTCCTTAGCTGCTCTCGGGATAGGTTCCTTGGCTCTAAGATTAGCAAGTTTTACTATTATATGGCAAGGTGTTGGTCCGTTTTTATTGACTTTGGGAGGGGTCCTCTTGGCCTGTTGGACATGAATGCTTGTTTCCTTCCCCAGATTAAGGAAGTTCTCAGCTATGATTTGTTGAAATACATCTAATCCTCTCTCTCTCTCTCTCTCAACTCCCTCAGGGATTCTGATAATTTCGACATTGGAATGTTTCATGGTGTCATTTATCTTTCTAATTCTAATCTCATGGGCTTCTAGTTGTTTATTCCTAGCCTCCTCAACTTTCTTCCTTTCTAACAGCTTATCATCTAAGTCATTAATTCATCCTTCTGCCTCATTTACTCTAGCTCATAGAGTATCCAGTTTGGACTGCATCTCATTCATAGCATTTTTAATTTTGGCCTGGTTAGTTCTCATTTCTTCCCTTAGAGATTCTATATTCTTGCTAATCCTTTCTCAAGCCTAGCCTTTGACTTCATGACTCCTACCCTGAAGTCTATCTCTGACGTTTTGCTTATATCCATATCCATTAGATCTGTGGCAGAGGTCATTGTCTCTGGTTCTTTTCTTTTTTGGGAATTCCTCCTCCTAATCATTCTGTTGAGGGATGGTTGAAAGAATGTACAGAGTCCAAAATATCAACCATGACCCAAGCAAGATGCATCGTAGAAAAATCTGGAGTGGTTGGAAGCCACCACCAAAAACAAAAAACAAAAAACAAAAAGCCGGGGGGGAGGGCAAGATGGCGGAGAAGTAGGAGACCCTGTTACAACTGGTCCCCTAAAGTGAGCTGGATATCTACCAGAACAGGCTGAACACCTATGAAATCAGCCTGAGAAGTAAGACTTTTCACTTCTGGATCTCTACAGGAGCAGAAGGCAGCAGCAGAGAGGTAAAGCAGAATGGGAACACGTGAACCTATATCAGAGGATAAACAGAAGGGGGAGGGAGCCACGAGAAGTGACACAAGGACAGTAATACCCCGAAGGAAAGTGCCCTGTGGTTGGGGACCAGCATTAACTTAGAGTCTGGTTAAAAACACTTAAAAAGAGCAAAAGAACTTAAGAAGCAACCAGTGGAAGTCGGGGGTTACGGGCATGGACCTAAGACCACGTTCCCAGGAAGGGCACCAAATGCCTCAAAGAGAGACTGGTGGGGGATGCAGTCTGTGGTTCATGAACCTGCAGATTTCTGCCCCTTGCACCATTTAAAGGGCAGGGCACACTCCTGCAACCACCTTAGAAAGCCTGGCGTGGTTCATGAGCCTGCAGCTTTTCTCCGTGTGCAGCACTGCATGGACTGGATGCACTCCCACAAGCCCCTGAGAGACATGGTGGGAGCCCTAGCCAGCAGTCTCTAGGACCTTGGGACATCTGCCGCCTGCTGCAGGGTCTGGACGCTACCAGCCAGGGCTGGAGAAAACACGGCCGTGGTGCCTGGGGCAGGAATCTGAGCACACTCGGCGCGGACCAGGAGCCCGGATAGCAGTCGCGGCAACAGCAGCCACCAGAAACCAGTTTCCTAGACCTCGAGGCTTTGGTCGCAAGAGGGTGCAGAGGTTACTGAGGGCCTTGCGGGGCCATTGAGATGGTGGCCGAGGGCGTGCACCACCTGTGGCAGGCTGTGGTGTGAGCGGAGCTTGAAGAGGGGGAACTGTATTCTGAACCACCCAGAGGCGAGCAGACTGAGGCTTCTCTCTGATGCAGAGGTCTCGGTACAGGCAGACTTCTTGCTTGGACTCTCTGAAAAGGTGAAAAAACTGCAAAAGAACAAAAATCTCCAGAGAGCAGAAGCCTGAAAAACTGTTTTCCACAGAGCCCAGCCCCCCCCCATTTTTTTCCCAAATACTATTATTTTATTTTTTCGGTGTTACAAGATACATTGTTTATGTACCACACCCAGTGCTCCATGCCATATGTGCCCTCCTCAATACCCACCACCAGGCTCACCCAACCCCCCACCCCCACTGCTACAAAACCCTCAGTCTGTTGCTCAGAGTCCACAGTCTTTCATGGTTCATCACCCCTCTGATTTCCTCCAATTCACCAGAGAGAGTCAATTATCATATGGTCTCACTTACAGGTAGAGCCCAGCCCCTTGACTGGAGGGTGGGGCGACTCAACCCAAGCAAGATTGACTGGAAAACAACTTGACAGGCCCCTCCCCCGGTAGACAACCCAAAAACAACAGGACAATAATCAGAGGGTCCCCATAAAAATATAAAACCCCAACATCAGGGGAAGTCAACATATTAAGCTCCCAATAATAACATACAACCTGTATATTTCATAGATACTAGTTTTTTTCTTTCTTTCTTTCTTTTCTATTTTTTTCACTCGTTCTCATGTTTCTTGGTTTTTAAAAAAAAATTTTTTTTAAACTACTTAACATTACAGCTAGAGGCTTAATACAACATATGGAAGAGTTATAACCACCCTCCCATCTTATTCATCTGTCAGTGTTTCCATGTGTCTGCTTTTGTTCTGGTATTATATAAATCTTATTCTTGAGGTTCATTCTGACTAAGTTCTTTTATTTCTTGTCCTATACTTTTGCCAGTATTTATGTTTGTTCATGTTTGTTTATATACCTTATAAATCTTATTTTGGGGTCCATTTTGGCTGGGATCTCTTTTTTTTTTTTTTTTTCTCTTTCTCTGTCTCTCTTTTCTTGTCTTCATTCTTTCTTTTAGGTGGTGAATTCCAATTGCTCCAAAACCTTCCAGGGTGCCACGTGCCTGGATCATGGGTGATATATTCAGCTATAAATCCTCTCATCCACCTCTCATCAAAATGACTAGGAGGAGAAACGGCCAATGAGGAAAAACCCAGAGACTGCACCCTCTCCCTCAGAACTATTGGACATGGACATAAACAGTATGTCGGAAAGGGAATTCAGGGTAACAATTATCCAGGCAATGGCCAGGATGGAGAAAAAAATTAATGACAACTTAGAATCTCTATGGGCAGAACTGAGAACCAGTATGGCAGATGTTAAAAATGCTATCAGTGAGATCCAATCTAATCTAAAGAGTCTAACAGCTAGAGTTACAGAGACAGAGGATAGAATTAGCGATATAGAGAACAAGATGGTTGAGAGAAAAGGTCAGGAGAAGAGTTGGAACAAACTGCTTAGGAACCATGAGCACAGACTTAGGGAAATAAATAATGCCATGAAACGTACCAATGTCAGAATTATTGGAATCCCTGAAGGGGTAGAGAAAGACAGAAGTCTAGAAGATATAGCTGACAAAATTCTGAACGAAAATTTCCCCAACCTGGGGAATGGAGCAAGTGTTCATGTCCTAGAGGCAGAAAGGACACCAACCAGGATCAATGAGTCAAGAAAAACAGCTAGACACATCATTGTAAAATTTGCAAATTATAATTTTAGGCAAGAGGTCCTGAGGGCAGCTAGGGGGAAGAGATCCCTTATGTACAGAGGAAGACCCATCAGAATAACATCATACCTGTCCACAGAAAACTGGCAAGCCAGAAAGGGCTGGAAAGACATATTCAGGGCACTAAATGAGAAGAACATGCAGCCAAGAATACTTTATCCAGCAAGGCTCACATTCAAAATGAATGGAGAGATAAAGAGCTTCCAAGACCGGCAAGGATTAAAAGAGTATGTGACCATCAGGCCAGCACTGCAAGAAATATTAAAGGGGGTTTTATAAAAATAGAAAGAACCCATGAGGGACATAGAACAGGAACTTACAATCTACAGACACAAGGACTTCACAGGCAACATGATGTCAATAAAAACTTATCTTTCAATAATCACTCTCAATGTGAAGGCCTAAATGCCAAATAAAAGGACACAGGGTTTCAGACTGGATAAAACAACAGTACCCGTCCATATGCTGTCTACAAGAGACACATTTGGAACCTAAAGATACATTCAGACTGAAAGTAAAGGGATGGAGAAGGATGTTTCATGCCAAAGGACCTCAAAAGAAAGCTGGCATAGCAATTCTCATATCAGACAAATTAGATTTTAAGTTAAAGACTGTAGTCAGAGATACAGAAGGACACTACACCATTCTAAAAGCGTCTATCCTCCAAGAAGATCTAACAATTTTAAACATATATGCCCCCAATATAGGAGCAGCCAACAACAAAAGTCAACTGTTAATCAAAATAAAGAGTCATTTTGATATGAATAGATTAATTGTAGAAAATCTTAACACACCACTCTCAGTAACAGACAGATCACCTAAACAGAAAATCAAGAAAGAAACAAGAGCTTTGAAGGACATACTGGACCAAATGGACCTCATAGAATTTTACAGAACATTCCATGCTAAAACAACAGAATACTCATTCTTCTCGAGCGCACATGGAACTTTCTCCAGAATAGACCACATACTGGGTCACAAATCAGGACTCAACCAATACCAAAAGATTGAGATGATTCCCTGCATATTCCCAGACCACACTGCTTTGAAACGGGAACTCAACCACAAGAAAAAGTTTGGAAAGAAGACAAACACATGGAGGCCAAAGACCAACCTGCTCAAGAATGATTGGATCAACCAGAAAATCAAAGAAGAACTTAAACAATTCATGGAAACCAATGAGAAGGAAGACACATCGGTCCAAAACCTATGGGACATGGCAAAGGCGGTCCTAAGGGAGAAATACATAGCCATCCAAGCCTCACTCAAAAAAATTGAAAAACCCTGAATACACCAGCTCTCTTTACACCTTAAATAACTGGAAAATCAACAACAAATCAAGCCAAGCCCACGCACAAGAAGGGAAATAATCAATTAGAGCAGAGATCAACGAGTTAGAAACTAGACAAACAGTAGAGCGCATCAACGAATCCAGAAGTTGGTTTTTTGAAAGAATTAATAAGATCGATAAACCACTGGCCAAACTAATCCAAGAGAAAAGAGAGAGGACTCAAATTAACAAAATTATGAATGAAAGGTGAGAGATCACGACTAATCCAAAAGAAATAGAAACAATCATCAGAAATTATTATCAACAGCTATATGTCAATAAGTTAAACAACCTAGAAGAAATGGATGCATTCCTGGAAACCTATAAACTTTCAAGATTGAAACAGGAAGAAATTGACAACCTGAATAGACCAATATCTAGTAAGGAGATTGAAGCAATGATCAAAAGCCTCCCAAAAAACAAGAGTCCAGGATCTGACAGATTCCCTGGGGAATTCTACCAAACATTCAAGGAAGAAATAAAACCTATTCTTCTGAAACTGTTTCAAAAAATAGAAACAGAAGGAAAACTTCCAGTCTCTTTCTATGAAACCAGCATCACTCTGATCCCCAAACCAGGCAAAGACCCCATCAAAAAGGAGAATTACAGACCCATATCCCTGAAGAATATGGATGCCAAGATTCTCAACACGATCCTAGCTCATAGGACTCAAAAGCACATTAAAAGGATTATTCATCATGACCAGGTGGGATTTATCCCTAGGATGCAAGGGTGGTTCCACATTTGCAAATCAATCAATGTGATAGAACAAATCAACAAGAGAAGAGAGAAGAACCACATGGTCCTCTTAATTGATGCAGAAAAGCATCTGACAAAATTCAGCATCCATTCCTGATTTAAACTCTCCAAAATATAGGGATAGAGGGAACATTCCTAATCTCATAAAATCCATCTATGAAAAGCCCACAGGGAATATCATTCTCAATGGGAAAAAGCTGACAGCCTTCCCTTTGAGATCAAGAACACGACAAGGATGCCCACTCTTGCCACACTTGTTCAACATATTACTAGAGGTCCTAGCAACAGCAATCAGACAACAAAAAGAAATAAAAGGTATTCAAATTGGTAAAGAAGAAGTCAAACTCTCTCTCTTCGCAGATGACATGATGCTTTGTATGGAAAACCCAAAAGACTCCACCCCCAAACTACTAGAACTCATACAGCAATTCAGTAATGTGGCAGGATACAAAATCAATGCACAGATATCAATTGCTTTCCTATACACTGACAATGAAAATATGGAACGGGAAATTAGAGAATTAATTCCATTTACAATAGCACCAAGAACTATAAGATACCTGGGAATAAAACTACCCAAAGAAGAAAAGGATCTGTACTCGAGGAACTACAGAACACTCATGAAAGAAATTGAAGAAGACACAAAAGCTAGAAAAGCATTCCATGCTCATTGATCAGAAGAATAAACATTCTTAAAATGTCTGTACTGCCCAGAGCAATCTATACTTTCAATACCATCCCGATCAAAATTCCACTGGCATTTTTCAAAGGGCTGCAACAAACAATCCTAATATTTGTTTGGAACCAGAAAGGACCCCGAATTGCTAAGGAAATGTAAAAAAGAAGAACAAAGCTGGGGGCGTCACATTGCCTGATTTCAAGCTTTACTACAGAGCGGTGATCACCAAGACAGCATGGTACTGGCACAAAAACAGACACATGGACCAGTGGAACAGATTAGAGAGCCCAGATATGGACCCACAACTCTACGGTCAAATAATCTTTGACATTCAGGAAAAAATATCCAGTGGAAAAAAGTCAGTCTTTTCAATAAATGGTGCTGGGAAAATTGGACAGCTATATGTAGAAGAATGAAACTTGACCATTCTCTTATACTATTAACAAAGATCAGCTCGAAATGGATAAAAGACCTCAACATGAGGCAGGAATCTATCAAAATCCTAGAGGAGAACATAGGCAGTAATGTCTTCGACATCTGCCACACAACTTCTTTCAGAACATGTCTCCGAAGGCAAAGGAAACAAACGTGAAAACGAACTTTTGGGACTTCATTAAGATAAAAAGCTTCTGCAGAGCAAAGGAAACAGTCAACAAAACAAACAGGCATCCCACGGAATGGGAGAAGATATTCGCAAATGACACTACAGACAAAGGTCTGATATCTAAGATCTATAAAGTACTCCTCAAACTCAACTCTCAAGAAACAGATAATCACGAAAAAAAAAAAAAAGAAAGAAAAAAAAGAAACAGATAATTACATCAAAAAATGAGCAGAAGACATGAACAGACACTTCTCCAAAGAAGACATACAAATGGCTAACAGACACATGGAAAAATGTTCATCCTCATTAGCCATCAGGGAGATTCAAATCAAAACCACACTGAGATACCACCTCCCACCAGTTAGA
>CM052901.1:59858522-59879001 GCA_028534135.1 Potos flavus
AAGAGATTATGTTGAGTGAAATAAGTCAAGCAGAGAAAGTCAATTATCATATGGTCTCACGTGTGGAGCATAAGGAAAAACATTGATGACATTGTGAGAGGGAGGGGAGGGATGAATTTGGAGGAAATCGGAGGGGTGAAGAACCATGAGAGACTGTGAACTCAGAACAAGGGACTGAGAGTTTTGGAGGGAGGGGGTGGGGGGATGGGCGAGCCTGGTGGTGGGTATTGAGGAGGGCACGTATTGCATAGAGCACTGGGTGTGGTACATAAACAATGAATCTTGTAACACTGAAAAAATAAAATAAAACTCTCTGGGAAAAAAACAAAAAACAAAAACAAATGGCTAACAGACACATGAAAACATGTTCATCATCATTAGCCATCAGGGAGATTTAAATCAAAATCACACTGAGATGCCACCTCACACCAGTTAGAATGGCCAAAATCTACAAGACAGTAAACAACAAATGTTGGAGAGGATGTGGAGAAAGGGGAACCCTCTTCCACTGTTGGTGGGAATGCAAGTTGGTGCAGCCACTTTGGAAAACAGTGTGGAGATTCCTCAAGAAATTAAAAATAGAGATACCCTATGACCCTGCTATTGCACTAGTGGGTATTTACCCCAAAGATGCAGATGCAGTACAATGAAGGGCCACATGTACCCCAATGTTCATAGTAGCAATGGCACAATCGCCAAACTGTGGAAAGAGCCAAGATGCCCTTCAACAGATGAATGGATCAAGAATATAGGGTCCATAGATACAATGGAATATTATGCCTCTATCAGAAAGGATGAATACCCAAATTTCATTTCAACATGGACTGGACTGGAAGAGATTATGCTGAGTTAATTAAGTCAAGCGGAAAGTCAATTATCATATGGTCTCCCTTATGTGTGGAGCATAAGGAAAAACATGGAGGATATTGTGAGAGGGAAGGGAGGGGTGAATTGGAGGAAATCAGAGGGGCGAAGAGCCATGAGAGACTGTGAACTCAGAGCAACAGACTGAGGATTTTGGAGGGGAGGGGGATTGTCGAGCCTTGTGGTGGGTATTGAGGAGGGCACGTGTTGCATGGAGTACTGGGTGTGGTGCATAAATGGTGAATCTTGTAACACTGAAAAAATAAAGTATTTGGAAAAAAAATAAAAAAATAAAATAAAAAGAAAGTAAATGACAAGAAATAAAAGAACCTAGCTGTAGTGAACCCCACAAATAAGATTTATATAATACCAGAAAAAAAGCAAATACACAGAAACACTGACAGAAGGTTAAGTTGGGAGGGTGGTTATAACTCCTCGATATGGGGAGGAAGGTTGTTCGAGTCTTCCTGGGGTTATTGTTGTTTTAATCCTCTAGTTTTAATGTTAAGTAGTTTTTAAAAAAAAAATTTAAAAAACCAGGAAATGTGAGAACGAGTGAATAAGAAAGAAAAATAATAAAGAAAGAAAAAGCCTTGTATCTATGAAATATACAGGTTTTAGGGTATTATCAGGAGCTTAATATATTGATTTCCCCTGATTTTGGGTTTATAGTTTTTGGGGACCCTGTTTTATTGTTCTCTTGTTTTTGGATTGTCTTCTGGAGTGGGGGCCTGCCATGTTTTCCAGTCCATCTTGCTTAGATTGAGTCACCCTGCCCCCCAATCAGAGGGCTGGGCTCTGTGGAAACTGGTTTCTCAGACTTTTGTTCTCTGGAGATTTTTGCTCTTTTGTAGCTTTTTCACCTTTTCAGATAGTCCAAGCAAGGAATCTGCCCGTACCCAGACCTCCGTGTCACAGAGAAGCCTCAGTCTGCTCCCCTCTGGGTGGTCCAGAATACAGTCTCCTGTCTGCAAGCTCTGCAAGCTCTGCTCACACCACAGCCCGTCATGGGTGGTGCGCACCCCTAGTCACTGTCACAGTGGCCCCTCGAGGCCCTTGCTAGCCTCTGCACCCTAGTGCGACCAAAACTGCGAGGTCTAGAAAATTCGCTTCTGGTGGCTGCCTTTGCTGGGACTGCTCTCCAGGCTCCAGGCCTGCACTGGGTGCACTCAGATTCCTGCCCGAGATAGGGCTGCTGTGTTCTCTCCTGTGCCAGCTGGGAGCGCCCAGACCCTGTGGCAGGCGGCAGACATCCTGTGGTCCTAGAGACCGCTGGCTAGGGCTCCCACCCGGTCTCTCAGGGGCTTGAGGGAGTGCACCCAGTCCAGAGTGGTGCACACAGAGAAAAGCTGCAAGCTCATGGACCTCACCAGGCTCTCTAAGGCACTTGCAGGAATGCTCCACACCTTCTAAATGGTGCAAGGAGAGGAAAGCTGCAGGTTCATGAACCAAGGGCTGAACTCCCCCCCCCCCAAGTCTCTCTTTGACGCTGTTGGTGTCCTTCCTGGGAACGTGGGTTTAGACCCGTGTCCGTGACCACCGCCTTCCACTAGTTGCTCCTTAAGATCTTTGGCTCTTTTTAAGTGTTTTTAACTGGACTCTAAGTTAATGCTGGTCCCCAACCACAGGGCACTTTCCTTTGGGGTATTACTGCCCTTGGGTTGCTTCTGGTGGCTCCCTCCCCCTTCTGTTTATCCTCCAATATTGGTTCGCGTGTTCCCACTCTGCTTTACCTCTCCGCTGCTGCCTTCTGCTCCTGTAAAGATCCAGAAGTGAAAAATCTTACTTCTTGGGCTGATTTCATGGGTGTTCATAGTGTTCTGGTAGATATCCAGCTCACTTTAGTGGACCGGCTGTAACAGGGTCTCCTACTTCTCTGCCATCTTGCCCTCCCTCTCAAAGGACTATTAAAGCTCAACAACCAACAGTTAATTCAGTAATAAGGATATTTTTGATGACTTAACAATTTTGAGATAGTTGGTAGGTACCCCTCTGTTGAAATTAGTCTATTTTTCTCATGATTTGGCAGGGATTATGGGTTTGGGGGAGGAAGATGACAGAAGTAAAGTGATTTTGGCAGGTTAAAAAAAAATGATCAATGGGGGAAATCCGCCGCCAAATACAGAGAACAAAATATGTGTAATAGAAAAAAAAAAGCCCCTAATCCTACAACCAAGGGGCAACCACAGTTAACTTTGTTGGTTCATTTCTTTCCAGTCCTTTTTTATGAATGTGTGTGTATGTGTGTGCATGTGTGTTTGTATTACTTGTTTTTCTTAATTGAGATTATACTCTTTACACTCTGTCGTATCCTCTTTTATTCACCTAATGTCATAAAATCGACATTTCCCTTGTTGGTAAATATTCTTTGAAATGGCTCTATATTATCTCTTACAGTTATACCATATTTATTTAGCCATTCCCCGGAACATTTAATGTGGTCTACCATAAATTTATATGTATATGTATATCTATCTATATCAGGTACGAATCTCAGTAAATCTATAAATATGCATGTACAGGAAAAATAATTTTGTTTTTTTATAACTCAATTTAATTTCTATTTCCAGTATCCAGCCTGCTGTACTGGCAAAAAATGTAACCTCTGTAGTACTGAATACTTCTGTGCAGATGTGTTTGTCAGAACCTTTATTTCCTTGGGATAGATTTCTAGAAGTTAGTGGAAATGTTGAGTCAAAGAGCATGAACTTAAGGTTTCTTTTTCAGATGATAGATGATAGATAAATAGATAGATAGTATATATCATTCTATATAACATTATAGCTAGCTATCTTGCTATAAACCACTTAAAAAAACCCTTAGACCCTTTTGCTGGTTTTACATTAAAAGGATGTGAAAGTTCCTAAGGAACTTTCCTATCTGTATTCTAATTTATAATAAGGCACTGGCTTAGCCCTTTAAAAAGAGATGGACACAAAACTCTTACACTTCTACACTGAAAGAATTCAACTTTGCCCTGCTTCGGAGAGCTATCACCAAATATTGAATCTGGTTAGACCCTCCTCCATGAAAAGTGCCCTGACATGTAACAATGTTTTTCATACAAGTCATAAGGATTAGCTCATTCAGTAAGTAGGAAGTCACTCAGGACTGCTGTGAGAGTTATACAAAAAGAGTATGCGATTATTACACAGTGCAGTGCTTGCCACTCAGTACTTCAGCTCAATCTGATAACATTCTGATAAGCATGACGTGATTAACTGATAAGACAATAGATTATTTAACCTAACACTTTTTCACTGGACTGAAATAATTCATTCCAGATTCAAGTAATTTGAACTGTTGTCAAAACAGTATTTATTTAGATTTGGAAAATGGGTTCAGAAGTATGTACCTAGGTATTATGCTAAAACTATGTGAGTACAAGCAAAGAAGTGTCTCTGCTCTTGAAAAAGTTAAAATAAGATTGAAAAGATATTTATCTTGAATACTAAGATATCAATGAAAAGACTCTGAGATGATTCTGAGATACCATGCTAATTGCAATAAAATTGTTAGATATCCTAATAATAGTATGTTTAGGAAAGGTTTTGTAGAGAAAATAGGACTTAAATTAAGCCTCCAAATGTCTGTAACAGGTACAGAGAAATGGAAAGAGAATGGGAGGCAGGGGCATTACTTAACTAAAGATATAAGGTTTGGAGAGGTGCCTGGGTGGCTCAGTCAGTTAAGCCTCAACTCAGGTCATGATCTCATGGTTGTGGAATCCAGCCCTACATTGGACTCCATTGGACTTCGTGGTCAGTGGGGAGTCTGTTGAAGATTTTCTCTCTCTCCCTCTCTTTTAACCTCTCCTCCTCCCCCTTCTCCTGCTCACTCTCTCTGTTTCTTTCTCTGTCTCTCTCTCAAATAAATAAATAAACTTTTTTTTTTTTAAGATATGAGGACATCTCAACTCCTTCCACAGTTTGGCTCTTGTGGACATTGCTGCCATGAATATTGGGGTTCAGGTGCCCCTTCTTTTCACTACATCTATATATTTGGGGTAAATACCTAGTGGTGCAATTTCTGGGTCATAGGGTTGCTCTATTTTTAATGTCTTGGGGAACCTCCATACAGTTTTACAGAGTGGCTGTACCAGCTTGGTGTTATATGCAATTAACGAATCACTGAACACTAATAAATAAATAAATAAATAAATAAATAAATAAATAAATAAATTTCTCATAAGCAAAATAGATAGATGATAGATAGATATAAGGCTTGGAATAAACCTAGTACAACTGGGACAAGGGGCTAGGGGTGAGAGGCCCTGAGTGCTGAAATTAAAATCAAGACAAAACGGATGATACTTTAATATACAGGCTCTAGAGCCAGACTACTTGGGTTCAAATATTGCACTTTGAAACAGCTTAACTTTGGACAAATATCTTAACCTTTGTTATATTATATATGGTTTGATACCACATACAGACATGTGGGAGTCTCAGCACAGAAGAGATGAGATCTCTTAGAAACACACACAAAGTGATAGAGATAGAGATCTCTTAGAAACACACACAAAGACACACAGTGAAATAATGTTTAGAGAAAGACACTGGCAGATCCCTGAGGCCCATCCCCTGAGGTCAGGAGGTGCAAAGGAAAAGAAAGCCAGTCATCAAAGAAAAGCATCTAAAGTCAGAAAAATGCTTTAATGTCACTGAACAACTCAGGCTTGTAAGGGTTATTTTATCTAGTGCAGGGAAATAAGTCAAATTTGAAAATTTTTTCTAGTGCAGGAAAATGTCAAATTTGGTACATTTCCAGTTCTTGGAGTGCTAAGCATAAATGCTGCTCAAGTGATCATGCACTCCTTAAGGGTCTTTCTCCCCTTGCAATGCCCTATTTTGAAAGGTAAGAATAACCTTGGTTGAAATTTTGGCTCTTAATGTAAATGCATCAGTGCATCATATTGGTCAGAGAAATGGTTCAGTAGGGCTTCTCTGGGTCTTAGGACCTGAGTCTGGAGAAAATATGCATCAAATAAAAATTAACGATGAGGTATTTTTGATGAAGGTGCTATTAATGAGTCTTCAAATAGCTTAAGGCTTTAGTGTTCCTTTGATTACATTTCCTGACAGGAACTGGATCTATAGCAACAGTACTGAACTTGGAGCTTTGCTCTGCTTCCTTCCTTTAGCTGGGAACAACTCTATCTCTGAAACTATTTCTTCCTCTGCAAAATAAGGAGCTGAATTCCCCTCTTAACTTCCCTCATGGGATTGTTGAAGATCCCAGTGGTTATGAGAGGACTTTATTCATAAGAAGCTCCATAAATGTGAAAAAGTGGAATTAGTAGGCTAATAATTATTAATACATGTAATCAGATAAACCATGAGAACAGAGGGAGTAGTGTATGCAGATTCTTGTGCACTTTGAGCCTAATGTGTTGTGGCCTGCATGCTTTCAATGGAACTACAACCATCCCTGAAAAAATTCTAGAAGTCAGTGGATAAATACACTTTGGTGAACTAACATTTGCTTCCCATCCAATCCCTAGGCATTTAAGTAATGTAAAAGCCAGAGCAAACAGGACATAGTATGCATATTGATTTACCCGAGGCTGGTTCAGCCTTGGATTTACATTGTGTCTCTGGGCAAGCTCAAAAATAATTTGTTATATTTTTGGCCTGCCTGACAAATTAACTAGACAGCTTGGTGTGGGGGAGAGGGGGTGATAGCCCAGAAAGTGCAGTTGCTTATAAGTTTCAGGAATTGTGTAAATAGAGAGAGAGGTTACAGTCCAAAGTAGTCTGCCTGGCGTACAAAGGCTGTCACATTCTGGCCCCAGGCCCCACTCCTTCTATCCCTTACCATTTCTCTGAAAATACTATGTCCTTTCCACAAATCTGTGCTTTAATGTTTGCTTGTCTCTTGGCCTAAAATCATCTCCCTTTTTCTTCCTTCTCTGACAGGTAAATTACCTTACATCCTTGGTGACCCAACACAGTCAACGTGACTCTGTCAATACTCTAATCACGTTGGGTTTTAATCATCATATGTCTTTCTGTACTGAGAGAGAAACGGTTTTCTCTACAACAGAATCTATTCATCTCCAGGTCTTAACACTGTCCCTGGCACACAGTAGTCACTTTGCATTTGTAGAAGGAAAGAACAGGGAAGGAGAAAGGGTGGGGAGGGGAGGAGGAAAGCTGCCAGGAAAGCTGCTCAGAATTCAAAATCAAGTGATAAGATTTAAATTCCAATCCAGCCAGTTTGTAATTGAATGATGCAGAATAAATTACTTCACCTTTCTAAGCTTCAGTTTATGTTATATTGAGTTAATACTCTCTAGTTTTTTATGCTTCACTCAGTTTACTCCACCATGGAATAAGTGAGAGAAAGGAAAAGAGAAGGTAGAGATGAAAGAAGAAACGGAATATAAAAGAAAACTGCAATTTGTGAGGAAAAGGAACAGTTTAAGGTCGGGGTTAAGTGTACCCCTGGCTGTTGGAAGAAAAAGACCACTAGAGGGCAATATTATGGCAGTGAAAATTTGTCTAGTAGCATAGGGAACAGGTACAGCTGAATGGACCAAGTCACATAGGAGCCAACACTGCTGGAGGCTCAGTCAGAACTTAGAGTCCTCTATTAAGTTTGATACGTCACATCTCAGGTGATTGACACTACATAAATGGGCTACAACTGCTTAGTGTTCACAGCTGGAAAGAATGATTCATTATTTGTTGAGATTCTTGGTATCACCAAATTATGATGTGTTAGAGTTTTCACGAGCTAGAATGCCACTCTTCTGCCATCTCAGAGCAGGGTCTAGGGTCTGTCTTCCTATCTCTGAGGCTGTCTAACGTCACTGACCAAACAGTCCCTCCTTGGCCCTATTCCCACAATTATTTCCATTAAGCATAGCTTGGATTACAATACTTACCTGCTCAGAAGCCACCAGTAACTCTTCCTTGCCTACAGAAGAAAGTTAAAAACCCTTAGTCTGGTACTCACGGTTTACTATAACCTGTTTCTGAAGAATCTTTGTCTATCTCCCTCCTCACCCTTTTATCAAATTCCACTGAACGGCCAAGATGGACTGCTCCCCCGTCTCTGCATAGTTCTATTGGCTTGACATGGCTCCCTCTATTGGAATCTTCTAGAAGATGAAGCTCTAATAGTCTTTAATGACACTGTTGCATAACACTTATTCCCATAAACCCCCCCATTCCACTAGTCATAAAAACGGCCAGAAGCTAGAGACTTCTCTATGATTTATATATGTTTTTTACGTAAATTAGATTTGTTTCATTCATTCATTCATTCATTTATTCTTTTGCTTAGCATATACTGACTGAGTACTTCTTATGTGCCAAGTACCATATAAAGAGTGCAGAAATGACCAACGCTTAGTTGTGGCCTTCCAAGAACTATGTGCACCTGGAGAATGACAGCTATATAACACCATATTGGTTGTGTGTATATTATGTGATAATAGAGGTGCACAAGTACACAAAAGGACTGAAAAGGACTGAGAAAGCTAGGTTAGAGCCAGACTGGAATGCCAGATAAAAGAATTAGGATATGAAGGCAGAGAGTGTATCTTTGGGTAAATGCTATTCATATACTTAACATGTCAACATGTGTTTGATGATTCACTCAATCCAGTATAAAATGGGTCATTTGAAGGGATTTTTGAATTGGAGAGAGGGCTGAGGATTTGTGACTTGGGCCAAGGATTGTAGATGAGGTAAGAAGGATAATTACAAAAACCTCTATTTTTTTCTCCTTGATATGAAGTTGTTTGGGAGCAAGAATTTGCCTTACCTAATTATTCCCTTCAGAGCACTGGAAGTAGGGAATTTTTAATTGAAAGTTTATGCATTTGTAGAGTTCCCAGGTTGGAAGGTACCTTAGGGATTGTCTAGTCCTTTTTCCACATATGAGGAAAACAAAAACTCTAAGAAATGATTTGCTCAGAGTCATCCAGATTGTTACTGTAAAAGTTAAGACAGAACTAAAAATTCAGTGCTTTTGTACCTCCTCTACATCTCATATCTCAAAACCTTCAACAGTCCTCATTGTGGTTGGCACTCCTGGCTGCAAAGCTCCGACATATATCTCCAGGGCATGTCTGTTTCAGAGGGAATGGCAAGGAAGATCTAGATTTCATTGTGTACTTGGGGCGACTGAGACCTAAAGAGGGGAAATAACTGGCTCAAAATCACAGATCTGGAGGCAGAACTCTTAAGATATCTGTCAAGTGGAATTGAATACATTCCCTGTAATCAAAGTATCATGCCTTTCATCAGCTAACAAGTAATTGCTCCTTGCTTTAGAGAATAAACAGATCCCCAATTGACATCATTCATCATTTAGTCTTAATTTCAAGAATGTATGCTTTTACAATAGTCTTCTCATAGCCTGGAATATTTTCTTTAGCAACAAGTATAATAATCAATTAGTTTCTCTGAGACATCTAAGCAATTTGTAACTACTCAGAGAAAATTTTCCTCATTCCCTCTGCTTGGTTCCCCTCCTCCTTCCCTACTACTGCCAAAGGGAAAAAGAAAGGGGGAAAAGTGTATAATACTTTCCAAACAGTGGTAGTTTTCTTTGCGGAATTTGAAAGGACATTTTTCACAAGTTCTGGGAGCAGAGGGCAATTAGGCTGTGCTGGGCAGAAGAAGAACACCAACATACCAGTACTTACCAGGCCTAGATGTTCAGACACTGGGTTGGAGTATAAAGAGAACTATTTGTAAGAGAAGGATTGGGGCCACCAGGTGCTATACAAGACCCTGGAACTGAAGATACATTTTTGTTTTTAAGCAAATCTGAACAAATTCTCATCACAGTTTGACACAAGCACCGGAGGCTATTCCAGTCAAAGTAATGAAGAAAAAATCATATAGTCCCCAGAAGTGATTAAAATTGAGCAAGATTCGTAATCAAGGTCTTCTTTATATGATACACATGGTATTTCTAGAATCACGCAATGTTCATTTTAGAAGGGACTTTGGAAATCAGTTGTACTACCCCATTTTATAGGCAGGCAGCTTTGGGTCAGAGTGGTGACAAGATATACCCAACCTCTTACTATCGGTTGCAGAGAAGATACTAAAACCTGGGTTCTGACTCTAAGTCGAGTGCCCTTCCAATGTAGTTTTGGAATGTTGGTGAGGTCCTGAGCTGATGGGCAATAAAGAATTCTTGAGACATCTTTGGTGCAAAAAGGTGGTTTTATTAAAGCAGGGGGACAGGACCCGTGGGCAGAAAGAGTTGTTGCTGTTTGCTGCCCCAAGATTGTGAGGAGCAAGTGATTATATACTTTGGGGTGGGGGAAGTAAAGATAAGGGAAGTTCCAAAAGGATTTTCATAAGCTAAAGATGACTCACAGAATACTGGAGGCCTTGCTATTGTCCATCTAAGGTTGTTTTTCCCTTTAGCCATGCACTAACATTAAGACAGTTGGAAACTTCTTAGAGGAATGTTATATTCTGCCTGCTTCAAGTATTTGTCAATGGGTTGTAGGTTATAAGGACATTTAATTTTATCTACATTTCCTTCTGCCTTTGTTTCCCACATCACTTCCACAACACCAAAATCTGTTTAACATTCTTACCTCTGCCATAAATCTTCAGTGTAGAGAGATACTGTAGGTCTGGAGATATTTTACTCTAGTATGTCTTTCCTGTTTCCCTTTGTCCTTTTCCAGATTTCCATGTCTATCAGGTGCAGATGATCCTCTTGGTGAGTTTCTTGATTTCTCTCACCATGCACGTGTGTACACTTGCACAGAAATATGTACATATGGTGATCTGAAGACTGGTTTTTAGGGTAATTTTCAGAAATAAAATCAGATTATATAGTCTCCAGGTAAGATTAAGATACTACATCTATGATATTTCCCTGGTAGCATAGAAAAGGCTTCCTGAGTCATAGATCTCTTAGTGCTTGGGCTAAAGGAACCAAGGCAAATGAACCTAGTATGATAGAAAGTTGATGAAGTTTGGAAGGGTCTCTTTCTAAGCTCTTAGAACCAGACAAGTCATTCGCTTTCTACCAGCAGGCTAAAAGTTTAAGTCCTTAGGCAGATAAGTTCAGGGTATTGAATCTCTACCATATACTTAGAGGATGATTGCCTCTTATAGTGCTAGGAAAACCACTTAAGCCCTCTGAACTTTAGCTTTCTCTCCTCCAAAATTGGGCAAATAAAGCCCTATCTCATGGGATTGTTAGAAGAAACAAAGGACAAAATTCCAGGAAGAGTCTCAAGAAATGTTCATTGCCCTCCTTTTGTTCATCAGTTTTCCTGACTACATCTTCACTTATTGGCATCTCTCTCTCTCTCTCTTTTATGTAGGGGATGTAGGAAAGATGTTAGGTAGGGTTCAAAGCCAATGGCCAAGAAAGAATTCTTGAGACATCTTTGGTCCAAAAACTTGGTTTTATTAAAGCACCCTTGGACAGAAAGAGAAGCAGCACTGGGGTCATGAGGAGTGGCCCATTATATACTTCTAAGTTGGGAGGGAGTTAGGGATAGTTTAAGTCTCCCAGGTATTTTGGAAACAAGGTTTCCAGGATCCTGAGGGGACTATTGTTGGGAAAGTTCATTTATTATTGTTGAGTAAATCCTCAGTCATGAGATCCTTCAGATGTATATCAGTGGGTCATATGCTGGGAGGATGATTGCCAACACGTATCTTAGGGGTTAGAGATAAAGGAAGCATTCAAAAGAATTTCTATATGTTAAAGTAGACTCACAGGATCCTGGAGGTTGGGCTAAAATTGCCTTTTGCCCTTAGCAAAATATTAACTTCAAGGCAGCTGAGTTCCTAGTGGAATGTCGCTCTGCCTGTTTTCAAGGACTTGTCAATGGGCTGTAGATAGTAAGGAAATTTAATAATTTTTCTTCTGCTTTTGTTTCCCACATCAGTAGGCACACTTCAAAGTTTTCTCCTTGGTCCCCTTCTCTTCTCTAAATTCTTCCTGGTCCCGCATTATCCTTGTAGGATTCATTTTTACATTTTTTCAAAGGAGTCCTATATCTCTCCTCCAGTCTTACAACACATCAAAGTGTCTCCTCTATTTCCAAGTGTATATTGGTTATCTGTGCTTGAATAATTCACAACTAAAAATTCAGCCAGGACCATTTGTTTAAATATCTATCTTCCCTGAGAAATTGTGAGTTCTCGGGTCTTACCATTTTTTTCATTTTTATTTTTTTTATTCTGTCTCCACTCAGTACATACCACAGTTCATGACAGTTAATAAATGTTTGAAAACTGCCTGTTAGATGAATTACTAAAGGAAAAATCAAATAAATGAAGGAAAGGTGAGTACCGTGTTAGTTAAGAATTTTTGTAAATAATAAGAATGGTCATTTAGTCCAGATTTTTCGGGACATTCTCCATTTTATTCATTTTATCTTTTTTCCCCCTCCAGTTCAAGTGTTAGTCTCTATGCCAGACTCTATGGATAGAAATATTTTCAATTAGAAAATTATGGTTCCTCTAACAATAGGCTAGGTGAGAGACAATAAAGTTCTCATCTACGACAGTAGCAGTGGGAGTAGACTGAAAAAAACCATTATGAGAGACAGAGAAGTACACTCATATACAATGCCATCTTTGTAAAAGAGTAGTAGTGTTATGTGGGAGATAACACTCTGTTTCTACCAGTACCTCATTGAGATGATAGGACTCTATCTTTGGATTTGCCTTGTTCCCGGAGTTCTCTCTGGGAGTTGTTATGAGCTTCCATCTGAATCTCAGCGTAGGTCTCAGTAATAGGACCAGCCTCCTGTCCCAACACCACACACACACACACACACACACACACACACACACACACACAGACATCTCAGCCCTTCTAGAATTTTCTGCCTGAAGGTTACTCCAGTTCTAGCAGAATGTGCAATGTAAATCTATTATTCTAACCCATCATAAGTGCCAATTCAGATATAATCCATCTCTTCCTAATGATGGTGGCAGTCTGACCCCTCCTCCCTTTCTCAGTCCTGTCTCTCTCTAGGAAACTGTTCATTTTCATGCTTCCTGCCTCTGACTATATCCAGCTTTGTCTAAGCTCTGCTACTTACCTCTATTTATTCATCGAACCACCATTTCAACTCAAATCAGTTGATCAAATATTTACTGGCCATGAATGCTTGTCAGGCTCCGTACTTGGCAGTCAAGTTACAGAGATGACAGTCACTGAATACAAAGAACAGTTTAATAGAGAAGGTAGATGTTTTACTATCTACTGTTACTTAACAAACCACCCCAAAACTATAAAGTAAACATTTTATTAAGTTCATAGTTAATATAGGGCACAGTGGAGATAACTTGTCTCTGTTTCACAATGTCTTGAGAATTAGGAAGACTCTAAGACTGGGAGTAATATGACAGGTGGAAGCTATCATTGTGGAAGCATCTTCAACTCAAATATTGGCTGGGATCTCAGCTGTGGCTAAACATGGAATAGCAGTGGCATGACAGAAAGAAGGCATAATTAGCAGATATTCTTCAAAAAGAAGCTGGCCAAGGACACCATTCCTCAGTTCTTTTGGGGAAAAAAAAAACATTACTTAAGCAATACATATGCACAAGAAGTTGCTACACATGCTTCTTTCCATATGGTATCACATTTTTCCCATTTTTTCTCACTTATTATATCACTGGATCTTCCCAACCATACTTAAACATCACTGTGATGAAACTGAGGCTTAAAGTCCTTCCTTGATCCTTATGCAGAATTGAACATCAAGAAGGCCTAAAAGTAAAGATTTGTTAATTGGTTTATTTATACAGCTACAAAGGTGTACTGTATTGACTGGGTAAGGGTGTATATGTGTGTGGCACTAGTGTGACAGATTTTTTACTCTATATGTAGCTGAGTGTGGTTCCAGCTACAGTGGAAGATTTGAAAAGGTTGATGGATTTAGCTCCAGTGGCCTGAGGTTTTCCGACTGTAGATCTATCTTATCAGGTTCAAAAAATCCTTCAGCCACTCATCTAGAGTAAGTATGCAGGTTGTCGTCAAACCTGGAAAGGAAGGGGTAGGATGTTTGGAACACCTCTAGTATCCTGGAACTCCAAACCCAAATAGCAAAGCCTCTCCAGCCTACTGCTCCATAGATTACCCCATGCAGAGGTAGAAAAATACTTGAAGTGATGGAATGAACCCTGGGTAGGGAGGGATCAGAGCACATGTCAAAAGCCCATATTTTGCTAACCACCTTAAATGCTTGTTTCCCTTTTTATTTTAATTCTAGTCCCTAAAAGGGGGCATTTTATTTTATTTTATACTTTAGTAAAATGCATATGTAATAAAATGCACTCATTTCAAGTGTACATTTGATGAGTTTTGACAAAAATATATACCTGGGTAACTGATACTAAGATCAAGCTATAGAACATTTCCAACATCCCCAGAGGCTCCTTTGGTGCTTCTTCCATTCAATAACTCCCTAGGATAAACCCTTATTCTGAGTTCTAGCACCATAGATTAGTCTTTCCTATTGTTTATATAACATATAAACATATAATACCTGAACTTTTTATAAGTGTAATAACATAGTATGTACAATTTTGTGTCTGGCTTCTTTTCACTTAGCATGTTTTTGAGATTATTTTATGTTTCCCATTGTATTAGTCATATATTTCTCTGTAACAATATTACCATACAGTTAGCAGATTAAAATAACATACATCTATTATCTCATAGTTTCTATGGGTCAGGAGTCTGTGTATGGCTTAATTGGGTCCTCTGCTTCAAGGTCTCATAGAGCTGAAACCAAGATGTTGGCTAAGGTTACCAATCTCAATTGGGGTTTGATTGGGAAAATATTTACTTCCAAACTCATATGGCTATTGGCAGCATTTAGTTACTTGCAGCCGGCTGGACTGAGGGTTTCAGTTTCTTGCAGGCTGTTGGAAACCTACTACAATGAAGCTATAAGCTCCCATTTCTATTGAGTGCATCCCCAGGAGTAGAATCCCTAGATTATAGGGCACACATATTTTTAGATTTAGTAGATATTTATGTGTGCTTATTGTTATTCCTCACAATCACTTTGGAGGTAGCTATTACTACCTATCTCTCTTATATAGATGAGGCCAAAAATTTGGGAAGGGAAGGTGACTTGACCAAGACCCCAAGAGAGTAGAAAGCAAGTCAGGATTCAAACCCAGTTCTTTCTGGTCTGATATCCTTCATACCAAGTTTTTCAAACGTCAGCCATTTGTATACCACCTTCACAATTTCTGCCATATCTTAGGGAATAACTATCTATGAAATTATTGTTCTGATATGCAAGTAATTTTTTCCTAATATACATAGATATGTATACATAACTGTTAAAATAAAAAAAAAAAACAGTCACCCATGTACCACTTAAAATTATCTTGCATACCACAGACGAGTAGTGCTTGTACAATTTGGGTAATACTTGCCCAGCTGCATATTGAAACTAAGAGATGTATTCTTGTTCTGGCCCTATCACTAATTCTCTGTGTGTCCTTGGCCAAGTCCTCTCCCCTCTCTGGGCTCCAGTTGTTCCATATGTACAATGACAGACATGGAGTGAACATTTTGGGTACCCTTCCTTTTTGGGTCTGCCTTGTATTCTGGGTCACAGATAATGAACAGAATCAGATGGCACATTAGTACATACTGGTGACAGGATTGGGACATTTAAGCCCATCAGCTTCCCTTTCTCATGCAATAGCAAAGCCTCTGCTTTCTGTCATTCACATCTATGTACACATCTGATCTTTTGGACATGGAGTAGTACATATGTACCAAACATGTTTCCCTGCTGGGGTAGAGAAGGGGATTATGCATATACGTGGGTGAGTACAGGCATCTCTCTTACACAGGATTCTCTCCCACCATTCTTTTCACCCCATAATGTCTCCAGTTCTTCAGACTGTCACATGACTTCGGCCTTCCAGCTATTTATATTCAAAGAGTAAAACTGTTCCTTGTTATTTATTCTTTTAGGACAACCTTCTTGTGAACGCAGCAGCTCAGGGAGCTAAACATGGCCAAGGGGTGAGACCTCCTTCTCAATGTGGTGTTGACTGTGTGAAATTATTACTATTATTTAGGAAAATATCACAAAAGATCATATTTTCAGTTCCAGATTCAATGAATTTCAATTAATTATTGTTATGACAGTCTACCTTCCGCTGCTAGCAAGAACTCCCAGTCCCTTCTAAGCCATGAGCAGCAGATGCTTCGTTTACACAATAAATTGATTAATTTGATAAATTAATGTAATGATACTGGAAGAACATTTACACTCTGAACCACTCACATACCTAGTTACCATTTCAAAGCACTTTAGGTTCCTTCTTAGTCACGACAGAAGCTTCAGACTTCAAATCAAATTATGAATAAACCAGTGTTGTTGGAGTACCTACTGGGTGCCCAGATCTGGGTCAGTTTAAAAAATGCAGCAAAGAGGCACAGGAAAGGGAGAAGGGGAGAAAAGCCAAATATGGGTCATTTATTCTAAGCATTATGCTAAGTACTATTGTCCATAAATTTACTCTCCCAGCAATTCTCTGAAGGAGGTATTATTACTATCTTGCTTTTACAGACAAGGATTCTGAAAGATCACATAATAGTGGCAAAGGTAGGGTTCATCTCCAGGCCCAACCAACACCAAAAGCTACATTTTTCCTACTACGGTATACTTTTAGAAAAATATTTTTTTTTATTTATTTGCCAGAGAAAGAGAGAGAGCACAAGCAGGGGGAGCATCAGGCAGAAGGGGAAGCAGGCTCTTTGTCAAGCAAGGAGCCCAGTGCAGGACTCGATCCCAGGACCCTGGGTTCATGATCTGAGCTGAAGGCAGATGCTTAACCAACTGAGCCACCCAGGTGTCTCCTCCTCCCTCTCTTTCTCCTTTCCTCTCTCCAGCCTTTCTCCCTTCTTTCTCCCTCTCTTTCTATCATTAATCCCTCCCCTCCTTTCCCTTCTTCCTCTCCTTCTTTTGTCTTCTTTAGTTTTACTACTTTGGTTATGCTTTAATATTAGTTTTATTCCATTCTCCTTTTACCTCTTTAAACTACACAGGAAACTCTTCCAGCATGGAGATATCATGCTCTAGAATGAAAGGGCCTTAGAAAGGGGCCTCAGGAGACCAGGGTTCTTGTCCACCATGATTTTGGGTCCTTAACGCCCGCACTGTCTTCCTAGAAATAGTTGGACAGGTCATGAGCACTTATTATGTGCCAGGCACAGAGGGTACAAAAAACTAAAACATGGCTGCTATCTACTAAGATGTACTATTTGCCTAGTTCTGTGCCAACCACTCTGCATGCCTTCTCTTTACTGTTTTATTCTTTTCAGCAACAATTTTGCTAGGTAAAGGGTTTCATTCCCACCTAACAAAGAAAGCAAGCAATGGTCACAGAGGTTCCATGTCGTATTTAGTAAATGGTAGAGCAGGGACACCAACCCAGGCTCAAGACTCCAAATTCCTATTCTGTGAACCACTGCAATGCCGTGAATTCCACAAAACTGGAATATCAAGAGGTGTAATGCAATAAAAAGGCCTCTTTTGTCAAATAAGTTGGGACATTCTGGGTTAGGTACAGTTCAATTAGATCACACTGGTGGTAAGTGGCAGCTCAGGATTCAAGATAAGACACATAGGACTCCAATTTTCTCACTAAAGCATTATACTGCCTCTTTGGTGGATTCCCAGAGAAAAGGAAAATACATTTGAGCTTAAAAATATACCCATTTTGGGGGCGCCTGGGTGGCTCAGTTGGTTGAGCGACTGCCTTCGGCCCAGGTCAGGGTCCCGGAGTTCTGGGATCGAGTCCCACATCGGGCTCCTGGCTCCATGGGGAGTCTGCTTCTCCCTCTGACTTTGTCCCCTCTCGTGTTCTCTCTCACTCACTCTCTCTGTCAAATAAATAAATAAATAAAATCTTTAAAAAAATATATACCCATATTGAAGACTGTGTAGGACCCAAAGGCCTTAATAAGAATGCATACTTATGCTAAACGACACTGCAAATAGGATGTCAGAATGAAAAAACAAAACCAAACAAACAAAAACAAAAACAAAACAAGACCTGTCTATATGCTGCCTACGAGTGACTCATTTTAGATCTACAGACATCTGCAGACTGAAAGTGAGCAGATAGAGAAATGTTTACCATGAAAATGGATGTCAAAAGAAAGCCTGGGTAACAATATTTATATCAGACAAACTAAATTTTCAGCCAAAGACTGAAACAAGAGATGAAGAAGGGCACTATGTCATAATAAAGGGGACTATACAACAAGAAGACCTACCAACTGTAAATATTTATGCCCACAAATTGGGAGCACCCAAATAAATAGAACTATTAATAATGAATATACAGGAACTCATTGATAATACTACAGTAATAGTAAGAAATTTTAAAACCCCACTCACAGCAATGGACAGATTATCTAAACAGAAAATCAACAAGGAAACAACGGTTTTGAATAACACACTGGACCTGATAGACTTAACACTTATATTAAGAACATTTCATCCTAAAGCAGCAGAGTACACATTCTTTTCAAGTGTACATGGAACATTCTCCAGAACAGATCACAAACTGGGCCACAAGTCAATCCTCAGAAACTACAAAAAGACTGAGATCATACCATACATATTTTCTGACCACAGTGCTATGAAACTTGAAGCCAACCACAAGAAAAAAATTGTAAAAACCCCAAATACATGGAAGTTAAAAAACATCCTACTAAAGAATGAATGGGTAAACCAGGAAATTAAATAAATTTAAAAAAATACATTGAAATAAATGAAAATGAAAATAAAATGGTCCAAAACCACTGGGATAAAGAAAAAGTGGTCATAAGAAGGAAGTATATAACAATAGATGCCTACCTCAAGAAGCAAGAAAAATCTCAAATAAACAACCTAACCTTATACCTAAAGGAATTAGAAAAAGATCAACAAATGAAGTCTAAAGCCAGCAGAATAAGGGAAATAATAACGATTAGAGCAGAAATAAATGACATAAAAACAAACAAACAAAAACGGTAGAACAGATCAATGAAACCAGGAGCTGGTTCTTTGACAAAATTAACAAAATTGATAAACCCCCTAGCCAGACTTATCAAAAAGAAAAAGAAAGAACTGAAATAAATTAAATCACAAACAAGAGAGAAATGACAACCAACACCACAGAAATGCAAACAATTATAAATTATATGCCAACAAATTGAACAATCTGGAAGAAATGGATAAATTCCTAGAAACATAAACTACCAAAACTGAAACAGGAAGAAATTGAAAACTTGAACAGATCAATAACCAGCAAAGAAATAGAAACAATAATAAAATATCTCCCAAAAAAACAAAAGTTTGGGGCCAGATGACTTTACAGGGGATTTCTACAAAACATTAAAGAGTTAACACCTATTCTTCTTAAACTATTCAAAAACATAGAAATGGAAGGAAAGCTTCCAAACTCATTCTATGAGGCCAGAATTCGCCTAATTCTGAAACTAGACAGATCCCACTAAAAAAAAAAGAAAACTACAGGGACACTGGGTGCTTCAGTTGGTTAAGCATCTGCCATTAGCTCAGGTCATGGTTCAAGAGTCCTGGGATCAAGCCCCATGTCAGGCTCCCACCTCAGAGGGGGCCAGCCTCTCCCTCTCCCTCTCTGCTTGTGTTCTCTGTTGCAATCTCTGTCTTTCTCTCTCTCAAATAAATAAAATCTTAAAACACACACACACACAAAACAAACACACAGAATTAATTATAAGACAATATCCATAATGAACATGGATGGAAAAATTTGCAAAAAAATACTAGCAAACCAAGTCCAACAGTACATTAAAAGAATCATTCACCACAATCAAGTGGGATTTATTCCTAGTCTTCAGGGTTGGTTCAATATCCACAAATCAATCAATGTGATACACCACATTAAAAAAGAAAGGGTGAAAAACATATGACCCTCTCAATAGATGCAGAAAAAGCATGTGACAAAATACAACATCCATTCTTGATAAAAACCCTCAACAAAAGTAGGGATAGAAGGAACATACCTTAAGATAATAAAGGCCATAAATGAAAAACCTATAGCTAATATCGTCCTCAATGGGGAAAAACTGAGAGTTTCCCCCTAAGGTAAGGAACAAGACATGTCTCCAAAGGCAAAGAAAACAAAAGCAAAAATGAACTTTTGGGACTTCATCAAGATAAAAAGCTTCTGCACAGCGAAAGAACAGTCAACATACAAACAGGCAACCTACGGATTGGGAGAAGATATTCGCAAATGACACTACAGACAAAGGTCTGATATCTAAGATCTCCTCTAAAGAACTCCTCAAACTCAACCCTCAAAAAACAGATAATCATGTCAAAAAATGGACAGAAGACATGAACAGACGCTTCTCCAAAGAAGACATACTAAATGGCTAACAGAAAAAATGTTCATCATCGTTAGCCATCAGGGAAATTCAAATCAAAATCACATTGAGATACCACCTTACTCCAGTTAGAATGGCCAAAATCAACAAGACAGGAAACAACAAGTGTTGGAGAGGATGTGGAGAAAGGGGAACCCTCTTCCACTGTTGGTGGGAATGCAAGTTAGTGCAGCCACTTTGGAAAACAGTGTGGAGATTCCTGAAG